>CM031691.1:17811109-17857764 GCA_006182925.3 Reinhardtius hippoglossoides | reverse complement strand
GAGGGAGATTTTCATGCAGTTTCATGGGAAGTTTTAAAGAGGCCATGTTACCAAATCATTTTTTATACAAACATATTCAACAACCTTTTACAGGATCAACTGAGTTTGTCTCATCAAACACATGAAGTTACACATTTATTGTAAAATAAAATCTTCCGACCCCCCCAACCCTAACCCGCATTTTTAATGAGTCAGCCTATGGACGCACAGGTACCACAGAAAACACATTAACTTAAATCTAATAATAATAATTCTTAAATCTAACTTATGAGAACAAATCAAATGTTTGACTCTGGAGTTAATCAAATATCATAAAACGACCTTGTATTATATTTATGTATTAATCTACATTTAATAAGTCGCAGATTTGCTTATAATACTCTAGTTACTAGTTTCCATGAATATTTTATTTTCATCATTATTTTGATTGTTCCTTACATTTGCTAAACTTTCTCATGATTTAGACGTTGAATTGAAATCTTTACTGTTTTAAATCGATTTTTTATTTTCATTTTATACTGGAGAGAAAACGCAGATGACTCATCGTGAACATTTCGACTCTTTAATCAAACTATGAACACGCTAAACACCACGAGTCTGTATTTACAGATAATAATGTATTAATTTAATTAAACTCATGCAAAACGTTATAAACGTTTAAATGACACGTGCTGTTTATCATTTAGAAGAATATAAGACAAGTTATAACCTTAAATCAATATGCTGCTTATTATATTATTATTAAATATGTTTAAATTCCTTCAGTTTGTTAAACGATTGATTTCTTTAAAGTCACTTCCTCATTTAAACACAGAGTTTGATCGATCGAACCCCGGGAGGGTTCATGTCTGAAAATCATCGGTGTCGTCAACTTTAAATAATGATCATAATTATTTGGTAAAAGTTCACAGGCATCATCACAACATCACAATCATTTAATCATCGGATTCAAATTCTGTGATTATTTGGTCACAACTTCGAAGTAAAATGTAAACATTCATTCAAAGACTGAAACTGTGCAAAATAAGAGGAAGTGGGATTTTATCATCATTTTATCAAAAAGATTTAAAGCTACGAAATCTGAACAAAAGAAAAACGTCTTCAGAGTTTGAACAAACTAAAATGTAAACAAGCGCAGACGAGGTTCTCTTTGCAGATTTACACGGGACTGAAACTTTTGTCCCGGTTTGACAGGACTGATCCATTACACGAGATTACGAGGGTCGAGGCGTCCCACCAGGCTCCGTACTGGGTCCTCTGCTATTCACTGTTTACACAAGTGATTTCGGCCCAGTTTTTAAAAAGGTCTCTGTTTTATGCTCATTCTACAGAAACCTGCTTTTTTCATGTTAAGTCCATTTTTATGTATAAAATAATCAGTGACACGAGTCGCAGTGCGAATAATTCAAATACCTGTGATTAATTATAACTGAAGTTATTATAGTGATTAAATATGTTGATAAATGAGCCATTACTGAAGTTGATGGTTTCCATGCAGAATATCTTTATAAACAGAAACACTGTCGAATGTGATGAAGTTAAATTCAGGAGAAGCAGGAATTTGTTTTTAATTAATTCAGTCAAGTTTTTTTAGTAACTTAAACTGTTTTAAAATTATAAAATGATTTACTGACATATTTAGTGACAAAGCAGTAAAATGACTTTTACATTCTGAACATATTCTCATTTCTCAGCTTTTATCATCACCCCCCCCCCACACACACACAAAATCATTAAATAAATACAATTGAGTTTAAATCTGACACAGTGAAATCAGTCAAATAATCTCCTTCAGAAATGATTCATCTCTAAGATTTAAAATAAAGTGCTTTTTAACTTCAGTGAATGTTAAACACACAAATACAAACATTTTAATTCATCTATTAAGGAAAAATAAAGCTGATTCATTTTCTTTCCATTATTCTGCTTTTTTCCCTTCATGCTACAAAAACAGATGATTTTTAACCAACAACATTAATCAGGAATCAAGATCAATGTATTTTTGAGCTGAAATAATTTGTTGGATTAAAAAGGCGGATTTCAACAATAAGTCGTTTCATTAACTACGTCGTTACAACAAGTTGGATTTTAAACACTAAACATTTTCACATCACTTCATTTCATATATGATGATATTTATGTTTTAAACTTTCTTTTAAAAAGTTAAGTTTTGAATGTCGCACTGTGGCAGACTTTTGGATTTTTGTTTACATTATTTTCAAACAAAAGTATATTACAGCTCTGACCTGCAGGGGGAGCTGAGGAGTTCTTAATGGACGGCTGAAGTTCTGTCTATGTTTCCCTCTGTCACTCACTGACTGTGGCGTTGAGGTCAAACCTTCATGGCGCCGCCGTCCCGGAAGCATCGGGACGGCAACATGTTCGAGGGCAGAACTGGATTCATGACGGCAATCCCATAATGCCACAGTTCCCAGTGAGGTCATCGTTGAGTCACCATTTGTCGTCTCTCAGGCCCGGGTGAAGCTGGGGACGACCAGAACCATGATGGCCACCACAGCAACCGCCGCCACCGCCAGGCTCCAGCCGTCGGCGTCCGTCTGCGGAAACAGAGCCGATCAGGAAGTTAAAAGTTTTTTATTTTACCGTCACATGTGACAAGATGAAACCGGAGATTAGACGATTATCAAAATTCTAATTAGAGGCTGATTAAATTTCTTCTCTGAAAAAGTCGACGAACTAAAATCAAAGTTTCAGACGACGTCAACAAACTGCAAAGAGAAAGATTTTAGAAAAATTATTTTATTACTAAAACTGAATTTGATGAATCATAAATGTTTAAAAACTTCATTAGTTTGTCATTAAGGTTCAAATTGAAGGTTTTCAACTTCTTCAGGACGTTAGAAGAAACCGAACAGTTACAAGTTTCCACACACGTGTCACCACTATAAGTGAAGTGGTGTCGTGTGTGAGAGACTAAACACTTGTGTTAAAAGTAACTCTGTAAACAGATCTCTGCACAAACACACACAGTGTCACCACACACACACACACACAGTGTCACCACACACACACAGTGTCACCACACACACACAGTGTCACCACACACACCACACACACACACAGTGTCACCACACACACACACACACACCACACACACACACACACACAGTGTCACCACCACACACACACACACACAGTGTCACCACCACACACACACACACACACAGTGTCAACACACACACACACACACACAGTGTCACCACACACACACACACACACAGTGTCACCACCAACACACACACAACAGTGTTCACCACACACACACACCACACACACAGTTCCACACACACGTCACCACTACAACACAGTGTCACCAACACACACACACGTGTACCAACCAACACAACAGTGTCACACAACACACACAGTGTCACCACACACACACACACACACACACACACACAGTGTCACCACCACACACACACACACACACAGTGTCACCACCACACACACACACACACACACACACACAGTGTCACCACAACGCACACGCACACACACACACACACAGTGTCACCACACACATTCCTCAGTGGAGATGTTTGACTGTAACTCCGTCCACCAGGGGGCAGCAACACAGACGACTATAGCACAGTAATTCTATATGCACAGAGTTAACATGGAGGAGATTTCAGAACACCTGAAATGATCAAACTAAAATAAACTGAATCAACAAAGACATTGATCGACTGAAGAAGCTTTGAAGTTCCTGCAAAGCTTCCTGGGAAAGAAAACACCGAACATCAGATCCTGCTGGAGGCTCCGAATCCAAACCTCTGGTTGGTCCAGGATCGAATCCAACGACCATCTGTGCACGTTCACTTCAGGGACCTGAAGAGCCGATGTGACGGATTTTATGAAATCATATTTTGATCAACATTTTCCAAACGAGACGTCTAAAGGAAAATGAAAGGATGAAAAGCTGATTCTCTGTGAACATGATGGGAATAAACTGTTTGACTTCATAAGTCGGAACGAATCACTTCAAGCCGTCGGACGCTAAAAGAATCAAAGTGTCTGGTAGAGAAAGAAGGGCGTGGCCATACCTGGTCCCATCTAGGACGCCAGCTCCTCCCACCAGCACCAAATCAAGGCCACTATAACAATCATTCCTATGAAGGGGACGGAGAGAACAGGGGGCTCTGACGGACGAGTGCAGTTCTGGGAAGAAGACAGAGGGCAGGAGCGTGGGGGGGTGGAGAGAGCAAATAAAACCATAAAATAATCAGAATAAAGTCAAAAGATGTGAAGGCCGGCGACGAGCAGGCGAATGAAAAGAGGAGGTTTGAGACGAAGGAGACAAAATGGACAGAAAAGGAAAAGAAAGACGGTCGAGCATCAAATTTACAGAGAATTTAGTAAAGTTGAAGGTTTTAAAAATGAGGATGAAGAGGAAACAGAAAGAGACCAAAGATGCTTAAAGACAAAATGGAGACATTACAAACATCCACATCTTGTTATTTAAAGATCTGTGACGAGGAAGAGGAGGAGGAGGAGGGATGTGATGAAGAGGAGCAGAGCTGTTTGGGATGGAGGACGAACAATCCAATAATCCTACGAGTTTGTATTTAACTGTTCCTCATGTGATGCATCAGCCAATCAGAGCTCTGCTCTCAGACATTGAGCTCAGGTACAAACAGACAGATGTTGAGAAGCAGCCGACAACAAACCGCTCAGACGCCAGCGCCACGAGAGACACAGCCTCTGGAAACAGGAAGCAGACGAACATGATGTGAACAACATCCAGGACGAAGACTTCCTCCTTGGTGTTATTCTGTTTCAGACTCTTTTCTCCTCTGTTTGACAGTTTCTTCCGTTTCTTCTTCAGACTCTGAAACTTGTCTCACGAACAGATTTATCAAAAATATCAAACCCTGTCGTCTGACCTTTGACCTCTCACCTGTGACTTCCTGCCCGGCAGTTTCTGCAGCTCGGCCTTGTAGCGTCGCAGCTCCTGCTCCAGCGCCGCTCGCTCCCGCTGGCTGCTGTCGTACATCAGCAGCAGCTCCGCCAGCTCGCCCTTCAGACCGTCGCACTGAGACGCACAAACTGTCGTTACACAGCTTGTCCACCAGGGGTCACTGTGAGTTTATTATTATTCTGTAAAAGATCCTGCTCTGTAACCTGGTCACTGCTTAAATAAAAAATGATCAATACATACGCTCATTAACGGATTTCTTAAATATGAGATCGAGTCCGTCGTGTCGTTACCTCTCTCTGAATCCTGTGTGTCGTCTCCTCAGCTGCTCTCAGCTGAACCTTCAGGACGTCGACCTCTGACCTTTCGACCTCCAGGCCGTGGGACAGAGTGATGTAAGAGTCCGTCTTCACCTGCTCGTCCTGCTCAGTGTCGCCCTCCACTCTGACTGCCAGGTACGCGTCATCACACCTGTTCACCAGGACGACAGGTTCCTGCTCAGTGATTGGCTCGTCTGCTTACAGGAAGTGACTCTGTGATCATGTGATCATGTTTACGTGTCATCTGTCACCTGAACATTAGTCATGAACAGCAGCAGTTTGATTGACAGCTGCCAGGACTCACGTGTCTTGTTGCTGCTTCAGCGTCTCCACTTTGCCGCTCAGCTGTTTGTTGTCGTCGCTCAGAGTCTGACACTCGTCCGTCAGGTGGACGACTTCGTCCTTCAGCTGCTTCACGTCACCTGAAGACAGGACGTCCGCGTCACAAAGAACACAACGGGAAGCTTCTGGCGCCCCCCCTACAGGCTGCAGAGGTAACTACAACCACAATATGAAGGTCAGATCATGTGACCAGCTCGACCTCTGAACTCAGCTCCTCACCGTGCGATGGCGCCCCCACGTGGCGGCTCTTCATGCTGATCTCTGCCCTCAGCGTGGTGATCTCCAGCTCATATTCCTGCGCTGTGGCGTGGAGACGCTGCTGCTCCGCCCTCAGCCGACACAGCTCCTCCTGCAGGGAGGCAATGTCGTTCTCTCTCTCCGCCGCCGCCTCCTCGGACACCTGCTGCAGCAACACCACCTCCTCATGAGCCGAGCGCAACTCCTCCTGCGCCTCCTCCAGCTCGCTCTCCTTCTCCTCCTCCAGGCTGTCCATCTCCTCCTGCACCGAGCGCAACTGAGCTGAGGTGGAGAGAGGAGAGAGGGAGAGAGGGAGGGAGGAGAGGAGAGAGAAGAGAGAGGAGAGAGGAGGAAGAGGAGAGAGAGAGGAGGAAGAGGAGAAGAACAGAAAGGAGGACAATAAGAGAAAAATCTCCTCTGTGCTTGTAATCTGAGTCCAGTGAAGTAATCGAGTACCTTGTAGTCTCTGGATCTGTCTGGTGAAACTCTCGGCCTGGTGAGCGCTCGCCAGGCGCTCTTCATCCAACACACCTGAAAGAGAAGAGGAGGGAAAGTTCTATATTTAGATTCATCCATCAATCACATGTTATTTGTCTCATAGATGTTAACAAGGAGTAACTTCCTCTGGGTCCCATGTGAGGATCCTCTCCCAGGACACAAGTACAACAGATGTGTCTTAAAGGAGACGTTAAAGGAGACACTGACCCTGCAGCTCCATGAAACTCTCCTCGTGTCTCTGAGAAAATTCTCTCGTCTCCTCGAGCTCCAGCAGCAGCTGGAGAACCTGAGCTCTCAGCTCCTCCACCTCCTGTTCTTCATCCTTCACTCCTCCTCGCTTCTCTTCCTCCTCCCGTCCTTTCCCTCCATCTGTCAGCGTCTGCTCATCCTCCCTCTCTTTGTCCTTCAGCTCACTCAGTTCGTCTGCACAGACGATAAATGATTTGAAATCACACATCTTCAGCTGACACAGGTCACATGGTACAGAACAGGTGATTCCTGTTTACACTGTGGCTCCACCTGCTGGTGATGATGGAGAAAGATAAACTGTAAATAAAGATGCTCCACATGACAGCTGCCAAAACATCTGGATCTCCCCCTGGTGGTTGTCAATCATCACCTTTATATACGATCATTATAAAACACACTTCTCTTCAGTGCATTAACGTCACTGAGAGGCTTTTATTGTGAAACAGGAAGTGTCGATAGTGCAGGTAGAATAAATACAAATAAGAGATTCGTTTAAAGTGATGAAGGATGAGGATTATTAGGATGAATTTAACTTTAGATCATTTATATCATATCAGTCGTTTTCCCTCCATCACTGTTTGTTTATCCAATCAGCTGTTTGACTCTCATTTACAGTTAATAAACAGTCAACACTCAGACACACTGACCAGACGCATCGAGGACCTCCTCTATGACGGGCGGCAGCCGGAACCCGTCCATGTTTTCAGCTGCTGCAGAGAGACAGAGGGGGAGGGGGATCAGAGCTGCACACAGAGAGGGGTGAGGAGGAGGGGGAGGAGGAGGGGGGGGAGGAGGAGGGAGAACAGGAAGCCTCCTCACGCTCCGAGCAGAGCGAGATGCTGCAGCTCCTCCATCGTCCTGGAGCCGAGACGCAGGGGGGGGGGGGGGGGGGGGGGGGTGTCAGAGAGAGAGGCTGCGACAGAAGCTCGACCGAAAACGAGACTGAACGGATCTGAAAGAACAAAACATGTTAGTACACAAGTGAAGTGTGAACACACACACACACACACACACACACCACACACAGACTCACTCAAACACATTGTGTGTTTTATCAAAGTGACCCAGTGACAGTTCAGCTGCTTTTATTGTGAAAGAACAGAAACAGGCAGTTCAATATCTCACAGAGTTTCTGGTTAAAGTTTCTGTTCATTGAAATAAAATGAAAATTCAACAGATATCTAATCTAATATTTTAAAGAGACGTTCAGAAACACTTCAGCTCTGAATGAAAACTAGATTCAGTTTATTCACCTCAAACATCTCAACACCTGAGACCGGTGCAGGTCCAGGTCCACAGAGAACCTGAGGAACATGAAGGAGGAGCAGGTGAACGAGGTGGAGGAGGAGCCTGGGGTCAGGTGTGTGAGTGGACAGACACCTGGTGGCTGGAGGGAGAACAGCAGGACATGAGAGAACAGGAACCTGAACAGGAGTGAGAAGGTTCAGACGTTCATGTTCCCCTGAGGATGGACCCTACCCTAACCTCTGACCAGCAATCAGGTCAAAGTTCCCATTTTTCCAATACTTTAAAATAAAATCAAGTTTGGTTATAATTGTTGTTAAAGTTGTTTGATGATACAAAAACAGGCTGAGACGTGATGATTGACAGCTGAGACTGACTCCTGATTGGTCGAGAGCATGTAGGTGCAGGACTCCACGATCCCTACTGCATCACCACCAGATGGCAGCATTTGAATCTGAGATATTTTGACTTTGTACGACAGGAGGAAGTGGAGACGTATCGTCCATCTACACTCCCATCATCCTTAGCTCTGTGTTTACTGCTACTTAGCTAATGCTAACATGCTAACACACTGAACTAACAATCCATCCACTATGGGCAGAGACCTGTATTACCGCTGTCAGCCTCATGGTGGCGTCAGATGTAAAGGTCAAGTTCATCCTCTGGAGACCAAACAGCAGACGTTGAGATGTTTGAGTGTGAAAGACTCTGCAGTGTTTCCATCCCCATGGCAAAGTGCTAACGTGGCTAACAAGCTAATTCAAACATGTGGGACTGTCCCTTTAAGCTGCTGGTGTGTGTGTGGTCACGGAATGACCTTCATCACACACACACACACACACACACACACACACACACACACACACACACACACACAGTGAATAGATACCTGAGGCTGAGTTGCTGCAGTTCCTCTGTGGTTTCACTCTGGTGACTGCAGAGCTTCTCCTCCTCTTCCTCCTCTTCCTCCTGCTGTTGTCCTATATTCCCTCCTCAGCGTCAGCGCCGCTCTGTGTGATGCAGAGCGACGTCACGACATGCTACCGACACAGAGGCCATGACATGAATCCTCAATGATTCTGCGTGACGTGACTCTTGGCCGTTTCCCGGGTGTCGTCGCTGCACAGAAGAGAAGAAGAGAAGAGCTGGATTGTCATCAGTGTTCATGTGTTCACTCGTGTTCACGCTGATCTGTGGCTCAGACTCCCGCAGGTCTGAGATCAGAGCAGAAAACCCCAGACGCCTCTCGCTGCTGAGCGGTTGCCAGGCAACACAAATCCTGACTTGATAACCTCAGAGACGACGAGCGAGACAGAAAGTAAACCGGTCTGACCTCGACTGAACGAACCAATGACGAGCCAGGAAAAAATAATCACATTTCAGAAGTTTGATTAAAACATAATCATCTCATTATGAAAAGTGGATCAGATGCTTTAAAAACAAGTATGAAACAAGACCCAATAATGAACCTAACTACAGCATGTTCCTGTTATTATATATTATTAACATGTATGTAGTTTATCTCAGGTGTGACCTTTGTATGTTCTACTGTTTCATCTGGACTCAGCCAAGTGGCGACCCTGGTGGCGGATCTGTGAGTTACAGCTGTGAACGAATCTGCTGATAAAATGAAATAAACTCTTAAAGTTTGTTTACGTGAATTCACGCGTCTGATTTCACTACTTATGAATATTTGATTTTACTTCCGGTGAAAATAATCTTTAGAGGAGCCTTTCCGGTCTTTCAAAATAAAAGAAGGGTTTTTGTCGAATCCGCTGAGACGAACGGAAATCAGTTTCCTTAGGATGCAGGTCACGTGTTAAACACCCGGAAGTTTAGATGCAGGTCACGTGTTAAACACCCGGAAGTTTATCACTTACATGTTGTCTGCGGAGGTTCGGACTCGAGGTGACCCGGTAACTTCTCCCGGTTCTCACGTTAACGGGGGATCAGCTTCACGCTAAACTACCGCGGAGGTGTTTGTGTCTGACCGGGACCGGACCGGGGTCTGACCGGGTCCACCTGAATCTGTTCCATGTTCCGGGTCGTCGGTGTGAATCCTGTGAAGAACCCGGTGATTGACGGGAACGCCCCTGAGGACCGGTGAGCATCAGGAAGCTACGTCTCAAACCTTCATTCAGGTTTTGTACTCATTTTAATTTAAGTAAAATATAAAATCATCATAAATCACACATTTAGTTTTTGAACCAAGGTTGTTCAGTTTGAGAAACTGATTATTTACTCAGTTTCACATCCTCTTCTGAAGTGACTCGAGGTCAAAGGTCAAAGTTAGACATCAATCAACTGTCGTCATTGATTAATCTGCAGTTTTGTTTTAGATGAATTGAATATTTTGTGATAAAAAGAAACAAATCCAGATTAAAATCACATTTAAAACTCATTGATTAGAAATCAAATATATTGATTAATTAAAATTCAGTTATAGATTATACATATAAAATGTTATTATACTGATCAGTCTATAATCAGTAGTTTGACTTTACTCTGATTCTAACCCATGTTCTCATACTTTCACTTTGGTAATAATACTTGTTTACTTCTAATTCCATAAAGTATCTGATTACTTCTCTTGTCTTGTTTGAGCAGGAACTCGTTTCAGAGATGTCGGTGTTGCGGTGCATTGTGGGTGGACTGCGTCTTCCTTGGGTCCAGCAGACACTCGTGTCCTCGCCATCTCTAACTTCAGCGAGTGTCCTCGTCAGACCGCGTGGACGTCCTCGCCATCTTCCTCCACAGCGACTCCTGTCTGCGGGGGGGGACTCGTCAGTTCCTGCAGCGAAGCTGAAGCTCAGGACCCGTCTGTGGGTGACTCTGCTGTGTGGCGGCGGCGTGCTGACCGCCTGCTGGTACGTGTACGAGGAGAAGCAGCAGAGGTTCCGGCGACAGCGCATTGAGCAGCTTCGGCAGGTGGCTGTGGGTCAGGGGAACTTCAGTCTCCTGGACCATAGGGGGCAGCGCAGGACCAAGCAGGACTTCCTGGGCAGCTGGGTGCTGCTGTACTTCGGCTTCACGCACTGTCCCGACATCTGCCCCGAAGAGCTGGAGAAGATGAGCGCCGTGGTGTCGGCTCTGGACCAGGACACCTCGCTGCCGCCCGTCCAGCCGCTCTTCATCACCGTGGACCCGGACAGGGACGATGTGGCGGCGCTGGACCGGTACGTCAAAGACTTCCACCCCCGTCTGATCGGACTGACCGGAACATCAGAGGAGGTGAAACAGGCGGGGCAGGACTACAGAGTGTACGCCAGCCCCGGACCCAAAGACGAGGATGGAGACTACATCGTGGATCACACAATCCTGATCTACTTGATCAGTCCTGACGGGTTCTTCCTCGATTATTACAACAGAACCAAGAATGAGGAGCAGATCGGCCAGAGCTTCAAGAACCACGTCAGAAACCAGGTCAAGCTCGGAGAAGATCGCTGAGACACGACACTTCCGTCAGAGACCGGTCTGTTTCATCAAATAACAACAAAAGATTCAAACTCTGAAGTTCCTCCGTGAGTCCGGAGGAGTCCGAACAGAACACGTGTTTCTCAGACCCGAGGACGAGTCGAGCTGCGACCGCGAGTCCGTCGACAGAAAAGTTCTGCTGCTGATTTATCTGAGTTTGTGAAAATAAACGGAATCTTTGTGTTTTCAACTTTTTATCTGAGGACGTAGAAATCGCAGTTTTCTGACATTTTATTGAGCTAATGATGAATATGGAAATAATAAGAAATATTGAGTACAGTTTATTCAGAGATTTAAAAAGTTTTCTGTTCTAGAAACAAAACAAATAAAATCCAGATGAATGAATGAATGAAAATAAAATTTAACGTGATTTGATTCACAGAAACATCTGATCATAATAGGTCTGCACTTTAAGATTTTGCTTTTACTAACAGATGAAGAGTCGACAGTTTATGTAAATAACAAACATTCGAAGTCTTTTTCTGAAGCAGAAAGTTAAAACCTCCTGAAAGTGACAGAGCTCAGGTTAAATTAAAATCTCCATCAGTAAAACTAACAACTTTAATAAGCACATTTTATTTCAGAGCCAGAAACGTGATTCATGTCGTTTTCTTCACGTGAATCACGTTAACAGATTTTTCAGAGTTCAGATTAAAATCGGAGGAAACGAGGGTGAAGGTTTGAGTCCGTGTTCGTGTCTCTGACGGTTTGTTGTGAATTGAAACGTCGGTGTGACGAGTGTGAACTCACTCGGATGTTATCAGACCGAAGACGTCAGCCTTGAATCTGTCCGTCGCTCTGTGAGTGCTGAGCAGAGTCAAACCCATCGAGTCCAAACTCGAGTCCAAACCTTCAGCACTGTCGATGTCCACCGTGTAGTCGTTCGCCTGAAAGAGACACGGAGACACAGTCATTTCTTTGTGTACACGTATGTAACGTGTGAAGGTTTCATGGATGTTTCCGATCGGCGAGCGGAGGATTTACCAGCTGCAGCGAAGCCAGCAGATATTTACAAGCTTCAAAGTTGTCCAGACCGTGAACGACAGACGAGAAGAACCTGCGGCGACCGACGGGGTTCAGCGCTCCGACGATCCGGTCTCCGTAGTCGTGGATGTCAAACACCGGACGATCCTCCTGAAGCAAAGAGACACCACAAGCAGGACGTGAGGGTGGAGGACAGAGACGTGAGGGTGGAGGACAGAGTCGAGGTCAGAGTCGTGAGGGTGGAGGACAGAGTCGAGGTCAGAGACGTCAGGGTGGATGTCAGAGTCGTGAGGGTGGAGGACAGAGACGTGAGGGTGGAAGACAGAGTCGAGGTCAGAGACGTCAGGGTGGATGACAGAGACGTCAGGGTGGATGTCAGAGTCGTGAGGGTGGAGGACAGAGACGTGAGGGTGGAGGACAGAGACGTCAGGGTGGATGTCAGAGTCGTGAGGGTGGAGGACAGAGTCGTGAGGGTGGAGGACAGAGTCGAGGTCAGAGTCGTCAGGGTGGATGACCGAGACGTGAGGGTGGAGGACAGAGTCGTGAGGGTGGAGGACAGAGTCGTGAGGGTGGAGGACAGAGACGTGAGGGTGGAGGACAGAGACGTGAGGGTGGATGACAGAGACGTGAGGGTGGAGGACAGAGTCGAGGTCAGAGTCGTCAGGGTGGATGACCGAGACGTGAGGGTGGAGGACAGAGACGTGAGGGTGGAGGACAGAGTCGTGAGGGTGGAGGACAGAGTCGAGGTCAGAGTCGTCAGGGTGGATGACCGAGACGTGAGGGTGGAGGACAGAGTCGTGAGGGTGGAGGACAGAGTCGTGAGGGTGGAGGACAGAGTCGTGAGGGTGGAGGACAGAGACGTGAGGGTGGAGGACAGAGACGTGAGGGTGGAGGACAGAGTCGTGAGGGTGGAGGACAGAGACGTGAGGGTGGAGGACAGAGTCGTGAGGGTGGAGGACAGAGACGTGAGGGTGGATGACAGAGACGTGAGGGTGGAGGACAGAGTCGAGGTCAGAGTCGTCAGGGTGGATAACCGAGACGTGAGGGTGGAGGACAGAGACGTGAGGGGGTGGAGGACAGAGTCGAGGTCAGAGTCGTCAGGGTGGATGACCGAGACGTGAGGGTGGAGGACAGAGACGTGAGGGTGGAGGACAGAGTCGTGAGGGTGGAGGACAGAGTCGTGAGGGTGGAGGACAGAGACGTGAGGGTGGAGGACAGAGACGTGAGGGTGGAGGACAGAGTCGTGAGGGTGGAGGACAGAGACGTGAGGGTG
This sequence comes from Reinhardtius hippoglossoides, assembly GCA_006182925.3. Taxonomy (NCBI): domain Eukaryota; kingdom Metazoa; phylum Chordata; class Actinopteri; order Pleuronectiformes; family Pleuronectidae; genus Reinhardtius; species Reinhardtius hippoglossoides. Next base: position 17,844,203 of record CM031691.1, on the reverse strand, counting down.
GAGGACAGAGTCGAGGTCAGAGACGTGAGGGTGGAAGACAGAGTCGAGGTCAGAGACGTCAGGGTGGAGGACAGAGACGTCAGGGTGGATGTCAGAGTCGTGAGGGTGGAGGACAGAGTCGTGAGGGTGGAGGACAGAGTCGAGGTCAGAGTCGTCAGGGTGGATGACCGAGACGTGAGGGTGGAGGACAGAGTCGTGAGGGTGGAGGACAGAGTCGTGAGGGTGGAGGACAGAGACGTGAGGGTGGAGGACAGAGTCGTGAGGGTGGAGGACAGAGACGTGAGGGTGGATGACAGAGACGTGAGGGTGGAGGACAGAGTCGAGGTCAGAGTCGTCAGGGTGGATGACCGAGACGTGAGGGTGGAGGACAGAGACGTGAGGGTGGAGGACAGAGTCGTGAGGGTGGAGGACAGAGTCGAGGTCAGAGTCGTCAGGGTGGATGACCGAGACGTGAGGGTGGAGGACAGAGTCGTGAGGGTGGAGGACAGAGACGTGAGGGTGGAGGACAGAGTCGTGAGGGTGGAGGACAGAGACGTGAGGGTGGATGACAGAGACGTGAGGGTGGAGGACAGAGTCGTGAGGGTGGAGGACAGAGACGTGAGGGTGGAGGACAGAGTCGTGAGGGTGGAGGACAGAGACGTGAGGGTGGATGACAGAGACGTGAGGGTGGAGGACAGAGTCGAGGTCAGAGTCGTCAGGGTGGATAACCGAGACGTGAGGGTGGAGGACAGAGACGTGAGGGTGGAGGACAGAGTCGAGGTCAGAGTCGTCAGGGTGGATGACCGAGACGTGAGGGTGGAGGACAGAGACGTGAGGGTGGAGGACAGAGTCGTGAGGGTGGAGGACAGAGTCGTGAGGGTGGAGGACAGAGACGTGAGGGTGGAGGACAGAGACGTGAGGGTGGAGGACAGAGTCGTGAGGGTGGAGGACAGAGACGTGAGGGTGGAGGACAGAGTCGAGGTCAGAGACGTCAGGGTGGATGTCAGAGTCGTGAGGGTGGAGGACAGAGTCGAGGTCAGAGACGTCAGGGTGGATGTCAGAGTCGTGAGGGTGGAGGACAGAGACGTGAGGGTGGAGGACAGAGACGTCAGGGTGGATGTCAGAGTCGTGAGGGTGAATGACAGAGACGTGAGGGTGGAGGACAGTCAAGGTCAGAGACGTCCGGTTGGAGGACAGACGTGAGGTCGGATTCGTGAGGGTGGAGGACAGACTCGTCGGGGGGGCGGGGGGGGACAGAGACATGAGGGTGGAGGACAGTCGTCAGGTTGGAGGACAGACTCGTCGGGGGGGACAGAGACGTGAGGGTGGAGGACAGACTCGTCGGGGGGGACAGAGACGTGAGGGTGGAGGACAGTCGTCAGGTTGGAGGACAGACTCGTCGGGGGGGGGACAGAGACGTGAGGGTGGAGGACAGTCGTCAGGTTGGAGGACAGACTCGTCGGGGGGGGACAGAGACGTGAGGGTGGAGGACAGACTCGTCGGGGGGGACAGAGACGTGAGGGTGGAGGACAGACTCGTCGGGGGGGGGGGGGGGGGGACAGAGTGTTTTACCTGCAGATCCAGTTCCGGTCGGATCTGGTTCTCCCAGTCTTTGACCCGTCGGGACAGAGCCGTCTCCTGAGTGTAACCTCGACAGTTCAACACCATCTGCTCCTGAAGAACAAGATGCAGAAGATTTATCAGTCAACTTTTCATACGTTTAATATTAATATTTAGTTCTCTCATTTGATTTCTTCTGGTTTAGTTTTGCTGGTGAACGCGTCACTTGCCACATGAAGCTTCACCAGATCTTCATAACTCAACTCGCCCCCCCGAGCGTCTGCAGAGACAAGACACAGGTCACATGACGTCTGTCCAAACAGGAAGTTAGGACTCAAACACATTGAGCGTTGTACCTGCCGCGATGACGTCCGCTCCTCCGTCGAACTCGGCCGGGACGTCGTCAGGAAACGCTTCGTGTTCGTTGTCCGAGTCGTCGTCGTCTCCACCTTTTTAATATTCATTGGATCAGTGTCACGTCGACCACGTGTTTTGTGTGTAATCGTTAATTCTATAAATCATCATCTTTAACTGCAGAAGTTTTACCCAGAAGGTCCGGGTGTCTGAAGCCGTGCACAGGCCCCGCCTCCTCCAGCTGCAGGAACGACCTCCGCAGCTCCTCATCCGACACCACCACACCCTGATGACATCACAGCATTGGCCACGCCCATTTCATCCTCAATACTAAATAATAAGTGAAGCAGTAAAAACTCACAGTTTGTCTGTAGATTCTTTTCTGAGTCTTCACTTTGTCTTTGACTGTGGTCACGTATATGTAGTTCAGGTCTGAAAACAACATACAGTAAACACCATACAGTAAACAACATACAGTAAACAACATACAGTAAACAACATACAGTAAACAACATACAGTAAACATACAGTAAACAACATACAGTAAACACCATACAGTAAACAACATACAGTAAACACAACATACAGTAAACACAACATACAGTAAACACAACATACAGTAAACAACATACAGTAAACAACATACAGTAAACACACAGATGACGTGTGATTGCATTTTCACTGTTTAAACATCTGTCACGTTGACATGTTGATGTAACATGTCAAAACTGACGTGTTAATTATGTTTCTTCAGATGAATCACAAACACAAATCAAACTTCTGATATGATTTAATATTTTAACATATTAATCTTTTAATGTTTTGTTTCCTCTTCTTTCATTTAATCTAATTTTCTCTGGACATATTTAATAATTTTCCTTCTTTTCCTGCAAAAACACATTTGAACCGGATTTCGAAAACTCTAAGAATAAAGTATTATCATTGTTGGAGTTTAAAACCAGTAAAACTTTAAAACTACACTTTTCTAACACTGGGTCTTTTTAGTCAACACATATATTTAAGTGCTGATGTGACAGGACGACAACATTTTGACTTTAAATATCACAGAAAATTGTATTTAATCAAAACGAAAAGTTGAATCAGTAGGCGACTGATCACTGAATTAAAAAAGAATAAATTCCCTGCTGAAATCTACAGAACTTTTCTTAAAACATTGTAAAGTATAAAGAGATAAAACAAACCTGTAAACTTGGGTCCGTTCTTTAGTTTGTGCTCCGGAGGATCAACTGGGACAAAACAACATGAATAAACCACAGCAGTGAAACTGAGATATGAAACTGAGATATTAAACTGAGATATTAAACTGAGATATGAAACTGAGATATTAAACTAAAGTAAGTCGGTTCTCACAGGTTCCTCGGAACCAGCTCCTGAAGTCCTGAAGAGGAGACGCTCGTTTTCTTTTCCTCTTTCCTCCGTCGTCGAGGCCGTCGGGAACCTTGTAACATTTTTCTGAAGAAAAAATCCCAAACTCTGTCAGCGACAAGAAGAACGACAACAACAACAAGAAGAACGACAACAACAACAAGAAGAACGACAACAACGACAACGACAAGAAGAACGACAACGACGACAAGAAGAACGACAACAACGACAAGAAGAACGACAACAACGACAAGAAGAACGACAACGACGACAACGACAAGAAGAACGACAACAACAACAAGAAGAACGACAACAACGACAAGAAGAACGACAACAACGACAAGAAGAACGACAACAACAACGACAACAACAACAAGAAGAACGACAACAACGACAACGACAAGAAGAACGACAACAACGACAAGAAGAACGACAACAACAAGAAGAACGACAACAACGACAAGAAGAACGACAACAAGAAGAACGACAACGACAACAACAACGACAACAACAAGAAGAACGACAACAACGACAACGACAAGAAGAACGACAACAACGACAAGAAGAACGACAACAACAAGAAGAACGACAACAACGACAAGAAGAACGACAACAAGAAGAACGACAACAACGACAAGAACAACGACAACAACGACAACGACAAGAAGAACGACAACAACAACGACGACAAGAAGAACGACAACAACAACGATGACAAGAAGAACGACAACAACAACAACGATCATCTTCCTCTTAACGTTCACCTGGTTTTAACGGTTTCTCTTCCCCGAGGACAGAATACGGATCATGAAACACCCAGATGTTCACCTGGAAATGAAAAACAGAAAATACATTTAAATTACATTTTTGAAAAGTGGTCACATTTCGAAATGGTCAACCTCATGGTATAAAGAGACGAAGGTTGATAACTTAACGGTAAGGGAACGATGATGTTATAAAGATGGAGTCAGAAGTTCAAACATCATGACAATGAAGTTGTAATTTTTACAAACAGAATTGTAATATTTTGAGAAACTTAATTTTCAATAATTAAAATGTTTTGAGAAACAAGCTGCAATTTTATAATAAAAAAGAATAAAATCTCAATGTTTTGATGATTAATTTCACAAGAGAATGTTTCACAAATGAAGTTGTAATAAAGTGCATTTAATTTATGTACAGTAACATAAAGTTGTAATTTCACAGGAGAAAGTTTAAAACTTTAAAGTTTGAAACTTATAGTTCTGATTAATGGGAATCCATTTTTCACTTTCAGTAAAAAACCTGCAGAGTCTTAAGTTTATAAAATATTCAGCTGTAATTAAAATAAGATTTGAGGAGATTTTCTCTCCTGGGTCTCATTTATCAAACATTGCGTAGGATTCATACTAAAAGTACGTACGCCAAATGAAATTCCGATTTATAAACCGTGCGCACGCGCACCTGTACGCAATGTTCACTTTATAAATCAGTCCACCTGGAAACGTTCGTAGGTGGATCTGCCTCTAACTCCGCCCTCCACACGCCCACTTTACACCATAGATGATCAATGCAAAGCACGGCATGAATATTAAATTATGCTGCTGACCAATGGGCTTCCACCGTGAGTCATGACGGAGTCACGGCATCAAGCGATGAGAAGAGGAAGCGAAACTTTCTGAAACTGACGTCGAGGTGTTTGTTAGTGAGGTGGAGGTGAAGAGCGATTATATGGGACAGCAGTGATGTTACTAATAAATGAAACACACTGATACTCTGCTGCTGTTAACACGATGTGTGAGAGTGAAGACGTTCGTATTTTAATCCTCCACAACTGCAGGATTATTAAATTCAGAGACAGCTGTGATGTCCCCAATCTATAGAATTTAACAGAATTATTATTATATGCTCGTGTTTGTACTGGGCTGGTTCGGTTCCGTCGGTCGATCTGTGGGATACTGGACTCAGTTCAGCTCGGAGATCACAGATCTATAGAATCTATATCAGCTGATCAGACATCGCTGAACCCTCGCTTCCTCCTCCTCCTTCCATTCACCTGCACACATCACGCAGAATCACGCACCGGTGTCACGGCAGTGTTTATTTAGAGCATCGGAGCGATTCCCTCACATCAGTGGATCCTCACCTCCTCTGGGATACTGTTTGGAAAGTGTCTTCCTGTCAGTGATCTCCAGGTCGCTCTGGGCTCTGTGGCCTGATGGCTCAGTCCCGTTCACTGCAGTGATTTGATGATACACGCACAGTGTCAGAAGATATTATTAAAACCTGTTAATGACTCGGCTCTGTAACTCCGCTGTTCAACGGAATCTGAACGGAATTTGCTGGAAGTTGTTTTATATATTTTTTAATTAAAAGGTTCGAGTGGAACAGATATGTTGGTTTTAATGTAAATGAGGAAGTGGATCAATAATCTGCTTCAGTTCATCGCCTCACGTCTGCGTCGCCACTTCCCCGTCTCCAAAGCGTTCGGACGCACGGGTCAGAGGTTCCGTGGAAATACGCACATTTTCCCGTCAAGTTTGTTTTGATGAATCCCAACGTTTGCGTGAGAAGTGGCGTCCGCACGTTTCAGGCCCCGGTCTGTGCGTACGCCACGATGATAAATGAGACCCCTGATCCTGAGGTTCAAGTTGTTATTGACAGATTCTCAGATGAATGAACGTACAGCAGGGGGCGCCTCCTCCCTCCGCTGCTTGTCGGCCTCGACCTGTCGGCGCTCTCGAATCATCCGCCCGTCGCTCGGAGCCTGACACACAATAAACAATAAACAATAAAGTTTAGACACAGTGAAAAATCAACCTAACTTCCAGATTCCAGAGCTTTTGTTGATAAGAGCGGGTCAGAACACAGCATCTGGATACAGAACCAGTTCAATCCGGAGCTGAGACCTGGTGTCTGTCGATGTGTTCCTCTGGTTCCTGGTCCAGCTCCATGTTCTCGTCTAAAGGGAAGAAGTTCTCTGCAGCATCACCTCCATCACCTCCAGCACCAGCTGCATCCAAAGCTCCTGGATAAAGTCAATTTAAAAACTACGTCAACGACCAAGTAGAATTACGCTTAAAATAAAATGTATACAGAAGTAATGAAAGGTTATATTTTTAATTTCTGACTGGAGAAGAGTGAAGATTGACTGAGATCAGATCAATAATTAAAATATTAAATAATTGAATTAAATGAATTGGACTGTGGAACAGCTGTTGAGTCGTGATGTCAGAAACAGATTTGATTTACCTTCCTCCTCCTCCTCCTCCTCCAGCTGCTGATCATCTGCTTCATGATGAACATGCAGAGACTCGACAGGATGTGAATCATCTTCAGACCTGGATCTGAGGAGGATCATGTCCCTGTTTCCTGGGAAGTACATGTTCATCCTGAAATCCTTCTGACTGCCCAGCACCTCGCCTTTCAGACTACACACAGACACACACAGACACACACAGACACACACAGACACAGTGCGATAGTCAGTGTTGTCTGTAGTCTTTTGTTTTTAAATGATAAAGGTTTGTGTCGAGTCGTGTATTTTGAGAGGTGTAGACTCGGACCTGATGAGAAGAAGTTTGTTCTTCTCGTGAGGGTCAAGAGGAATCAGAGAAGCAGGAGGAAGAGGAATCATCTTCACCTTCTGAGACAGAAGCACATCAAACTGAACTACCGGTGAACGGAACCAGGTTAAACTGAACCAGGTTAAACTGAACCAGGTTAAACTGAACCAGGTTAAACTGACTGAGTGTTCAGAGTTACAAGAGGATGAACCGACCTTCTTGCTTTTCTGTGTGGTTTCTGCGCCTTTGATTTGCAGAAGCGTGAACTGAAACAGAAAAATCAACTTCCCACATTACCCACAATGCCTTGTGACAGCCACTGCAGCAGAGGTGTGGGATGTTCAGACATGGATGGTTTCATGAAACTTTGATTAACACTGTTAGACTTGTGTTACCACGTTCTCGGCTTCATGATCGTCACGACTACTCGCCGCTGCCTCGTCCGACGGAGGCTTGGCCGACTGTTTGTGACGTCTGTGGTTGAAGCGCATCAGAAAAGCTTTGTTAAGAGAATCATGAATCATGGAACAGTGGATATTTGATGGATCGGACTCTTACTTCTCGTTCCTGTCGTTGATGTACTCCAGAGTTTGATAAACGAGTCTGTGCAGCAGCTCCACCTGAAACCCAAACACAGTTTGAACCGGCTCAGACTGGTCCCGGGGACATTGTGTCTTCCTGTGGTCCAACCTTCTTGCTGTAGATGCAGGCCGAGCCCTGGATGAGCAGCGCAGCTTCTGCAAAGTTCAGGCGGAATTTCCCTTCGTCGAACGTGATGCACATTTCATCCAACTACACAAGGAAACAGAAAACAGAAATCAGGTGAAATATTCTCCACCAACCAACTCAAATGTAATTTTCCTATAAGAACAAACACAGACTCTTGTTAATGTGATTCCCCAGTGTCCTCTCAGAACCTGAACCCCCCCCCCCTTACCTCCTCTAAGTAGTCGTTCAGCTCCGACGCCACGTCCACGTCCCAGTTCTTGGTGAGTTCCCTGATGGGCCGCAGCAGGTGAGCGAACCGGCTCTCTGTGGACTCCATCCCGTCCTCCGGTCGGGGACCGGGTCCCAGGTTCTGTGGAAACTGCTTCCAGAGCAAAAACAAGAAAGATCCTCGATAGATGGGAACTTTCGATTTCTCTATTTACACACAATTTACTGGACTGAATTAAATTACACGTGGAGACATATGATTTCCTATTATTCACTCTCGTACTGGTTTGTCACTAAAAGTAGTAAAATAAAACTTTCTGGCCAATGAATCATGAATGTACCAAGTGAACAGTGTTTCCCTCCGGAGTACTTAAAGTACTCGAGTAAAAGTATTTAGTAACTTTAATATGATGGAATGAATGTTTGAATTCTGACAGTTTCCAGAACATTTCAAACTTTGACCATGTAACGTGACGTCACCGCTGAAGTTTGATAAAGAGTAAAAGTGAAGCCACTCGATGACGTGTTGAATCCGACCGATCGCAGATCAGCAACGTGAATAATTCACTTCACGTTGTCACGTTTCTTGTGTTTGTCTGAAAGTGACGTGAAACTCAAGAGAATCTAGAAACCGCGGGTTTTCCACGCGAGTCCGGTTCGACGGTTTCCTCCTCGAACAGAACCGGCTCCACATGTAGCTTCATGGCCGTTTAGTGACGTCAACAGTTCAGACTTCGCTCAACACGTCCGAGCGACGTCAACGTTTGAAAGTTAAATAATAAACAGCAAATAATAAACTCACCGGACTGAGTCAGTGTTGTTAGCACCTAGCATTAGCATTAGCTAACAGTCAAACTGCCGCCACACACTCTTCTTCTGCTGTTCTCTCCACGTAGTGCTGCGGCTCTGACTGCTGCCCCCTGTCGGCCCCAGATGGGGCTTCATAAGTATTATTAATATAAAGTATTATATATATTTAAAACATATATATATATATATATATATATATACATATATACATATTATCCCCTTATTATAATGTATTATATTGTATTGTTATTGTATATATAGAATAAAAAATACAACAGACAAATTACACTTATATATAAAGAATGGTCACATAATAATACATAATATAAAAAACTACATAAAGATCAATGTAGAGTATTGAATGAAGTATACCCTCAGACAGTGTAAACAACATGATCTAACAGTTTTAAAACAATGATCAATAAACACATGACACGTACATGTATGACAGATACAGTGTCAGCTGGTCATTGTTGTTGTCATGGTTACCATGTCAGGGTCGACAACGAGGAGTCATACGGTTAGAAGGAAACTGCTGAGGGTTAGGGTTTTATATATACAATCAGAATGTGTGTGTGTGTGTGTGTGACTGAATGTTTTACACGTGTGTGTCTGATTCCAGCAGTTAAACAATTAAATTATATATATATATATATATTTCCAGTTTCCTGGAAGAAGAATGAGGATAAAACTCAATGTTCTCGTCTTTCTGAGAAACTGTGAAGACCAACATGAGGACGCCACGCTCCCTGTAACACACTGACACACACGGTCACACACTGACACACACGTCACACACTGACACACTGTAACACACACGTCACACACTGACACACTGTAACACACACGTCACACACTGACACACTGTAACACACACGTCACACACTGACACACACGTCACACACACGGTCACACACTGACACACTGTAACACACACGTCACACACTGACACACACACGGTCACACACTGACACACGGTCACACTGTAACACACACGTCACACACTGACACACACGGTCACACACGTCACACACACGTCACACACGTCACACACTGTAACACACACGTCACACACTGACACACACGTCACACACACGGTCACACTGTAACACACGTCACACACTGACACACTGTAACACACACTGACACACTAATACACACGTCACACACTGTAATACAGTCACACACTGACACACTGTAATACACACGTCACACACTGACACACTAATACACACGTCACACACTGACACACTGAATACACACGTCACACACTGACACACTGTAATACACACGTCACACACTAATACACACTGTAATACACAGTCACACACCTGTAATACACACGTCACACACTGACACTGTTTTCTGACTTTATTCTCTGATAATCTTTACATGGATGATTTGACAAAATCTTTTTTCTGAGATCTATTATATTACGTGTGTATGATCAACGTTTACAATCTGAATTTCGTGTCAAATCGTAGCTTCAGACAGAAACAGTTTCACAGCTCAGGTTCTCTATCTCTTCAGTCCACCTTAAATCTCAGAGTCCAATAGAAACTCAGCAGGAACTGTTGAGGAATTAATGAAGTGTGTGTGTGTGTGAGTGTGCGAGTGCAAGTGTGTGAGTGTGTAGTGGTGTGTGCGGGTGTGTTGTGTTTCTCAGACTCAAAGTTATTGACATAATTTCAGTTGAGTTCCAGGAACACTTGTAAAATCAGTTGGAAAAGAAAAAAGAAAAAACACATTAAAGTAGAATTTATATGATTTTTATTTGGTTTAATGACGTCACATGATTTTAATCAAAAAAACACTGAAGTAAAAAAAACTCTTTCGTTAATTTATTTAAGTTGTTTTAAATTAACATTCCACAATTTTTTAATGTAAAATCTAAGAACTCCAGGAAATCTTCTCTGGACATGTTGTGTAGTTGGTGTTTGTGGAGCAGCAGGTTGTTTCTGGACATGTTGTGTAGTTGGTGTTTGTGAGCAGCAGCAGCAGGTTGTTTCTGGACATGTTGTGTAGTTGGTGTTTGTGAGCAGCAGCAGCAGGTTGTTTCTGGACATGTTGTGTAGTTGGTGTTTGTGAAGCAGCAGCAGCAGGTTGTTTCTGGACATGTTGTGTAGTTGGTGTTTGTGGAGCAGCAGCAGCAGCTTGTTTCTGGACATGTTGTGTAGTTGGTGTTTGTGGAGCAGCAGCAGCCGGTTGTTTCTGGACATGTTGTGTAGTTGGTGTTTGTGAAGCAGCAGCAGCAGGTTGTTTCTGGACATGTTGTGTAGTTGGTGTTTGTGAAGCAGCAGGTTGTTTCTGGACATGTTGTGTAGTTGGTGTTTGTGAAGCAGCAGCAGCAGGTTGTCGGGTCCGACTCGTTCACACAAACAGGAACATGTGGGGGGCATTCAGGCGAGGGGCGGAGCCTGTAGAGCAGCAGGGGCGGAGCCTGTAGAGCAGCAGGAGGCCGGACATGACGTATAAACTCTGCTGTGGAAAGATCAGTGTTGTTGTTTACAGCTCGTCCACACCGGCGTCGGCCCTCAGCACCAGAAGATCTGGAACCTCCTCGTGTTTCCAAGTTGACGTCTTCGTCTTCTACGTGTCCGGCTCCTCTTCTTCATCCTGAGATGTTCGTGTTCTTCCAGTTTCACGTCCGTCACGTGTTAGAAACCTCGTCCACACGTCCACTCGCTCTCTGGGAAGCTTCCACACATCGTCCTGCTGTTTCCTCACATGGACTCACGGACATGTTACACACATGTTACCAGGAGGCTGCAGGAGACATTTTTTGAAACATCAACACAAGCAAGTGTCCTCTCTTGTCTCAGACTCGTCTCGTCCTCATTGTTTCAATCACTCTTGTCCCGCTGAGCGTCCATGCTTGCGTTGGTTCTAACGTTGTGGTCAGCTCGTGCATCAGATCAGGGCGTCCTGCAGGACAGACGGGTGGACGTCAGCAGCCTGTAGAGACTCCAGCAGCCTCTGGACCCTGGCTCTCCTCCCCTCAGATCGTCTCCACTGAACCAGGCCGGCGAGCGCTGCTCCGTGAGCGCTGAGACCATGATCGGACCGACAGCGAAACAAAGCCTCCGCAGACAAACCCAGATCCATCAGCACCAACTCCCACTCAGCTCCGAGTCGAGACGCTAGCCGGGACAAGCTCCCGATCTGAAGGAACCCTCTGGAGAACCGACTCAGGAAGCTGCCGGTCGTCTGCAGAGAGACATTGTGAGATTAGAGGAAGAATGAAGAGGTGTGGAGGAAAACTGAAATCTGGGATTAATGCAGAACATATCATCAACCACTGAATCTTAAATATCTGAACCCTGACTTTAATCTGGATTAAAATGTCTGAATCTGAGTTTTAATCTCACACTTCTAACATCTATTTGAGTTCCTGTATAATTATTTTTCTGTCACAAATTATTTAATAAAATTTCTCTGGAGCAGCAGAATCGTCAGAATCAAACTGGACCAGTCGTCTTTGTTCACTTTGTTTTGTTGAAGGTTTCCAGGATTGAATTCTAATCTTTATTTACACTGACGTCACGGCTCCGTGCTGTAACACTGGGGGGTTGTTCTGTTTCCTCTTCATTCATTGGACGACAGCATCGACAAAAACAAGAGGAAAAAGTCCTAGCGGCTGGTCTGCAGGGGGCGTGGCTGAGTGACGTGTGTTTCTTCAGGTCAGTGTGACACCGGACGCTTGTCACCGATTGTAACCTCAAAGTGTTTGTTCAGGAAAATCTGCTCAACAGAAAACGCACTCGCACAACTTTTGTCGTCAATCATCTCCACCTGTGATCCACAGCGTCACATGGTGTGATGCTGTCCACCACACTTACCTCTATCCCCACCTCCGTAACACAAATCTCTCATCGACTCGGTCTAAAATAGTGAACCAACAAACGGTTCTGGCTGCGTTACCGCTTCCACTCCACACACGCTGTACCTGCACCACCTACTCCACACCACCAACACCCACCCACCACCAACGACACCAACATACCGACCACCCACCAAACACCCACCACCGAACTACCCACCTACCTACCCACCGACCTGACCTACCTAACCACCACCCACCCACCACTACCAACGACCACCTACCCACCCACCCACCCACCACTACCGCACCCACCACCACGACCAACCACCCACTACCACCGACTTACCTAACCTACCCACTACCAACCCACCAACTACCTACCACCCACCCAACGACCACCTAACACCACCTACCCACCGACTGACCCACCCACCAACACCACTACCAGACCCACCCACCACCACACCACCCACCACGACCAACACCCACCACTACCTACACCACCACCAACACCACCCACCAACGACCTACCCACCCACCTACCTACCCACCTACTACCAACCCACCTACTACCGACAACCCACCACCTACCCACCTACTACCTAACTACCACCTACCACAACTACCCACCCACCAACACCACCAACTACCTACACCACCTACCCACCCAACTACCACCACCACCCACACTACCTAACACCCACCTAACTACCTACCCACCACACCACCCACCTACTACCAACACTACCACTACCCACCCCCGTACCTAACTACCACCTACCACCAAACACCCACCGACACAACACCCACCAACACCTACACCACACCCACCTAACTACCTACCTACCTACCCACCTACTTACCTAACTACCCACCCACCTACCCACCTACTTACCGAACTACCCACCTAACTACCTACTTACCTAACTACCCACCTAACTACCTACCTAACTACCTACCCACCTACTTACCTAACTACCCACCTACCTACCCACCGAACTACCTACCTACCCACCTAACTACCCACCTACTTACCTAACTACCTACCTACCCACCTAACTACCCACCTACTACCTACCTACCCACCCTTACCTAACTACCTACCTACCCACCTAACTCCCCACCTACTTACCTAACCTACCCACCTAACTAACCAACTTCTGGGGTGTTTTCTTCCGCCCGGGCCTCACCTGTGGATCCGGCTCCAGCTCCGGCTCCGGCTCCTGGCCCAGGTTCAGCTCCAGGTCCAGCTCCGGGTCCAGCTCCGGCTCCGGGTCCCGCGGTGTGGAGGTCCCGCAGCAGCCGGTCTCGGACCCAGCTGAAGTCGTCCAGGGCCCGCAGGAAGCAGCGGAAGGCCCGGGGCCCCCTGCGGGGCAGCAGCTCCAGGAGCCGCAGGGTCTTCCTGCGGGTCGTGGTCTGGGACTCGATGTGTTCCACCTGAGCTTCCGTCAGAACCTCCTCCTGGAACAGAAGCGGGACGATGGAGTCGCTGACCTGCAGCTCCGCGGACAGGAAGCGCGTGTTCCTCCGGAGAACGGCTCTGTGAGCCGGGTCCATGTCGCAGTTCGAGTCCCTGTTACCGCCACATTGGATCACGTCACAGCTGCAGCCATGTTATTGTGTCCGACTGGAAACATGTCGGCGGCGGAACCTTCTGCTGACACTCAGCACTTTCAAACCTGAAAATCAATTCTGCTCAAATTAATAATAAGATAAATTACAACATCGATTTAAACTCTTTTCACTTCCAGCCTCCGATCACTGTCCTGGTGCACGTTAGCACGTTAGCAAACAATGACACGTTCTTCTATATTTTGTTTCATATGCACAGAATATTCTAGAATTATCTTGGTTTTCATTTTTATTTGATAGTCAGCAGTAAACCTAAAACGGTAATTGTCTCTTCCTCCTCTAATCCTGACTCAACTCTTATTTTGAATTAGAAATATGAACTAATGTCATCAATAATAACAATAATATGTATTTACATTCCTAACTCTTTTCACCTGGATTTGTTTCTCTTTCCTGGCAGATGTTGTTTTCCACAAAATAAATTGACCACTGAAAACTAAACAGGAAAACTAAGACGTGTGAACAGTGATGGAAACAAACACATGGACGAAGCACCAAATGAAACTTTATTCATCTCATGTTTGACAGAGGCCCGAACCCGCTGTGTGTGCAGCTTCTGTACAAACACACAGTGTGACACCATCAATAAATAGGTTATAAAAATCAAACAGCTGTGATATGTACAAACATCTGCACTTCCTGTTACCTTCAGTAAATATACATTTACTCATTTAGCCACAGAGCAGGAGACGGAGCCCATTCAACGATTATAGAAAATAACAGAAGAAGAACATCATCAACACGAGCATCGAACCTGTGAACAAACATGCAACAAGTCGTGTTTCCCTGAGAGAGCGACAGTTTAACGACCACGGCGTCCGGGATCCAGAGCTGAACACGGATCCAGAGCTGAACACGGATCCAGAGCTGAACACGGATCCAGAGCTGAACACGGATCCAGAGCTGAACCGATCCAGCTGACACGACGGAGCTGAGGATGACCGAGGAGCTCGGACGATACTTCCGTGAATCAACATGCGGAGAACATTACGTTTGTTTCAGCTGCAAAGACATTCAGATTCATTTGATGTATGAACAAATGAATAATTAGATTTCATAGAACTACAGTTACATGATGTAACCACAGTCGTGGGTCATAGATTATTGATCATAAAAAAAATCCCTAAAACATTTTGGACGAGTTTTAATTTGAAACTATTATCGGGAAGTGTGTGTGCAGTGTGTATCTGGGGCGTGTTGTGCCGCTCGTGGTCAGTTTCTGTGTTAACGCCTGCTTCCATGACGACTCATCGCCAATTATTGCCTGTGGCTCTGACCGGCCTGTGGGCACCGGTGATGGGACTGATCCGAGGTCAGGTGGCGTTGCACACAGCTGATGCCTTGCAGTGGTACTGCTCCACACGGAGGTGTAGTCGCTCTGTGTCTACACATTGTAGGCGTAGTCCGTCAGATAGTCCCTCAGTCTGTTGGGCAGCGGCAGATCCTGGACTGCCGCGTCGTCTTGTTGATGGCGATGCGGCACAGGTGTTGCAGCGATGGCGTAGCGGTGTACACAGGTTTGGTGAGCAGCAGCTGCACCGTGCCGTTGGGTGGCGGCGCCGCTGAGAATTGAGGGTCTGCTGCCGTCTTGTCGCTGGTCTTGGAGAGCATGACGTAGTGCTCCACCAGGTGGACCACGCTGTCAAACTGCTTCAGCTTCGGCCTCACCAGAACCACAGAGTCCAGCTTGAATTTACCATGTTTGTACTCGATCCGCAGGTTGGTGGGACCCGCCGATGTCATGGCGGAGATGGTGAACAGGTAGTCCCGCTGAGAGCTGTCCCGCACCAGGAAGGTGCCCTCCGCGGCGTCCTGCAGGATCTCTTTGGCCTCTGCAGCGGTCAGAGTTCCCCAGTACCAGCCTGAGACAGAGAAACCACACGTTAGAGACACATGGAACATACGTGTGTAGTTTAATGAGCTGCACTGATTCTGTTCACCTTCATTTAAACCAATCTGGTTATAAAAGTCATCACTGTTGCTATGGTTACACCTGGTGGAGTTTTCCAGCCTCTGAATCAGAGACTTGTGTAAATTGCTCTCGTTTCAGTTGGAAAACTCTGGGTTTGTGTTTGAGTCTGAGGAAGCGTCGCTAACACTTCCTGTCAGTAACACTTCCTGTCGCTAACACTTCCTGTCAGTAACACTTCCTGTCAGTAACAGTTCCACCTCGTCGTCGCTCAGGGAAAAGAAATCCCTGCTCCGACTGTGATGTGTATTTACGGTGTAAACACGTTACACAGATGTGTTCATGACTGTCGTATGTAATCTACGGCTGAGACGTGTTTATGTTACAGAACTTGTCGATTCAGAATATTACTTTACCGTGACTGTCATTTTTACGACTAACATTATCAGTTTATTCACTCTCTGTAATTAAAATTGCACTTTCGAGCAGCAAAGAGGTACTTTCTTCTGTATGTTATAATAATCAATATAAATCAAGATGAATATCCGTGGATGATCACTGTTCTTAAGAATCTCGAACAAGCCTCAGGAAGTTTCTGATTTGAACTTATATCTTCATACATATAAAAAGAAAGAGAAACGAACGACCTGAACCCGTCAGTCACACGTGATCGTCACCTGTGTTCCTGAGCTCCTTCATGGCCGAGGCGATGCGGCTCTCGTCTGATTCCACAGCTCTGAGGTTGTTGTCGACTCGTCTGTTGCTCTCGGTAGTTTCTGTGGAGTCGGACGACTGGAAGGTCATCGGACAGATCGACCTTCAGCCCGGCGTCAGGCCCACAGCTCAGACATGGAGCACCAGGTTCTTATCCAGGTCCTGGAGATAAATAAGAACCATCACAAGTGGTTCAACACTGCAGGTGTAAAATACTGCATCATTATAGAGCTGCAGGTGTAAAATACTGCATGATTATAGAGCTGCAGTGTAAAATACTGCATGATTATAGAGCTGCAGGTGTAAAATACTGCATCATTATAGAGCTGCAGGTGTAAAACACTGCATCATTATAGAGCTGCAGGTGTAAAATACTGCATGATTATAGAGCTGCAGGTGTAAAATACTGCATGATTATAGAGCTGCAGGTGTAAAACACTGCATCATTATAGAGCTGCAGGTGTAAAATACTGCATGATTATAGAGCTGCAGGTGTAAAATACTGCATCATTATAGAGCTGCAGGTGTAAAATACTGCATGATTATAGAGCTGCAGGTGTAAAATACTGCATCATTATAGAGCTGCAGGTGTAAAATACTGCATCATTATAGAGCTGCAGGTGTAAAATACTGCATGATTATAGAGCTGCAGTTGTAAAACACTGCATGATTATAGAGCTGCAGGTGTAAAATACTGCATATTATAGAGCTGCAGTGTAAAATACTGCATCATTATAGAGTCTGCAGGTGTAAATACTGCATCATATAGAGCTGCAGGTGTAAAATACTGCATCATTATAGAGCTGCAGGTGTAAAATACTGCATCATTATAGAGCTGCAGGTGTAAAATACTGCATGATTATAGAGCTGCAGGTGTAAAATACTGCATCATTATAGAGCTGCAGGTGTAAAAACTGCATCATTATAGAGCTGCAGGTGTAAAATACTGCATCATTATAGAGCTGCAGGTGTAAAATACTGCATGATTATAGAGCTGCAGGTGTAAAAACTACATATTATAGAGCTGCAGGTGTAAAACACTGCATGATTAAGAGCTGCAGGTGTAAAAACTGCATGATTATAGAGCTGCAGGTGTAAAACACTGCATCATTATAGAGCTGCAGGTGTAAAACACTGCATGATTATAGAGCTGCAGGTGTAAAACACTGCATCATTATAGAGCTGCAGGTGTAATGAGCATGATTATAGAGCTGCAGGTGTAAAACACTGCATGATTATAGAGCTGCAGGTGTAAAACACTGCATGATTATAGAGCTGCAGGTGTAAAATACTGCATGATTATAGAGCTGCAGGTGTAAAATACTGCATCATTATAGAGCTGCAGGTGTAAAATACTGCATCATTATAGAGCTGCAGGTGTAAAAATACTGCATGATTATAGAGCTGCAGGTGTAAAATACTGCATGATTATAGAGCTGCAGGTGTAAAATACTGCATATTATAGAGCTGCAGGGGTGTAAAATACTGCATGATTATAGAGCTGCAGGTGTAAAATACTGCATGATTATAGAGCTGCAGGTGTAAAATACTGCATGATTATAGAGCTGCAGGTGTAAAATACTGCATGATTATAGAGCTGCAGGTGTAAAATACTGCATCATTATAGAGCTGCAGGTGTAAAATACTGCATGATTATAGAGCTGCAGGTGTAAAATACTGCATCATTATAGAGCTGCAGGTGTAAAATACTGCATCATTATAGAGCTGCAGGTGTAAAATACTGCATGATTATAGAGCTGCAGTTGTAAAACACTGCATGATTATAGAGCTGCAGTTGTAAAATACTGCATCATTATAGAGCTGCAGGTGTAAAATACTGCATCATTATAGATCTGCAGGTGTAAAATACTGCATCATTATAGAGCTGCAGGTGTAAAATACGCATCATATAGAGCTGCAGGTGTAAAATACTGCATCATTATAGAGCTGCAGGTGTAAAATACTGCATGATTATAGAGCTGAGGTGTAAAATACTGCATCATTATAGAGCTGCAGGTAAAATGCATGATATAGAGCTGCAGGTGTAAAATACTGCATGATTATAGAGCTGCAGGTGTAAAACACTGCATCATTATAGAGCTGCAGGTGTAAAACACTGCATGATTATAGAGCTGCAGGTGTAAAACACTGCATCATATAGAGCTGCAGGTGTAAAACTACTGCATCATTATAGAGCTGCAGGTGTAATGAGCATCATTATAGAGCTGCAGGTGTAAAATACTGCATCATTATAGAGCTGCAGGTGTAATGAGCATCATTATAGAGCTGCAGGTGTAAAACACTGCATCATTATAGAGCTGCAGGTGTAATGAGCATCATTATAGAGCTGCAGGTGTAAAATACTGCATCATTATAGAGCTGCAGGTGTAAAATACTGCATGATTATAGAGCTGCAGGTGTAAAACACTGCATCATTATAGAGCTGCAGGTTATACTGCAGATTAGAGCTGCAGGTGTAAAATACTGCATCATATAGAGCTGCAGGTGTAAAATACTGCATCATTATAGAGCTTCAGGTGTAAAATACTGCATCATTATAGAGCTGCAGGTGTAAAACACTGCATCATTATAGAGCTGCAGGTGTAAAATACTGCATGACTATAGAGCTGCAGGTGTAAAATACTGCATCATTATAGAGTTGCAGGTGTAAAATACTGCATGATTATAGAGCTGCAGGTGTAAAATACTGCATGATTATAGAGCTGCAGGTGTAAAACACTGCATGATTATAGAGCTGCAGGTGTAAAACACTGCATCATTATAGAGCTGCAGGTGTAATGAGCATGATTATAGAGCTGCAGGTGTAAAACACTGCATGATTATAGAGCTGCAGGTGTAAAACACTGCATGATTATAGAGCTGCAGGTGTAAAATACTGCATCATTATAGAGCTGCAGGTGTAAAACCATTACTGCATCATTATAGAGCTGCAGGTTGTAAAATACTGCATCATTATAGAGCTGCAGGTGTAAAATACTGCATCATTATAGAGCTGCAGGTGTAAAATACTGCCATATGATGTATTAAGAGCTGCAGGTGTAAAATACTGCATGATTATAGAGCTGCAGGTGTAAAATACTGCATCATTATAGAGCTGCAGGTGTAAAACACTGCATGATTATAGAGCTGCAGGTGTAAAATACTGCATGATTATAGAGCTGCAGGTGTAAAATACTGCATGATTATAGAGCTGCAGGTGTAAAACACTGCATGATTATAGAGCTGCAGGTGTAAAATACTGCATGATTATAGAGCTGCAGGTGTAAAATACTGCATGATTATAGAGCTGCAGGTGTAAAAACTGTCATGATTATAGAGCTGCAGGTGTAAAATACTGCATGATTATAGAGCTGCAGGTGTAAAATACTGCATGATTATAGAGCTGCAGGTGTAAAAATACTGCATGATTATAGAGCTGCAGGTGTTAAAATATGCATGTTTAAACTGCATCATTATAGAGCTGCAGGTGTAAAATACTGCATGATTATAGAGCTGCAGGTGTAAAATACTGCATGATTATAGAGCTGCAGGTGTAAAACACTGCATCATTATAGAGCTGCAGGTGTAAAACACTGCATGATTATAGAGCTGCAGGTGTAAAATACTGCATCATTATAGAGCTGCAGGTGTAAAATACTGCATGATTATAGAGCTGCAGGTGTAAAATACTGCATCATTATAGAGCTGCAGGTGTAAACTACTGCATCATTATAGAGCTGCAGGTGTAAACTACTGCATCATTATAGAGCTGCAGGCTTAAAATACTGCATCATTATAGAGCTGCAGGTGTAAAATACTGCATGATTATAGAGCTGCAGGTGTAAAATACTGCATGATTATAGAGCTGCAGGTGTAAAATACTGCATGATTATAGAGCTGCAGGTGTAAAACACTGCATGATTATAGAGCTGCAGGTGTAAAATACTGCATGATTATAGAGCTGCAGGTGTAAAATACTGCATCATTATAGAGCTGCAGGTGTAAAATACTGCATCATTATAGAGCTGCAGGTGTAAAATACTGCATGATTATAGAGCTGCAGGTGTAATGAGCATGATGAAGAACATGAAATCTAAACAAACTCCATTTAAAAACATGTCAAGACACAGAGTGATCAACAAGTTCTTCTCTTCTGATAACAAGTGATTCACTTATTGAAAACTGATCAATATGTGTGTGTCACTGTGTACACACACTAACACACACACTGACAGACACACACTGGGGAACAGGAGGGAACACAACCCCTCACCTGTCCTACCGAGTAATAGACCTGCTGATGTAACACACACACACACACACACACACACACACACACACACACACACACACACACACACACACACACACACACACACACACACACACACACACACACACACACACACACACACACACACACACACACACACACACACACAGCTCCTACCTGAGAGCCGCTGTTAGCTAGCCGTTAGCCGTTAGCTAACAGCTTTTAGCTTTAAGCCAAACTGCAGCGACGTCACTGAATCCTCCCCGAACAGAAACATTCACCGTCCCTGTCCCGGTCCTGTACTGGTCTCGTTCCCAGTCCTCTCCTGGTCCCGGTCCCGGTCCTTTACTGGTCCCGGTCCTGTCCGGGTCCTGTACTGGCGGGTCCGGGTCACACACACGGTCCAACCTGTCAGTCAGAGCTTCAGTCCGCGCGCCGATTTATTCCCGTTTACCGAAAATCACCGAGTGAGTCCGAGTGTCAGTGTGTGTCCGTGTGTGTGTCCGTCAGGTGTGTGTGTCCGTCAGTGTGTTTGTGTCTGTGAGTGTCCGTGTGTGTGTGTCCGTCAGTGTGTCTTTCAGCGTGTGTCTTTCAGTGTCTCAGTGTGTGTCTGTGTGTGTCCGTCAGTCTCTCAGTGTGTGTCCGTGTGTCCGTCAGTGTGTCTTTCAGCGTGTGTCTTTCAGTGTGTCTTTGTGTGTCCGTCAGTGTGTCTCTCAGTGTGTGTGTCTGTGTGTGTCTCTCAGTCTGTGTGTGTCTGTGTCCGTCAGTGTGTCTCTCAGTGTGTGTCTGTGTGTGTCTCTGTGTGTGTCTGTGTGTGTCTCAGTGTGTGTCTGTGTGTGTCTGTGTGTGTCTCTGTGTGTGTCTCAGTGTGTCTCTGTGTGTGTCTGTGTGTGTGTGTGTCTGTGTGTGTGTGTGTCTCAGTGTGTGTCTGAGCTGCTACAAACAGAATCAAGCTGAGGAACAAAAACACCAAAGAAGCATTTCTAGGAACTTTCCAGGAACATGGTCACATGGTGCACACACAAGATTTAAGGTGGAACTCACACTCTCTCTCACACGCACACACATCCACACACACACTCTCACACACACTCACAACACACACACACACCACACACACACACACACACACACACACACACACACCACACACACACACACACACACACACAACACACACACCTAATTGTAACCTTTAACCCTGAGCCAAGAGAATAGATTAGATATAGATGATTCAGATTATTATATTATGATTATAGATTATATATATTTACAGATTATATAGATTATATAGGTTTATAGATTACATATGTTTACAGATTATATACGTATAATAATAATAATACATTAGATTTATAAAGCGCTTCTCAAAGACACTTTACATCCTGGAGGAAACAATCAATATACTTTAATACAAAGTAAAATTAATTTATAATAATGAAGTACCTAAACTAAATGAAGTTTATTCTCAGGACCTGATGGAGGTCGGGGGGGGGGGAGGTGTGAGGTTTAAAAGGTATATAAATAATGTAAATAATGAGTACAGATTATAATGTTAATAATAGATGATATATGAATTATATTGTTTATCTAGGACCTATAGGAGTAAAGGTATGATATAAATATATAGATTATATATGTTTATAGATTATAAATGTTTATAGATGATATACATTATATATGTATAGATTATATAGATTATAGATTATAAATGAAGGTACAGAACCAACATCCTTGTGGAAGCAGGAATTCTGTGATGTAAAATCCAACCAATCGCTGAGCGTCTGTTTGGATGATGGACGTCCTCATACGTCACATTCCCATGATGCACCGGTGCACGGGGCGTCCCGCTGCAGTTCGCGTCTCTAACCAGCAGAGGGCAACACTCACGCAGTGCTCACACAGACTGTGACGTCAAATAAAGGCGGAAGTGAACAGAGAGAATAAAAGAATCAATGAATTCATAAAAAAATCAGATTTCTTCAAATTAAATAATAAAAAATATATTTTAACGAGAGGATGACGTCAAAAATAAATAAAATTAATTAATTAATCTTTGAATTCCTCGATCCTGTAAATGAATAAATTATGTGATTGTTGTAGAAACTGATCAAATTATTTTAGATGGAAATAAAATGATTCGTTTTTACTACAAACTGATTATGGATGAAGAGGAGGGTGATGCAGAGGATGAGGGATGATGATGAAGAGGATGAGGGATGAGAGTGAGGATGATGAAGAGGGAGGGATGAGGGGAGATGATGAAGAGGGGAGGGATGAGGGGGAGGATGATGAAGAGGAGGAGGGATGAGGAATATGAAGAGGAGGAGCGATGAGGATGAAGATGATGAAGAGGAGGAGGGATGAGGATGCTGAAGAGGAGGAGGGATGAGGATGATGAAGAGGAGGAGGATGAGGATGAAGATGATGAAGAGGAGGGGTGAGGGTGAGGATGATGAAGAGGAGGAGCGATGATGTAAGAGAGGAGGATGAGGATGATGAAGAGGAGGACGATGGATGAAGATGATGAAGAGGAGGGTAAAGGGTGAGGATGTGAAGAGGACGATGAGGAGAGGAGATGATGAAGAGGATGAGGGATGAGGATGATGAAGAGAAGGAGGGATGAGGGTGAAGAGGATGAGGGGGAGGATGATGAAGAGGAGGAGGGATGAGGTTGAGGATGATGAAGAGAAGGAGGGATGAGGGTGAAGAGGATGAGGTTGAGGATGATGAAGAGAAGGAGGGATGAGGGTGAAGATGATGAAGAGGATGAGGGGGGGGGATGATGAAGAGGAGGAACGATGAGGATGAAGATGATGAAGAGGAGGGGTGAGGGTGAGGATGATGAAGAGGAGGACGATGATGAGGTTGAGGATCGTGAAGAGGAGGATGATGAAGAGGATGAGGGATTAGGTTGAGGGTGATGAAGAGGATGAGGGATGAGGTTGAGGATGATGAAGAGAAGGAGGGATGAGGGTGAAGATGATGAAGATGATGAGGGGGAGGATGATGAAGCGGAGGAGGGATGAGGATGAAGATGACGGAGAGGAGGAGGGATGAGGGTGATGATGATGAAGAGGAGGAGGGATGAAGGTGAAGATGATGAAGAGGATGAGGGTGTGAAGAGAGGAGGATGAAGAAGAGGAGGAGGGTGATGAAGAGGGGGAGGGTGATGAAGAGGAGGGGGAGGGGTCCCGCAGCCTCCGGAGCTCAGGGCGGGGCGACTCCGCGCAGCAGCAGCAGCTTCATCACGGACACACACCGACCTCCTGCTCCTCTTCAGGCCGCGGCATGGACCCCGGAGCCCGGCCTGCGCCTCCTCGATCACAGCGGGTCCGGTTCGAGCTGCGGTCGGTTCTGATGAAGATGAAGATGAAGCCGCTGTGAATCTCACACACACTCACACACACACACCACACACGCACACGCACACAGACACACACACGGAGCGTCGAGCTCCGCTGCTGCAGAATCTTCGCCATTGTTTGGATGAACCGGAGGAAAAGGCCCGAGCATCGACTCCTGAGACCCAGAGACAGCGATGCTCTCCCCGCTGCTGCTCGCCGGGACCCTGCTCTGCATCATCCAGGTAAGGAGGCTCGGTGCCGGGCTCGGTGCCGGGCTCGGTCCTCAGGCTTTGTTCACTGATCCGGTCACATCACATGTTCGATGCTCATCACACGAGACATGAGCGGACAACCGCTGCTGCTGCTGCCCGAGGTGACGCTGCTGCGAGCGGACACAGCAGCTCGGTCTGTCCGGAGGAAAGTGGGTCAGGCTGCTGCTGCGGAGACACTGATACACACAGTACACACATATACACGTATACACAATACACACAGTACACACATATACACAATACACACAGTACACACATATACACGATACACACAGTACACACAGTACACACATATACACAAACACACAGTACACACAGTACACACATATACACAATACACACAGTACACACATATACACATACACGTACACACATATACACAAAACACACAGTACACACATATACACAATACACGTTACACACACATATATACAAAACACACAGTACACACATATACACAAAACACACAGTACACACATATACACAATACACACATATACACGTTACACACACATATATACAAAACACACAGTACACACATATACACAATACACATAGTGTTCACATATATACACGTATACACAATACACACACATATATACAAAACACACAGTACACACATATACACAATACACATAGTGCACACACATATACACGATACACACGTATATATAAACACATATACACAATACACACACATATACACACAGTCAGCATCACACGATACACACACACAGACACACGTTCTTGTATTTAATTAAGTTTATTGATTTATTTGGAGGACAAATTATTTAATTTCTGTGTTTCAGTTTGTATTGGATGTTTTTATTGGAGCTGTAAAGATCAGTTGTGTTGTTGATCAGTATAAAACAATTCAGGAGCTATAATTTAATAATGGAATGATAATTTAAATGATTAAATCTGAGTTAGTGTTTCTCCTTGTTGTATTACAGTTCATTTATTTATATATTATAACTGATATAAGACTCTTGAAGACTCTTGAGTCTCTTGAGTCTCTTGAAGACTCTTGAGTCTCTTGAAGACTCTTGAAGACTCTTGAGTCTCTTGAGTCTCTTGAGTCTCTTGAGTCTCTTGAAGACTCTTGAGTCTCTTGAGTCTCTTGAAGACTCTTGAGTCTCTTGAAGTCTCTTGAGTCTCTTGAGTCTCTTGAGTCTCTTGAGTCTCTTGAGTCTCTTGAGTCTCTTGAAGACTCTTGAAGACTCTTGAGTCTCTTGAGTCTCTTGAAGACTCTTGAGTCTCTTGAGTCTCTTGAAGACTCTTGAGTCTCTTGAAGACTCTTGAGTCTCTTGAGTCTCTTGAAGACTCTTGAGTCTCTTGAAGACTCTTGAAGATTCTTAAAGTCTCTTAAAGTCTCTTGAAGTCTCTTGAAGACTCTCGAAGTCTCTTGAAGTCTCTTGAAGACTCTTGAAGACTCTTAAAGTCTCTTGAAGTCTCTTGAAGTCTCTCGAAGTCTCTTAAAGTCTCTTAAAGTCTCTTAAAGTCTCTTGAAGTCTCTTGAAGACTCTCGAAGTCTCTTAAAGTCTCTTGAAGTCTCTTGAAGACTCTTGAAGTATCTTGAAGTCTCTTGAAGTCTCTTGAAGACTCTTGAAGTCTCTTGAAGACTCTCGAAGTCTCTTAAAGTCTCTTGAAGTATCTGAAAGTCTCTTGAAGTCTCTTGAAGTCTCTTGAAGACTCTCGAAGTCTCTTGAAGTCTCTGAAAGTCTCTCGAAGTCTCTTGAAGTCTCTTGAAGACTCTCGAAGTCTCTTGAAGTATCTGAAAGTCTCTTGAAGTCTCTTGAAGTCTCTCGAAGTCTCTTAAAGTCTCTTAAAGTCTCTTAAAGTCTCTTGAAGTCTCTTGAAGACTCTCGAAGTCTCTTAAAGTCTCTTGAAGTCTCTTGAAGACTCTTAAAGTATCTTGAAGTCTCTTGAAGTCTCTTGAAGACTCTTGAAGTCTCTTGAAGACTCTCGAAGTCTCTTAAAGTCTCTTGAAGTATCTGAAAGTCTCTTGAAGTCTCTTGAAGTCTCTTGAAGACTCTCGAAGTCTCTTGAAGTCTCTGAAAGTCTCTCGAAGTCTCTTGAAGTCTCTTGAAGACTCTCGAAGTCTCTTGAAGTATCTGAAAGTCTCTTCGAAGTCTCTTGAAGACTCTCGAAGTCTCTGTGGTCTGAGCCTCTTGCACTGAGGTGTTGATAGTCACTGTGTTGCAATATGCTCCGAACCACAAGTGGGCGTACAAAGACAATACTCTTTGGACTCATGAGAAATCATGGGAAGTCGGCTGCTGAGCACAGTTTTATTCTTGAACTTGTTTTCAGTCTCATGCTTGAGGATCAGGATCAGTCGACTCCTCCAGAATCAGTGGAGACACATATCCAGAATAAGGACGTTAACAAAGAGGTTAAATGTCTCCTCTTCACCTCGTTAGTGAGAATCTGTGTCTCTGCTGGACGAGTCGTTAAACAGCCTCTCGGCTGTGAGACCATGTGACCTGGCACATGCTCCCTCACACTGTAAACACTGTAAACCAGCCTCAGAGCAGGTCCCCGAGGCCCCAGATCTCCAGGGTCCCCACGACTGACAGGTGATGCCTGAAGGTGACGTCGACACTCGTAACCTTGACGACAGGAACTGAGCTTCACTCTGAAGTCTCCGTCAGGTTCTATCACATGTTCAGTTTCATTTCCTGTCTCCTGATGAGATCTGTGTTGTGATGTTTCACACAAACACAATAAGTGTGTGTCCGCCAGTCACTGTGATAACGATCTTATTACGACCATGTGACCTCATCTACGCTCACACGGCTGCAGGCGAAACTCGTCTCCGTGTGGAAAACAACACATATGTTCAAAATAAAGTAATAAAGTAAAGCAGTGCAGGAAATGAGCGTGTTTCTCTAGTGTTGTAATTCCTGTCCTCGTCAATAGCCCCGCCCACACCAACGCATCATTGTGATGTTGCTGTGTCTTCTTCGTGTGTCAGCTCTTCTTCACCAGAGGTTTGTTTTAGTTTCATGTCTGTGTCCCGTGTTAGAAGCCCCCCCCCCCCCCTCAGTGAATCATTGAGGATCCTCTGCTGTGTTCACACTGATCCTGGATCTAGACTTTATACAGGAGCTCAGGAGGAGGAAGACAAACTGAGTGTGATCCTCCAGAGAAGATCCAGAGAACTGAGGAGCTCAGTGTGAAAGCATCTTGTGTTTAGTCTGTGTGAGTCTCTATTGTGTGTGTGTGTTGAGTGTGTGTTCAGTCTGTGTTGTGTGTATTCAGTGTGTGTTGAGTGTGTGTGTTGTGTCTCTGACCTGTTTGGCCTCATTACTCGTCCTCTCTGAGTTGAGCGTCTCCAACATGGCTGAACACCAGATCCTTTGGTTCCAGCTCCTTTCTCGTGTTGTCCGGACGCTGGAGAGCAGAGGAAGTGAAACCTCGTCCAGGAAAACACATTTATTCACTTTCAACTGTGAACAGAAGATTCAAAGATCATTAAAGTGCATCTGTCATCATCTTATTCATTTAAAGCTTTAGCTACAGCGAGCTAACAACGCTAGCTCCATCGCGTGGGAACAGCAGCCATTGTTGTTCTCATTGAGTTGCTGTCCGGGGGTCGGGGGCCAGTGTGGGGGCCAGTGTGGAGGGCCAGCGTGAGGGCCAGTGTGGGGGCCAGTGTGGGGGCCAGTGTGAGGGCCAGTGTGAGGGCCAGTGTGAGGGCCAGTGTGGGGGCCAGTGTGAGGGCCAGCGTGAGGGCCAGCGTGAGGGCCAGCGTGGGGGCCAGTGTGAGGGCCAGCGTGAGGGCCAGCGTGAGGGCCAGCGTGAGGGCCAGTGTGAGGGCCAGTGTGAGGGCCAGTGTGGGGGCCAGCGTGAGGGCCAGTGTGAGGGCCAGTGTGAGGGCCAGTGTGGGGGCCAGCGTGAGGGCCAGCGTGAGGGCCAGCGTGAGGGCCAGCGTGAGGGCCAGCGTGAGGGCCAGCGTGGGGGCCAGTGTGAGGGCCAGCGTGAGGGCCAGCGTGAGGGCCAGCGTGAGGGCCAGCGTGGGGGCCAGCGTGAGGGCCAGTGTGAGGGCCAGTGTGGGGGCCAGCGTGAGGGCCAGCGTGAGGGCCAGCGTGAGGACCAGTGTGGGGGCCAGTGTGAGGGCCAGTGTGGGGGCCAGTGTGAGGGCCAGTGTGAGGGCCAGTGTGAGGGCCAGCGTGAGGGCCAGTGTGAGGACCAGTGTGGGGGCCAGTGTGAGGGCCAGTGTGAGGGCCAGTGTGGGGGCCAGTGTGAGGGCCAGTGTGAGGGCCAGTGTGGGGGCCAGCGTGAGGGCCAGTGTGAGGGCCAGTGTGAGGACCAGTGTGGGGGCCAGTGTGAGGGCCAGTGTGAGGGCCAGTGTGAGGGCCAGCGTGAGGGCCAGTGTGAGGGCCAGCGTGAGGACCAGTGTGGGGGCCAGTGTGAGGGCCAGTGTGAGGGCCAGTGTGAGGACCAGTGTGAGGGCCAGCGTGAGGGCCAGTGTGAGGGCCAGTGTGGGGGCCAGTGTGAGGGCCAGTGTGAGGGCCAGTGTGAGGACCAGTGTGAGGGCCAGCGTGAGGGCCAGCGTGAGGGCCAGTGTGGGGCCAGTGTGAGGGCCAGTGTGAGGACCAGTGTGAGGGCCAGTGTGAGGACCAGTGTGGGGGCCAGTGTGAGGGCCAGTGTGAGGACCAGTGTGAGGGCCAGCGTGAGGGCCAGCGTGAGGGCCAGTGTGGGGGCCAGTGTGAGGGCCAGTGTGAGGACCAGTGTGAGGGCCAGCGTGAGGGCCAGTGTGAGGACCAGTGTGGGGGCCAGTGTGAGGGCCAGTGTGAGGGCCAGTGTGAGGACCAGTGTGAGGGCCAGCGTGAGGGCCAGCTGTGAGGGCCAGGTGGGGGCCAGTGGAGGGCCAGTGTGAGGGCCAGTGTGAGGCCAGTGTGGGGGCCAGTGTGAGGGCCAGTGTGAGGGCCAGTGTGGGGGCCAGTGTGGGGCCAGTGTGAGGGCCAGTGTGAGGGCCAGTGTGGGGGCCAGTGTGAGGGCCAGTGTGGGGGCCAGTGTGAGGGCCAGTGTGAGGGCCAGTGTGAGGGCCAGCGTGAGGGCCAGCGTGAGGGCCAGTGTGAGGGCCAGTGTGGGGCCAGCGTGAGGGCCAGCGTGAGGGCCAGTGTGAGGACCAGTGTGGGGCCAGTGTGAGGGCCAGTGTGAGGGCCAGTGTGGGGGCCAGCGTGAGGACCAGTGTGGGGGCCAGTGTGAGGACCAGTGTGAGGGCCAGTGTGAGGGCCAGTGTGAGGGCCAGTGTGAGGACCAGTGTGGGGGCCAGTGTGAGGACCAGTGTGAGGGCCAGTGTGAGGACCAGTGTGAGGGCCAGTGTGAGGGCCAGCGTGGGGCCCTCAAAATGTTCTCAGCCTGTAGGTCTATGCTCAAAATTGCATGATAGTGTTGGCAGCTGCCCGAGGACGACGCCTCCTCCCCCCCCCCCCCCCCCCCACTCTCATTCACAGGGTCAGATCCTCCATTCATTCATTCAGCAGCTCTGAAATACGCCTGTGTGTGTGTGTGTGTGTGTGTGTGTGTGTGTGTGTGTGTGTGTGTGTGTGTGTGTGTGTGTGTGTGTGTCTGTGTGTGTGTGTGTGTGTGTGTGTGTGTGTGTGTGTGTGTGTCTGTTTTAAAAGTGGAACAAACAAAGTGATTCATGTTTAAACTTCACTGATAAACAACATCACAGTGAACCTCTGTCGACCATGTGACAGTTTAACAGTCAGACCATCAGCTGACTGAGGCTCCGCCCACACTGACACCTCAGTTTTAAAACTCATCACTGTTGCTATGGTTACTCCTGGTGGAGACTTGTGTGAACTGCTCTCGTTTTAGTTTGAAAACTCTGGGTTTGTGTTTGAGTCTGAACAGAAACTGAGACTTTAGTAAACGATGACGCAGACGTTCTCTTCCTGATTGGTTCTCATCAGTCACATGACTCGACGCCCAGCGGTGAACACGAAGCTAACACTTCCTGTCAGTAACACTTCCTGTTTCTAACACTTCCTGTCAGTAACACTTCCTGTCAGTAACACTTCCTGTCAGTAACACTTCCACCTCGTCGTCCCTGCTCTGACTCTTCACTGTTCCTCCTTCAGAGGAGTTTCTGTTACTAAGCAACCAACTGCAGAGGAGACATCTACTTCCTGTTTACATCACATGACCAGTGCAGGGGAATGGTCACGTGACGTGTGTTCAGGTGGATGAAGCGTGAGTTGCTGTCGTGGTTGTCAGGACGACCGGGACACTTCCTGTCAACCTCTGCACCAGTGAACACTTATTTGAAATGTGAAGTGTCTTTGTTTCGTGGAACCATTTGATTCTCCAGTGGAACTCGTCACCGTGTGTTTTCCTTCATGTCAGCTCAGATTTGAAAGGTTTGATTCTAACATGTATGTCTTTCATTTTATTTTTCATTCTGTGTCTTAACATTAAATTCTCTCTGATGGGAATATTCTCTCACCTCCTCTTGCTCGACCGTGTGCAGCTCGTCCTCCATTAGCATTCAGCCTCCGGCGCCCTGGACGCTCGCCGCTCGGCTCCGTGTCCATGGTGATCCTGGAATCGGACGGACATAATGAGCATCTCCAAATGTGTCTCCTCTTTCATCTCCGTTACCGTGGCGACGGCAGAGCGCCAGTGAATGAAGCGAGGATTCTTTTCTCCTCCATTTAGTGTCTGATGGTTTATTGTGTGATGACGAGAAACAGCCTGATGGATGTTTATGTTTCTACAGAATCTGTGTCCGTCACCTTTAACCCTTTATCAATTTAAATATGATCTAATATATAAATACATATATAATGCTGTAATTAGAATGTTTTTAGTGTCACATCAACATGAAGCAGCATCTTAGTGTGTGACACAAACAGTCTCTTTAGTCGTCTGGAGACAAACCATCGTCTGTTTTCTCTCAGATTAGAAACGTGGGTCATAATCTGATCAGATAATCTCGACACCGATGTAAAGTCTTTGTTTTCATTCTCGTGTTTTCACGTTAATCGGCTTCATGTGTTTTTGATCTGAGTTTAATCTGCAGGGAAAAACTATTTAAATCTGCTGCTCATATTCAGGGAGGAGGTGTTAGCCTAGCTTAGCATAAAGACCGGAAGTTAGCTTAGTTTAGCATATTGACTGGAAGTTAGCCTAGCTTAGCATAAAGACTGATGATGATGGTGATGAAGATGAAGATATTGAAGATATTGAAGACCCCCAGCGAGGAGTCATGTCTCCTGCTGTCAGAGTTCATGAGAACGAACAGCAGGGGGCGTCTGATCCGCCTAAAACACAGAAACGTGGTCGAACATGATGAAAACGTTTTATGTGAATCTGTGTTTTATTGATCGTGGTTTTTAGTTTGTGTGTCATCAATCAAACAGAAGCTGGAAGGATTTGATTGATTTGATTTAACGTGTTGATTAAATCTTTGTGTTTTCCAGAGTTCGTCGACCTTTCGCGTGTCCCTGAGTGACGATGGTTCGATCCTGGCGTCTCTGGAGCGGTCCGACCTGCAGGACAACGTCACGGCGTACGCAGCCCAGGTGTCTGGAGAAGCTCGCCTCCTGGTGGCCGAGTTCAGGAACACGAGCGATCTGCTGGTTTTCAACACGTCGTTCCACGGCCTCTGTTATTCTGTGAGTCTGCTGCTGAAAGTGGGACGAGCTGGTCCAGACCCGAGAAGACCACGTCCGTCCTCACAAGTGAGACACGTCTCTGACATCACACATCTGTGGACATCACACGTCTGTGACATCACACACTCACATTACGTGTGAATTTTATTCATGTTTTGTCGTCTTCAGTTTTGGGTTTAAATCCTCTGTTGTGTGTTTGTGGTCAGAGCCGCTCCCCGTCCACAGCGTCCAGATCTCGGACTTTAAAGAGTCTCCAGAAACCGGCGTGGTGTTCGAGATCGAGCCTCCGGCAGGAAGCGTGTTCAGCCGAGTCAACATCAGCTACACGGAGGCACAAGAGCGACGCTCCTTCCTCTACAAAGGTCAAACCACAGATATGAAACATTATTTAATGAAATGCTTAAAAGATATTTATCAGATTAAAAGATAATTTTGTGTTTTTTGATAGATTTCTACAAAGGGAAGACGGTTTTCAAACACTGGTTACCGGGCGTCTGTTACCGTAACATCACCTTCCAGCTGATCTCCGAGGCCACGGTGAACCAGACGGCTCTGGTGTCGCACAGTGACGTCACACACTCTCCTCTGCAGCACCGGACCGGTGAGAGACACGTGGCTCGGCGCCGTTCGGACCGGATCCGGATCCAAATCATTCAGAACCTTTTACATTCAGGAAAAACTGAAAACTTATTTCATTTCATTTTGATCTAAATCTACAAACGAACTGTGAATAAAATCAACAGATGAATCTGATTTCTTTCATTCAATCAGTCACATTAATGTTTTATAGTCATTATATGGAATAATAATAATAATAATAATAATATAAATGACAGATCAGATTCATGTTCTTTTCGTCTCGTCCTCAGTGCCGTACCCCCCCCTCAACATTTCCCGTAAGATCGTGCACCTGAGCCCGA
>CM031691.1:17771109-17806109 GCA_006182925.3 Reinhardtius hippoglossoides | reverse complement strand
TCATCATCATCATCATCATCATCATCATCATCATCATCATCATCATCATCAGCTTCTTCATCAATCATCATCATCATCATCATCAGCTGTTATCAGGAATCATTTCATCACATTTTCTAAAACCGACCTTTTTTAATCCATTAAAAAACAAATCTCATCAAAGTCTTTGTTTTTAAATAACTGAAATATAATCAGTTATAATCTGAGTCTCATAATGAAATGAATCCTCAGTTTAGAGGTTGAGGTCGAATCGTTTTACTAATGTTTCGAATAAAACCCAAAATACAAAAAGCATGAAATGATTTTGACACAAGGAACAAACTTTAAAAACCTTCCTGTTATTTCATTTTCATATTTAACTTCTCACTTCCTCAGTTTTCTGATGACTCGTCTTGTTTCTGATGAATCATCACTTTCCTCTGTTTCAGGGAATGTGGAGCGGAGACCTTCGTGAACTTCGCTTCGTTCGAACGAGACGGGAAACTTCCTTACAACTGGTACGTCTGAGATCAGGCTCACAGACCTGGGATCAGGTTCACAGACCTGAGATCAGGCTCACAGACCTGAGATCAGGCTCACAGACCTGAGATCAGATCAGGTTCACAGACCTGAGATCAGATCAGGTTCACAGACCTGGGATCAGGTTCACAGACCTGAGATCAGGCTCACAGACCTGAGATCAGGCTCACAGACCTGAGATCAGATCAGGTTCACAGACCTGAGATCAGATCAGGTTCACAGACCTGGGATCAGGTTCACAGACCTGAGATCAGATCAGGCTCACAGACCTGAGATCAGGCTCACAGACCTGAGATCAGATCAGGTTCACAGACCTGAGATCAGATCAGGTTCACAGACCTGGATCAGATCAGGTTCACAGACCTGAGATCAGATCAGGCTCACAGACCTGAGATCAGATCAGGTTCACAGACCTGGGATCAGGTTCACAGACCTGGGATCAGATCAGGTTCACAGACCTGAGATCAGATCAGGCTCACAGACCTGAGATCAGGCTCACAGACCTGAGATCAGGTTCACAGACCTGAGATCAGGTTCACAGGTCAACGGTACAACCTGAGATCAGCTCAGCCGTAATCTTCACAGACCTGAGATCAGATCAGGTCACAGACCTGGATCAGATCAGGTCACAGACCTGAGATCAGATCGGTTCAGACTGAGATCAGATCAGGCTCAGACTGAGATCAATCAGGTTCAAACCTGGATCATTCGGTTTCAAAGCCAAACTGGACGATTAAAAACGTTTAACCGAGGCTCAAGGTTCGAGTTCCTCTGTGGAGACGATGAAGAGGAGGGGGAAGGTGGTGATGGTGAATGTGATGATGAAGGTGGTGATGGTGATGAAGATGATGAATGTGATGATGAAGATGATGGTGGTGATGATGGTGGTGGTGATGATGAAAATGGTGGTGATGATGAAGATGGTGGTGATGGTGATGAAGATGAATGTGAGGATGAAGATGGTGGTGAAGATGAAGATGGTGATGGTGGTGATGATGGTGATGATGATGGTGGTGATGAGGAAGATGATGATGATGATGGTGGTGAAGATGATGGTGATGATGAAGATGGTGGTGAAGATGATGGTGGTGATGGTGATGATGGTGGTGATGATGGTGATGAAGATGATGGTGGTGATGATGATGATGATGATGATGGTGATGATGATGGTGGTGATGATGAAGATGAAGATGATGGTGGTGAAGATGATGAAGATGGTGGTGATGGTGATGAAGATGGTGGTGATGGTGATGAAGATGATGATGATGTGGATGATGATGATGATGGTGATGATGGTGATGATGATGGTGATGATGGTGATGAAGATGATGGTGGTGATGATGATGATGATGATGATGGTGATGATGATGGTGGTGATGGATGAAGATGGAGATGATGTGGTGAAGATGATGAAGATGGTGGTGTGGTGATGGTGATGTGGTTGATGATGAAGATGATGATGATGATGATGGTGGTGATGATGAAGATGATGGTGGTGATGGTGATGAAGATGATGATGATGATGCTGGTGATGATGAAGATGATGATGGTGATGATGAAGATGATGGTCGTGATGATGAAGATGGTGGTGATGGTGATGAAGATGATGCTGGTGATGATGAAGATGATGATGATGATGATGGTGGTGATGATGAAGATGATGGTGGTGATGGTGATGAAGATGATGATGATGATGCTGGTGATGATGAAGATGATGATGGTGATGATGAAGATGATGGTCGTGATGATGAAGATGGTGGTGATGGTGATGAAGATGGTGATGGTGATGGTGATGAAGATGATGGTGATAATGATGATGATGATGATGATGCTGGTGATGATGAAGATGATGCTCAGCCCCCCCCCCCCCTGCCTTGTTTGGATCAGCTGAATTCGGGTGTTTGTTGATGACGGATCAGAATTTCACTCGTTCTTTGATTAAAGAGACAAAATGTCGGACGTGTTAAATTCTACAAAACCAGAAACCGGTTTGGAGACGTTCGGTGTTTCGAAGGAAAGTTTGTGTGAAGACCTGTAGATTAATATAACGGCTGAAAGACGGTCAGCGAAGGCAGACGCTCGGCTTCCATCTGCTCTGGTACCTTCCATCACTACATGTGTCGTGCTCCTGCTGCGACCGAGCCCATGAGCAGGACGCACAGCTGACGTCTCCTCTGCTGCAGAAACCAAAACAAAGTTCTTTACACGCGTCCACAGTCTGATCTGAAAATCACTCGCTGTTAAAAGACAGAGTGAAGTTCTGCTTCATGTTTCCAGTCGATGCAACAACTTCTCACTTTTCATGCACATCATTGTGTTTTGGAGAATATGATCCCACGCGTCTTCATCACTCTTTTTAGTTTGGTTTTATCTGTGAACAAATGTCTCTTCTCACTCATCTTCATGTTTTAGGAGCAAAGTTATTCGGAGATAAATAATTTATTTTTTAAAATAAGCGGACGTTCAAGAACTTTGTTTCAATGAGTAATAATAAAAACTAAAAGTAAATAGTTTGTACAGATTTCAGTCTGAAGACACAAAGATCGAGTTTGATGAGTATTTGATTCTCTGGTTGATCAGTGAGGCCACGGCAACACAACGTTAATGAGATCATCAGGTTCATTAAAGTGACAAACTGAGACTTGTGTATTCACGACGAGCGAGCTGGCTGAGTGTTGCATTGTGGGACGGGCCAGGAGGACGCAGTGATGTCACAGACTGACGGAGACAGAGCAGCCATTGAGGTGGAGCAGCGAACAGACGCCTGTTGTCCCTCAGAGAGACAAGGGGACACTTTCTGAACGGCTGCATGATGCATTAACTCTGTGTTCAGCACTAATGTGCCTCTTTACTAATGGAGCAACATGTTCTGTCCCAACCTGTCGCCCCCTGGTGTCTGTGTTTCCTTATTTTTTCTTGTTTGTGTTTTGACTTTTGATTTGAACCCCTTCAGGCGAAGAAGCCTCTTTGCCTTCCTTACCCTCCTGCCATCCTGCCTTTGGACTGACTATCTTTTGGCTTTTTATATTAATCCTTGGTAAGTAAGCACCTGCTGGTCAGAACCACTGCACGTCAGGGGCATGTCCGAGCCGTTGATCGCAGACACGGTTTCACTCTGCGTCGGAACCGAGGCGACGAGCCGACAGACTCTCGATCCAGGATTTTATCACCAGTCTGGTTTTATTCGAGTTGTTTCAGTTTTTCAACAAATCCCATGAAAGGCTCAAGGAGATGTGGTGTCCCTCAGGGTTCATGTCTGGGTCCTCGTCTTCTCTTTATCTAAGATACATCGATATCATTTGTATTTAATAGTTTGTTTATTTGTATTTTGAAAACATCTGTTTTTGTTTCGCCGTTCCTCCGAACTGACTCGAAAACATCTCTTCAAACTTCTTCCTCCTTTGCTTCAAATAGACTCAGAACTCGTGTTACTAGATGTTTGCTGACAGGACGTTTGGGCTGAACAGTCACAACATAGTTAATATACAACAACAGACTTAACATAATATATAAGTTATTGTTCTCCTGCTGGACAATCTGTCACGTATCATAAAATGAAACCAGCTATATTAGGCTGGGTGTCCCACAAGGCTCCCTGTTAGCGCCTTATTTGTTCTTACGTTACATTAATGATCTTTCGAATATATTTATGTACAGACGACATAATTATCCTCAGAAAACCCTGATAACTCAAACGTCACTTGATTTCGCTCAGTGCGAAGAATCAAACATGTTTCAATAGATATTTAACTTTAATAAGCTGCAGTGAAAACTGCATATCCAAAAAAGATACATGCGAAAGTTCAGCTCTAAATTATGTTCTTACATATGTAGAAACTATTTTAGAAACATACATTTATATATATATATATATAGCTTATGTGAGCACGTACATAAAACGATATCAGTTACACGAGACGTTTGCCAACAAGGGGCCCGACTCTGAGCCTTGTGGAACCCCACATCTCAAAGGATCCTCCTGGATACGGAGTTTCACCAGTTTCTCTAAATGACTCACGTAACTCAGTGTTCTTCAAAACTCAGACTCTTCATTTTCATTGCGACTCAAGAAAAACGTTGCATTTGAACGTTTGTTTATAAAATGAGGAATCGTATCAGTCAAAGTGTCTTTGTGACGTGGGAACGTTCAGCGCTGGTCTGAGTCCGATCATGGGATTTGTCAACAGAGAGGAAAATGAAGAATAAAACCAGACTTTTATTTTGACATTTGAAATAAAAATAAATTTAACGTTGAGTTTGAAAACAGGAAGTGAGCAGATGAACTTTGTCTTACGATCCTGTGTCTGTGGTTAAAGTCTCAAAGTCACACTGAGTTTGTTTTTGCTAATGTGTGCGATGTAGCATGATGCTAACTGTCGATGCTAGCCGGCTTTGCTCCGTGTCTGCATGTGTCTCTTTATTCCTGGTTAGATTTCACGATGTAGAACTGTCGGTTCTGTGTGTCACGCGTGTTAGACGGCCGATGCTATGTTAGTTGCATGTTCTACTTTCTCTCTGGTTGTTTCAAACTGAATCCAAATATCCAGTCGATGTTTTAAATAAGGAAACTTTTTTAAAACATCAAACGTGAGGAGACATTTTTCTTCAGTCAGAGTTTATTTAAAAAAAGGTTTGACTGAAGAATGTGAAGCATGAAATGTGAAATATGAAACAGTGTGAACTTGTAAAAAGCTGCATGTTGGATTCATAAAACTTATTCATAAAGCAAAGTAGTAACATATTTACTTATGAGCTGTTGACTGATGGACGGTGACAGAAATGTGTTCATGTGTATTTTATAGGAGCAAGACGGCTTTAAAGAAACGGAAACTAACAAGGTAACAAGACTAAACGTGTGTGTGTGTGTGTGTGTGTGTCTGCGTGTGTGTGTGTCTGTGTGTGTGTGTGTGTCTGTCTGTGTGTGTGTCTGTGTGTGTGTGTGTGTGTCTGTGTCTGTGTGTGTGTGTGTGTGTGTCTGTGTGTGTGTCTGTGTGTGTGTCTGTCTGTGTGTGTGTCTGTGTGTGTCTGTGTGTGTGTGTGTGTGTCTGTCTGTGTGTGTGTCTGTGTGTGTGTCTGTGTGTGTGTCTGTGTGTGTGTGTCTGTGTGTGTCTGTGTGTGTGTGTGTGTCTGTGTGTCTGTGTGTGTCTGTGTGTGTGTGTGTGTCTGTGTGTGTGTGTCGTGTGTGTCTGTGTGTGTGTGTGTGTGTGTGTGTCTGTGTGTGTGTGTCTGTGTGTGTCATCACTAACACAAGCTTTCAGCCACAAACCTCTGAACACTTTAATTCAACAGAATAAAGTGAAACTGAAACAGAAGAATAGAAACTGCTGACGAGAGGAAACGTAGAAACGTAGAAACGTAGAAACGTTGGTTTGTGTTATTGGTTAATAATTAAAATCTGTATTTCTATGTTCTGTGTGTTTCAGTCCGGTGCAGCTCGACGACTTTGACGCCTACTTTAAGGAAATGAGCAAAGACTCAGCGTATAAGTTCTCTCTGCAGTTTGAGGTGCGTTCAGGTTCTTACCACAAGGGTCCAGGGCGACGCTGACCTTTGACCTTTGACCTTTGACCTGTTTAACCTGTGGATGTTTTCAGGAGCTGAAGAGCGTCGGGCTGGATCTTTCCCATGATGCAGCTGACCTGCCCGTCAACAGACCCAAG
The DNA here is from genome assembly GCA_006182925.3 of Reinhardtius hippoglossoides. Lineage (NCBI taxonomy): Eukaryota > Metazoa > Chordata > Actinopteri > Pleuronectiformes > Pleuronectidae > Reinhardtius > Reinhardtius hippoglossoides. The sequence goes on along the minus strand of CM031691.1, from coordinate 17,799,930 downwards.
AACAGATACACCAACATCCTGCCGTGTGAGTTCATGAGGTCACGTGGTGATGATGATGATGATGATGATGATGATGATGATGATGATGATGGTGATGATGGTGATGATGATGATGATGATGCTGGTTTTTGGTTTTGGGTTCTTTTTTTTCGCGGTGTTGCTTGCTGCTGCTGCTGTGTGCTGCTGCTGCTGTTGCTGCTGGTGGTTTCTTTTCTGCTTTCCCGGTGCTGCGGGTGCTGCTGTGCTGCTTCTGCTGCTGCTTTTCGGTGCGGCTGTCTGCTGCTTCTGTCTGGTGCTGCTGCCTTTTGCTGGTGCGGCTGTTTTTTCTTTCTGCTGCTGCTCTGCTCTGCTGCTGCTTGCTTTTGCTTTCGGCTGTCTTTTGCTCTGCGTCTGCTGCTGCCGCTGGTGCTGCTGCTGGTGCGGGTCGGCTGCCTGCTGCTGTGCTCGCTGCCTGCTCTGCTGTTTCTGTGCGCTGCCGCTGCTGTTGCTCTCTGCGGTGCTGCTCTGCTGCTTCTGCTGCTGCCCGCTCCTGCTTTCCGCTTTTGCTGCTGCTGGCTGCTGCTTCTTCCCCTGCTGTGCTGCGGGGCTGCTGGTGCGGGCCGCCCGCTGGGGCTGCTTGTCTCTGCTTCTGCTCTCTGCTGCTCTTCCCTGCTGGGCTGCGCTGCTTCTGGTGCTGTGCGCTGTTGTTTCTGCTGCGGGGCTGGGGTGCTGCTGCTCTGCTGGGTGCTGCTGTTTCTGCTGCCTGCCCTGCTTCTGCTGCTCCGCTGCTGCTGCTGCTGCTGCTCGGGTGGTGCTGCTGCCCCTGCCCGCGGTGGCCCCGGGGGCTGCTTCTGGCTGGGGCGCTCTGCTCTGCCGGTGCTGGTGCTGGTGCGCCTGCTGTGTGCTGCTGGGCTTCTTGGCTGCTGCTTCTGCCCGCTTCTCTGGTGCGCTGGTGCTGGGTGGTGCTCTGGTCTTTCCCGTGCTTCCTGTGCTCGCGGGGGTGCTGCTGGTGTGCTGGTGCTGGGGGCGCTGCCCTGCTCTGGGGCTCTCTGGTGCCCCTGTTTTTTTCCCCCTGCGCTGGTGCTGGTGTGCTGCTGGTGCGGGGGCTCTGCTGGTGCTGCTGCTGGGCTGCTTGGTGCTGCTGCGGGCGCTGCTCGCTTCTGGCTTTCTGCTGGGGGCTCCGGTGCGCTCTTCTCTGCTGCCCGCTTCCGCTCTTGTTTTCTGCCTGCTTGGTGCTCTGTGCTGCTGCTGGGCTTTCTGCTGTGGTGCTGCCCCTTTCCGGTTTCTCTCTGCGGCGCTTGTGCCGCCCGCCCGTTTCTGCTGGTGCTGCTCTGGTGGGTGGTGCTCTGCTGGCTCTGCTTGTTCTTGCTGGTGCTCCCCTTTTGCTGCTGCTGCCTGCTGCGCCTTCCCTCTGGGCTGCTCTGCTGGGGTGCCCGCGGTCTGCTGCTCGCTCTGCTGCTGGTGCTCTCTGCTGGTGCTGCTCTGGGTCTTTTTGCGGGTGCTTGCGCCGGTGCTGCTTTCTGCTGCGCTGCTGCGGGGCTGGTTCCAAGTACTGAAGATTTATTCATTCAAAACTTGTGACGTTGTGTTTCAGGGATACAAACATGCGAAGGAGTACATCGCCACGCAGGGGCCGCTGCCTGAGACCCGGAACGACTTCTGGAGAATGGTGCTGCAGGAGAAGTGTCCCATCGTGGTGATGCTGACGCAGTGCAACGAGCGGCGGAGGGTGAGGCTCAGGGGAACGGGACGACTCGGGTCTCAGCCGCCGGGATTCAGCGCTGACGGGTTTTGTGTTTCCAGGTGAAGTGCGACCACTACTGGCCGTTCACAGACGAGCCGGTGATGTATGGAGAGATCAGCGTGGAGATGCTCTCTGAGGCCGAGTCTCTGGAGTGGACCATCAGGAAGTTCAGACTGGGATACGTGAGTAGATGTGACCAACCTGAGGCTCAGGGCCCCGCATGAGCATGAGCTCGATTTTAGAGCTAAAGCTGCTTCAGACTGAGCTCCTCAGTTCTCTGGATCTTCTCTGGAGGATCAGACTCAGTTTCTCCTCCTCCTCCTGAGCTCCTAGATCCTAGATCCTAGTCTAGATCCAGGAGCAGTGTGAACACAGCAGAGGATCCTCACTGATTCACTGAGGGAGGGGGGGGGGGGGGGGGGGGGGAGGAGCTTCTAACACGGGACACAAACATGAAGAAACTAAAACAAACCTCTCTGGTGAAGAAGAGCTGACACACACGATGAAGACACAGACGAAGATGTGAAGAGAGTTCGTGGTGATCAGAGCTGAAGGTGTCAGGTGATGTAAACATGATCACGTGACCTCTGCAGCAGAGGTGACAGGTCACTTCCTGTCTCTGTCTGCTGCACCCGGCTTCCCCCCCCCCCCCCCCCCCCCCCCCCCCCTCACCTGAACCAGGAGGAGGATCTGCTGCTGTTCAGCTGTGAAACACAAACTCTGGATTCCACCTGGAGTCTGAAAGCAGCTTCAGACTCTTTAAGCAGTTTAAGATGCAGTTCCTCTTATGGCCACTAGATGATGGTCCCAGATAAATTCTTATGGATACAAACATCTCTCGTTATTTTATTTAGTCTCGTTGCAGTTCCGCTTCTGTCCACAAAATGTTGCTTAAATGACAGAGCAGCCTGTTGTTCATTAAACAGTGAGTCAGTGCTGCTGTCGCCCCCTACAGGCCGACGAGTCTCAGGACGTCCTCCACCTGAACTACACCTCGTGGCCGGACCACGGCGTGCCCACGGTGAACGCCATCGAGAGCATCCTGCAGTTCGTCCACATCGTCCGTCAGCAGGCGAACCGGACCAAAGACCCCATCATCGTACACTGCAGGTAGGGGCGGAGCCGCGAGGTTTATCGTAAACATACAGAAACACTTAGAAATCCTCGAGTCAGCGCCCTCTGCTGGACAAACTGTTGTCTGACCAACAAGCTGCAGCTCCAGATTCTGGTCTGTGATGATGACGGAGGTTTTGTGTCTCGTCAGCGCCGGCGTCGGCAGAACCGGGACCTTCATGGCTCTGGATCGGCTCATGCAGCACATCAGAGAACACGAGTTCGCCGACGTCCTGGGGCTGGTCTCGGAGATGAGGTCGCACCGCCTGTGCATGGTGCAGACTGAGGTGACACTGACTCAGGGTCAGGGGTCGGCAAGCAGATCCGTCTGATTTCTGATCTCAATCTTTGTTTATTCAAATCAGCTGCTCGACTTAAAACATATTGAATCAGCTTCAAGGAGAAACTGTCAAATCCTTTCATGACTTTTCTTATGAAGATTATTTCTGTGACGTTTCCTAAAACAACAGATTCACTTGGTTTTTCTTCTGAAACACAGAAATAAAAACGTTGAATCTGTTTATTGAGGCTTTAATAAAGTTTTTCTCTGAATATAAAGATTTGAGATTCAAACTCTAGACGGATGAAACTTTATCTTTATAAAGTTAATAAAAGATAACGTCTCTTTCTATAAAAGAAAGAGACGTTATCTTCTGTGATTTGAATGTTTGAGGTTCGATGATTATTCTGTGTGATGAACTCACGCTTGTTGTTTCCTGTCGCCAGGAGCAGTACGTGTTCATCCATCAGTGCGTCCTGTTGATGTGGCAGAAGAAGAAGCAGCTGTCAATCACCTCCGACGTCATCTACGAGAACGCCAGCAAAACATAAAGACGTCGCTCCTCCACACGTGAGTCACGCTTCAGTCTTTGAACTACATCATTAGATCAGTGGTTTTAGTAGAATGACTTTTTCACAACGCTGATATTTTAGTTTCATATTCAGGAAGTGGAGACGTGTGATTCTGATTGGATGCTGTGGCGAGCTCTTACCTCCCTGCTCGTTGTCTTACAGGCTGTGAAGCAGCTCCTGTGCGTCAGGCTTCCATTCTCTGCAGAAGAAGAAGATCTGCTTCATCATCAGTATCAAGAAACAAAACATCAACGTGAAAATAATAATCCGATTTTTGTTTGAATTGGTGTAAAAGCATGGGATGGAGTTTTGCCTTAAGGAGCCGTCACTGAAAACACGACCACGTCCCCGCCCTCTGAACGGACTCATTCAGAGGAGTTAACGAGCTCCGCCTGCTGATTGGACGAGAAGCCACGAGTCGGCGGAACTGAGTCGCACCTTTTTCATTATATTTATGTTTTTAATCTCAGGAGTCGCTGAAAAACCAGCGAGCACATCGGCCTCGGCCTCCGCTCCCGAACTCGTGTTTCCCTCTTCAGTTCGTCTGCAGCTTCCTGTCCGATTAAAAACCACTCTGCTAACGAACACATCGCAGAAACCAAGAAGAACTAACGTTCAACCAACGAAAAATAATTTCCTCCCGTCGTCACAAAATTGACAAAATAAACGTTTGACTCTTCGCGTTTCGTTTGTTGATTCAACATCGAGCGTCGGAATGTTTGCTGGTTTGGGACAAAAAGCTAAAAGACACAAAAACAGTCGATGGGAACAAACGGCTCTCTGTGGAAGTGAGCGCCCCCTGCTGCCGGCCCGTCGCTCCACGGGCAGACGTTCGAGGCTGTTTGTCTTCGAGCTGCAGCCGACGGACGGAACCGGCCGCTCCGCCTGCGCCCGGAGCTCCGCCTGCGCCCGGAGCTCCGCCTGCGCCCGGAGCTCCGACAGCCGGAGCTCCGGAGCTCCGACTGCGCCCGGAGCTCCGCCTGCGCCCGGCGCTCCGCCTGCGCCCGGAGCTCCGCCTGCGCCCGGACCCCCGCCTGCGCCTGGAGCTCCGACAGCCGACGCTCTTAAAGACAGAACTCTGGAGGGTTTCCTCGTCTGATCAACAATCTGCAGAGACGGAAACGTGTCCGACACATTTCAGCCGAAGCTCAACCAGAAGTTTCTCTTCATGTTGCTGAAGTCGACAGAAACATATCGACTCAGATCTGCAGAGTCGACACGAGCCGTCGATTTTGAAATATCAACATGTGCAAATATTTAATAAAACTACTAAAATCTTTTCAAACTTCATCCGTCAACAACAAAAAACATTGTAAATTGTAATGACCCTAAATTTTCTTTTTCAAAATTTGGGTGAAACTAATTATTTTATTCGTCCAATGCTTCCAAAATGTAGGATTCAATACAATCTGATATTTTATCCTTTAAATCCCAAAATATAATATTTATCTTATTTTAAATTTAACACATTTTGTTTCATTCCTGCCACAAAAACCAAAACACGTAAAGTTGAACAAAAGTCAGTGAAGCAACTTTGGATTTGTTATTGGTTCTTTAATATTTGGGCTCGTGTCGATTCTTCACATCTGATGAATTCAGGAAACATTTTCTGAATTATCATGTCTGTTAAATCATTTCCAGATTATTTTCCATCTTTCTACTGAAGATTGAACTTTTCCACGTTTCTCCCGACGACTGTCGAGAATGTTTCTGAACAACCTCCGACTTCACTCTGCATTCAGGAAGTACAGGGTGTCGTCAAAATAAAAGCACAGCTCGAGGTTTGGCAAAGAGTTAAACGGACTAAATGTCTGATATAATAAAAGTTTTCTTATATTTATACAATTTTATCATCAGAACTGTTTTATCAGCTGACTTGAATTAAACCTTTAAAATGTCAGGAAACGCACGTTTAAAACCTAAAGTTTAGTTCTGACATTAAATCAGCGACTGTCCAGATGTTTCCATCATCAGCACAATTATCACGTTTCAACTTCTCGTCTCAACAAACACGAGATCGGGAAAAAACTAAATGAAGATTTAAGAGTTTATTTTCTGATGTGAGAATATTTAACCTGAACATCAACATATGTAATTACAACTTAATAATTCAAGCTCAGTGATGTTTGTGTTATTTAACACGTGAGATATGAAATATCCAATATGAAACTGATCCGTTATAAAAGTTCAATATTAAAGCAACACAAAAAGTTTTTCAATGAACAACTTTAAATAAATCTAATCAAAGATCAGATTTAGAATCAGTTGAATTTGTTTCGGACGTGAACTCGAGTTTCAGATTCTAACGAACGTGGTTTCCCAGAATAAATGTGAAAAAGCTGTTTTCATTATTTTGATGACACCTTGTTTGTAATTTGCAGAAACTTTAAGAGATTTGAATGTTTGACAAAATGTCCGCTCAGTGTTAAATGATTCTTCTTCGTGGCCTTGTGGTTCAGACCCCTGACGCCTGTTCTCCGTCGGGGACCCGGTCGCCACCGCATCCGGAATGGGTTTCGTTTCACTGTAAGAAATCAAATGTACTGTAAATACTACTACTGCTACTACAAGTATTCTGTTTCTACTCGTCATGACAAAGTAATTCTTGTGAAAATGTTGCTTTAGAGGTTTGTTTTTTAAAACTTGTTGTTTATGTGAATCATCTTCGAGACACAACTTCGTTCTCGTCACGACGACGGTTCCGTCTCGAGTCTTCGGCGTCGACGTGAACGTGTTTGGACGAGTTCACACACGTCACATGACACGGAGAACTCGTCATGTGACAACTCGTCATGTGACAACTCGTCACGTGAACACGTGGAACTTGCACTTTGGTACAACTGTAAAAAGAAAATCACTGTAAACTCTTCGTGTCCAGTCAAACTTGTCGTTGGTGCCATTTCTTGTGTCACTTAAGATTTGAGGTTGATCTCGATCATCGTCACAGTTTTAATGTTTCTGTGTTGGAACAAAATAAATTGTTGCATTTACACGAGTCGTCTTCAGATCATTGATTTTGGGCTGATTTCACTTTTAGCACAAATCACTATAAAATAAATCTTAACTGTTGAGACGATAAGATGCAACTTTCAGTCCGAAGAGGAAGATGTGTTTCAGTCTGAAGAGGAAGATGTGTTTCCAGTCTGAAGAGGAAGATGTGTTTCAGTCTAGAGAAGAGTTAGGAAGAGGAGATGTGTTTCAGTCTGAAGAGGAAGATGTGTTTCAGTCTGAAGAGGAAGATGTGTTTCAGTCGAAGAGGAAGATGTGTTTCAGTCCAAGGAAAGTGTTAGTCGAGAGGAAGATGTGTTTTCAGTCTGAAGAGGAAGATGTGTTTCAGTCCGAAGAGGAAGATGTGTTTTCAGTTGAAGAGGAGAGGTCAGTGAAGAGGAAGATGTGTTTCAGTCTGAAGAGGAAGATGTGTTTCAGTGTGAAGAGGAAGATGTGTTTCAGTCTGAAGAGGAAGATGTGTTTCAGTCTGAAGAGGAAGATGTGTTTCAGTCTGAAGAGGAAGATGTGTTTCAGTCTGAAGAGGAAGATGTGTTTCAGTCTGAAGAGGAAGATGTGTTCAGAGAGGGAAGATGTTTTCAGTCTGAAGAGGAAGATGTGTTTCAGTCTGAAGAGGAAGATGTGTTTCAGTCTGAAGAGGAAGATGTGTTTTCAGTCTGAAGAGGAAGATGTGTTTCAGTCTGAAGAGGAAGATGTGTTTCAGTCTGAAGAGGAAGATGTGTTTCAGTCCGAAGAGGAAGATGTGTTTTGTTTCAGTGTGAAGAGGAAGATGTGTTTCAGTCTGAAGAGGAAGATGTGTTTTCAGTCTGAAGAGGAAGATGTGTTTCAGTCTGAAGAGGAAGATGTGTTTCACGGGGTTTAGTGAAGAGGAAGATGTGTTTCAGTCTGAAGAGGAAGATGTGTTCAGTGAAGAGGAGATGTTTCAGTCTGAAGAGGAAGATGTGTGTTCAGTCGAAGAGGAAGATGGTTTCGTCTGAAGAGGAAGATGTGTTTCAGTCTGAAGAGGAAGGTTCAGTCGAAGAGGAAGATGTGTTTCAGCTGAAGAGGAAGATGTGTTTCAGTCTGAAGAGGAAGATGTGTTTTCAGGGAAGAGGAAGAGGGATGTGTTTCAGTCTGAAGAGGAAGATGTGTTTCCAGTCCGAAGAGGAAGATGTGTTTCAGTTGAAGAGGAAGATGTGTTCAGTCTGAAGGAAGAGAGGAGATGTGTTTCAGTCTGAAGAGGAAGATGTGTTTCAGTGTCAGTGAAGAGGAAGATGTGTTTCAGCTGAAGAGGAAGATGTGTTCAGTCTGAAGAGGAAGATGTGTTTTCAGTCTGAAGAGAAGATGTCACTGAAGGAAGATGTGTTTTCAGTCTGAAGAGGAAGATGTGTTTTCAGTCTGAAGAGGAAGATGTGTTCAGTCTGAGAGCGAAGAGGGGGAAAGATGTGTTTCAGTCTGAAGAGGAAGATGTGTTTCAGTCTGAAGAGGAAGAGTTCAGCGAAGGAAGATGTGTTTCAGTCGAAGAGAAGGTTTTCAGCTGAAGAGGAAGATGTGTTTCAGTCTGAAGAGGAAGATGTGTTTTCAGTCTGAGAGGAGGAAGATGTGTTTCAGCTGAAGAGGAAGATGTGTTTCAGTCTGAAGAGGAAGATGTGTTTCAGTCTGAAGAGGAAGATGTGTTTCAGTCTGAAGAGGAAGATGTGTTTCAGTCTGAAGAGGAAGATGTGTTTCAGTCTGAAGAGGAAGATGTGTTTTCAGTCTGAGAGGAGGCAGGAAGAGGAGATGTGTTTCAGTCTGAAGAGGAAGATGTGTTTCCAGTCTGAAGAGGAAGATGTGTTTTCAGTCTGAAGAGGAAGATGTGTTTCAGTCTGAAGAGGAAGATGTGTTTCAGTCTGAAGAGGAAGATGTGTTTTCAGTCTGAAGAGGAAGATGTGTTTCAGTGAGAGGAAGATGTGTTTTCAGTCTGAAGAGGAAGAAGAGGAAGATGTGTTTCAGCCTGAAGAGGAAGATGTGTTTCAGTCTGAAGAGGAAGATGTGTTTTCAGTCTGAAGAGGAAGATGTGTTTCAGTCTGAAGAGGAAGATGTGTTTCAGTCTGAAGAGGAAGATGTGTTTCAGTCTGAAGAGGAAGATGTGTTTCAGTCTGAAGAGGAAGATGTGTTTCAGTGTGAAGAGGAAGATGTGTTTCAGTCTGAAGAGGAAGATGTGTTTTCAGTCTGAAGAGGAAGATGTGTTTCAGTCTGAAGAGGAAGATGTGTTTCAGCTCTGAAGAGGAAGATGTGTTTTCAGTCTGAAGAGGAAGATGTGTTTTCAGCCTGAAGAGGAAGATGTGTTTCAGTCTGAAGAGGAAGATGTGTTTTCAGTCTGAAGAGGAAGATGTGTTTCAGTCTGAAGAGGAAGATGTGTTTCAGTCTGAAGAGGAAGATGTGTTTCAGTCTGAAGAGGAAGATGTGTTTTCAGTCTGAAGAGGAAGATGTGTTTCAGTCTGAAGAGGAAGATGTGTTTCAGTCTGAAGAGGAAGATGTGTTTTCAGTCTGAAGAGGAAGATGTGTTTTCAGTCTGAAGAGGAAGATGTGTTTCAGTCTGAAGAGGAAGATGTGTTTTCAGTCTGAAGAGGAAGATGTGTTTCAGCCTGAAGAGGAAGATGTGTTTCCAGCCTGAAGAGGAAGATGTGTTTCAGTGTGAAGAGGAAGATGTGTTTTCAGCCTGAAGAGGAAGATGTGTTTTCAGTCTGAAGAGGAAGATGTGTTTCAGTCTGAAGAGGAAGATGTGTTTCAGTCTGAAGAGGAAGATGTGTTTCAATCCGAAGAGGAAGATGTGTTTCAGTCTGAAGAGGAAGATGTGTTTTCAGTCTGAAGAGGAAGATGTGTTTTCAGTCTGAAGAGGAAGATGTGTTTCAATCCGAAGAGGAAGATGTGTTTCAGTGTGAAGAGGAAGATGTGTTTTCAGTGTGAAGAGGAAGATGTGTTTCAATCCGAAGAGGAAGATGTGTTTCAGTGTGAAGAGGAAGATGTGTTTTCAGTCTGAAGAGGAAGATGTGTTTCAATCCGAAGAGGAAGATGTGTTTTCAGTCTGAAGAGGAAGATGTGTTTTCAGTGTGAAGAGGAAGATGTGTTTTCAGTGTGAAGAGGAAGATGTGTTTTCAATCCGAAGAGGAAGATGTGTTTTCAGTGTGAAGAGGAAGATGTGTTTCAGTCTGAAGAGGAAGATGTGTTTTCAGTGTGAAGAGGAAGATGTGTTTCAGTCTGAAGAGGAAGATGTGTTTTCAGTCTGAAGAGGAAGATGTGTTTTATTCTGAAGAGGAAGATGTGGTGACTTCCTGTTCTCGCAGATGATTAAACAACAGTTTGGACCTAAAACTTTAAATGTTTGCACTTAAAGAATTAATTTTTTCTTGCGATTTGATCCAAATATTTTATCTCATTTTATTTTATAGTAGATAAAACATTGATGGAGAAAACTGGGAGACGGAGTGAAATGATTTTTATAAATGTTTTATTGCAGAATGAGCAGATTTGATGGAAAAGGCACCGAGAAAACTAAACGTACATTTGATTTCACGTCTCATTAACATGAATTCTTCTACTCGTCGTTCATCAGTGATGAGCCACAGGTCAAAGTGACAACTAATCAACACCATCAACGGCAGTGAGGCCAGTTACATACGTGTTACATACGTGTTACATACGTGTTACATACGAGTTACATGTTTCATATCTAACGTTCCCTCCACACTGGATCCTGTGGCGTTTGAGGCTGCTCCTTAAAAACTAAAGACTGTAAATAAAGATGGATGACATGACAGCTTACGAAGCTGAAGCCAAATTGTGTGGTTTGCCCCCTGGTGGCCGGCTGCAGTATAGATCATACACCTCCTCCATGTTAGCAGATGGGACATGAAGGGAACTAAGAAATCAAAGTAGACGTTAAATAAATGTTTGTCAAAGATGGTTTCTCTGAATTTTCAGTTTTTCTCACACTGATGTTTAAGTGACCATGTTTGTTTGATTTTAACGTCACCACAAGGTGGCAGCGTTCGTGTCAGAGATATTTGGCTCGGTGTCGTCCATCTTTATTGATCTTTTATTTGCGGTAACAAACTGACGTGTTTTCAGCTTCTGGAGTCGGAGGAAGTTCGTGACCTGCACGAACCAATCAGGAGATAAACACTGAGGAGGGGGCGGGGTTATAATGATTGACACTCAGTCATGTTGTATCTGCTGTTTTCACTTTTCAGTTCTGTTAATGAACGTTTCCTTCATGGAAAGAACCTGTCGCTGTGGGGGCGGAGCCTGAGGAAACGTTCAGGGTTTGACCTTTGACCTCTTCCAGAGAAGATCGCTTCCCACAGACGAGCGAAGCAGCGGAAACGTTCTTGTGCAAAAACGCTGAATCTAACGTCTCAAACTAAGTCACATGACGCTCTAATGAGAAATGATCATGAAGCTTTGTAAATAAATCTTCAGTCGATTCTATCATTAAATATATTAAGTTATTGAAACAATAAAAAGAAGATAAACTATGAAATATTCTCTCGGCCCAAAACAAATCTGAAATGTACAGTTGTGTTTTTGTACATCAGTTTTCATCAGCTCCAGTTTGTCTTCTTTACATTCAGTGAAACGTGAAGATGTTTCATCATCATCATCATCATCAACGTGAAGATGTTTCATCATCATCATCAACATGAAGATGAATTCAGATCGATGATCAACAGGAAACTGACATTATTTACATTTGATCTCTTTGTTAACGGTATTTGTATTCGATATGTCGACAGTTATCAACTTCTCAAGAATCAGGACAATTAACAGAACTAAGATTTGTATTTACATTGAGACAGTTTGGTTCAGAGAAAAGGTTCAAATCAAGTTTTTAACGGCTTCATTTTAATTTTCATCAGTTTGAAGCGTCTGAAACAAACTGGAGCCGACGAGCAGCAGCTGAAACATCCGGAGTCGTCACGGGAACGAACACGAGGAAGGTTCGAGCTCGTCGGACGGCGCCAGCAGCTGGTTTCAGCTTTTAGTCCTACGGAGACGAGCCGAGCACTTCCTGTCTGCGTCTCATTATCTCTACAAACTCAGCGTGGTCCATGGCCGCCTGAGGAAGGAGAGAGAGAACAGCAGGCCGCAGTTTGAAAAGAAGAGATAAAGCAGAGGAGGGAGGAGGGAGGGAGGAGGGAGGAAGGAGCGGAGGGAGGGAGGGAGGAAGGAGGGAGGGAGGAGGGGAGGGAGGGAGGAGGGGAGGGAGGGAGGAGGCCATGAGGAGGGAAGGAGGAGGGAGGGAGGAGGCCATGAGGAGGAGGCCATGAGGAGGAGGAGGGAGGAGGGGGGGAGGAGGGGGGAGGGGGGAGGGAGGGAGGGAGGAGGGAGGGAGGAGGGGAGGGGGGGGAGGAGAGGGGGGTGATGGGGGGAGGAGGGGAGGGAGGGAGGAGGCCATGAGGAGCTCAGTGGGAGCTTCCTTCATCAAAAGACTCCACCCCCGAGTCACATGTGGTCACTGCAAGTTTCTCCTGACGCCTCCTCATGACCTCCTGGAGCTCCGAGCCCGAACTCCTCTGAGAGAGGGGGGGGGGGGGGGGGGGGGGGGGGGGGGAGGGAGGGGGGGGGGGGAGAGGGGGGGGGGGGGGGGGGGGGAGGAGGGGAGGGGAGAGGGGGGGGTATTTTATAAGTACAGTATTTCTGAAGTTCTTGTAGAATGACATAAATGGGGGGGGGGGGGGGGGAGGGGGCAAGAAGAGAAAACAGCTGATTAGAAAACGTAAACACTCAGTGAAGCTGTGATGTCAGAGACTCTCGAGGGTTAACTCCTAATGTTGTTCGTTAGGTAGTCGTCTGTGATTGGCTCCTTGTTTCAGAATCCAGTGATTCGATTGGCTAAGAATGAATCTCTTATTCTTATTAATAGTTCAGGTTCAGTTTGTTTCCTGAAGATTTAATGAGTGAAATGAGACTTTCCCTCGAGAGTCTCCTCGACGCCTCAGGCTGCGCTTCTCCTGAAATCAGAAGATTTTATCAGAGGAGAAAATCTTCTTGGTCAGAATCTGTTTGTGCTGATATGACTTTTTATTAATGAAGCTCTAAACGCAGCCGGGACTGAACCAGGAAGTGACGCCGCTGAGCAGAGCCAGGGGGCATGCTGGGTAACTGCGTCTGAAACTGCTCGCACAAAGTTGGGTCTGATACGACTTTAAGAAAAGATCAATAACTGATAAGTCAGTTAAAGTATTGATGCTGAAATAAAAACAGAACATCAGAAAAAACTGAATTAAATATTGAAACACAAAGTAAGTGAATGACGTCATGTGCGAGCAGCCGCAGGTCAGAAGCTGAAATCAGGAGATTCTGATCTGAGAAAAACAATAAGTCAAAAAAACATAATTCTTTCATGAAAGAATGATTTTGAGGGTTTCGGGTTAAAAAATTAAAAACAACAATAAAATAAATGTTAATTATTGTGACATGATGAAGAACAACGCATACAAATAGCTGAATGCTAATCAAAGCTAAGCTAACACAGATGGAACTCAGATCTACATCCTGGTCTCTACAGGGGGCAGGGTCAGAGAGTGCACAGGTCAGGGGTCAACAGGAAGTGCAGGTCAAGGTCAGGTTCATTCAGGGAGTTTCAGGAGGACGTACGGATCTAAACAGCCGCAGCAGGAGGACGAACCGGCGCTAGCTTACATCGCTGCTAAACACCAAACATCTCGTTCTGTCGGCCGGACTCAGAAATTATCACTTTATCATAAAGAGCAGAAAGTTTGAGTTAAATGGTTTCAGAGTCCAGAGGATTTGACCACGAGCTGATCAACAGGTTCCGTCTCCGAGGAAACGCTGAGGTTTCAGTCGGGTGATTCTGGCCGACAGAACGAGGCGGACATCTTGTCACGATACCTTGATGAGTGGAAACAGGTCAGAGGAGCGTCAGAAGAAAACCTGCAGGTGGAAACAGACACCACACACCAGAGCCACCAGAGAGTTTAACAGAAAACATCTTCACCAGATCTACAGACGATCTACAGACCTTCTACAGATCTACAGACCTTCTACAGATCTACAGTCCTTCAACAGATCTACAGACATTCACCAGACCTCCAACAGATCTACAGCAGATCTATAGACCTCCAACAGATCTACAGACCTTCAACAGATCTACAGACCTTCAACAGATCTACAGACGATCTACAGACCTCCAACAGATCTACAGACGATCTACAGATCTACAGACGATCTATAGAACTCCAACAGATCTACAGTCCTTCAACAGATCTACAGACGATCTATAGACCTTCTACAGATCTACAGACATTCACCAGTCCTTCAACAGATCTACAGCAGATCTATAGACCTCCAACAGATCTACAGTCCTTCACCAGATCTACAGACCTTCTACAGATCTACAGACATTCACCAGACCTTCAACAGATCTACAGCAGATCTATAGACCTCCAACAGATCTACAGTCCTTCACCAGATCTACAGACCTTCTACAGATCTACAGACATTCACCAGACCTTCAACAGATCTACAGCAGATCTATAGACCTCCAACAGATCTACAGTCCTTCAACAGATCTACAGACCTTCTACAGACCTTCAACAGATCTACAGCAGATCTATAGACCTCCAACAGATCTACAGACCTTCTACAGATCTACAGACATTCACCAGTCCTTCAACAGATCTATAGACCTTCAACAGATCTACAGTCCTTCAACAGATCTACAGACCTTCAACAGATCTACAGCAGATCTATAGACCTCCAACAGATCTATATACATTCAACAGATCTACAGTCCTTCAACAGATCTATACACATTCAACAGATCTATAGACCTTCAACAGATCTACAGTCCTTCAATAGATCTATACACATTCAACAGATCTATAGACCTTCAACAGATCTACAGTCCTTCAATAGATCTACAGACGATCTACAGACCTTCAACAGATCTACAGACGATCTATAGACCTCCAACAGATCTACAGACGATCTATAGACCTTCTACAGATCTACAGTCCTTCAACAGATCTACAGTCCTTCAACAGATCTACAACATTCACAGTCTTCAACAGATCTACAGCAGTTATAGACCTCCAACAGATCTACAGTCCTACAGATCACAGACGATCTATGACCTTCACCAGATTACAGCATTCACAGACCTTAACAGTCTACAGAGATCATGACTCAACAGATCTACATCCTTCAACAGATCTACAGACGATCTAACTTCAAGATCTACAGACATTCACCAGACCTTCAACAGATCTACAGCAGATCTATAGACCTCCAACAGATATACAGTCCTTCAACAGATCTACAGACGATCTACAGACCTTCACCAGATCTACAGACATTCACCAGACCTTCAACAGATCTACAGCAGATCTATAGACCTCCAACAGATCTACAGTCCTTCAACAGATCTACAGACGATCTATAGACCTTCACAGACTACAGACTCAACAGATCTACAGACCTTCAACAGATCTATAGACCTCCAACAGATCTACAGTCCTTCAACAGATCTATAGACCTCCAACAGATCTACAGTCCTTCTACAGATCTACAGACATTCACCAGACCTTCAACAGATCTACAGCAGATCTATAGATCTACAGACATTCACCAGACCTTCAACAGATCTACAGACGATCTACAGACCTTCTACAGATGATCTACAGACCTTCAACAGATCTACAGCAGATCTATAGACCTCCAACAGATCTACAGCAGATCTATAGACCTCCAACAGATCTATAGACCTTCAACAGATCTACAGCAGATCTATAGACCTCCAACAGATCTATACACATTCAACAGATCTACAGTCCTTCAACAGATCTATAGACCTTGAACAGATCTACAGTCCTTGAACAGATCTACAGTCCTTGAACAGATCTATAGACCTTGAACAGATCTATAGACCTTCAACAGATCTATGACCTTCAACAGATCTACTGACCTTCAACAGATCTACAGTCCTTCAACAGATCTATAGACCTTCAACAGATCTACAGTCCTTCAACAGATCTACAGACCTTCAACAGATCTACAGACTCTCATAGACTCAACGATCTATAGACCTCCAACAGATCTACAGTCCTCAACAGATCTACAGTCCTTCAACAGATCTACAGACGATCTACAGACCTTCTACAGATCTACAGACATTCACCAGACCTTCAACAGATCTACAGCAGATCTATAGACCGCCAACAGATCTACAGTCCTTCAACAGATCTACAGTCCTTCAACAGATCTACAGACCTTCAACAGATCTACAGACGATCTATAGACCTCCAACAGATCTACAGTCCTACAACAGATCTACAGTCCTTCAACAGATCTACAGACGATCTACAGACCTTCTACAGATCTACAGACATTCACCAGACCTTCAACAGATCTACAGCAGATCTATAGACCGCCAACAGATCTACAGTCCTTCAACAGATCTATAGACCTTCAACAGATCTATAGACCTTCAACAGATCTACAGACCTTCTACAGATCTACAGACCTCCAACAGATCTACAGTCCTTCAACAGATCTACAGATCTTCTACAGACCTACAGACGATCTATAGACCTCCAACAGATCTACAGTCCTTCAACAGATCTACAGCAGATCTATAGACCTCCAACAGATCTATACACATTCAACAGATCTATAGACCTTCAACAGATGTACAGTCCTTCAACAGATCTATAGACCTCAACAGATCTACAGTCCTTCAACAGATCTAGTACCTTCAACAGATCTATACACATTCAACAGAACCTTCAACAGACCTTCAACAGACCTTCAACAGATCTACGGCAGATCAACAGGAACCAAAATACATAGAAGCTGAAGACACGAAATCCAACATACATTTAAGATCTAGAAGATTGATCCTGAATTGATTTCACTGTCCAAAAAGATATTGAATGTGATTCTGTGTTAGAAAACAAACTTTACTTCCTTACAGATAATAAACAGTTTTAAAATCAACATCTCGTCGACTTTGTTCAAGGTGTAAAGTTGTAGATGCAGATCAGGTCACTTCCTGCCACTAGGGGGCTCTCAACCCAGAAAATGAAAGTTCAGTAATTTGTTTTACTGAAATTCTAAATGTTAAGATTTTCTTATTCTGCTGTTGTGATTGAAAATGTTCGTCTAAACTTATAAGATAAAAGTCAATGATCCAAACTCTTTCAAATCGACCGACTTCAATAAAAAAAAGATTTAAAATGATATTTAAAAAGAAGAAGAATCTTTTCAAAGTAAAGTTAAGCACTGAAACTTTCTGTGGCGCCTCACCTCCAGCGCGGCCTTCTGCACGGTCACCTGACTGAAGACTCGGGCGCCGTCGTCGGGACAAACCGTCTTCAGCTCCTCTTTGTTGAGAGAGAACAGCTGAGCGCCGGTGAGCACGCCGAGGCTGGTGATGGTGCTGCAGACAGGAAGTGGAGGTGAGGGGGAGGAGCTAACCAGGAGCCCGACTAACTTGGACTCCTTGAACTTCAGAGGACGTTTCATTAAGAACATTCTAAAAGTTCAAATAAAAACAGTCTTCACTGTTCAGCAGAAATTTATTAAACTATAAAAATATGGACGGAAATAAACATGTTGTTTAGTTGAGATGTTTCCAGCGGTGACCACGACGCCACACTCACACGGGGCTGAAGCCTTTGGCGTCCAACCAGACTTGACGTCGTCAGGTGACGAGTCGTACGTGATGCTGACGGACGGGAGGCCGCCGCCGCGAGCAGGAAGTGGAAACTTCTTCTGAGCGCTGCGCCCCAGCGTCAGTCTGTGCATCAGCTCGTCCTGAACCTCCTCCATGTTGGACTTCCTGCCTGCGGGAGGACGAGCTGCCGTCAGGTCACGTGACTGAAACACGTCACATGATCTCTGAAGAGCCAGATTCTGCTGTTTCAACTAAACTCATCTGAGACTAAAAGATAAACACGTATCCAGAACTTTGAGAGAATAAAGACAAAACATCAACAGTTATAAAATAAAGAGAAAACAGATTCTTCATCACAGGTTGTAAGAGTAACTTCTTGTCATTGATTGGCTCACGGCTGAAGGGGGCGGGTCTCTGGTTGTCGTGGTCCCTCATGGTGACGCCGCCGTGGTCGCTGGACGTGGTGCTGCTCTGGCGGCTGACAGCGCTGCTGCCAGCAGGTAGTTTGGCGGGCTCGGGGGCCGGAGGAGGCAGGGGCGGCGTGGGGAGCCTGGCGGGGGCCGGGGGCGGCGGCGTGGGGGCCGGGGGCAGCGGAGCGGCAGCAGCTTTCCCGGGGATCAGGTCCGTCCTCGTGGTCTGTTTCTGAGAGCGACAGGTTTATTTTTACAGGGAACTCGTTTTATCTCTAACGTGATGTCGTCGGTTCGTCTTTACCTCGTTCAACTCGCCCAATAATTGCTGCCGACGTTCAAAATAAAACAAACATGTTCGTGATGAGACCATGAAACAAACGTTTTATTCACGACACGTCAAACTCACGTCAAACTCACGGCAAACTACGAAACCTAGGGCAGCATCGTCCTCTACTGACGATGTTCTACTGCGTCACACACACTTAAAGAGCAGTCGGCCGGTTCCACTACGTGCAGCAGCTTCGGTTCAGACGCAGAACGAACGCTCGACCTACCTTGAACAACTCAAACTCCTTCTTTGGCATCATGAGCTTCAGAAACAGAACGAGTGATTCGTGAGACTCACGGTTCAACTGGACGTTAAATGGACGGAGTGTGCGCCGTGCGCCCGTCTCCTACCTGGATGGTGTGGCTGTAGATGGGATCCGCTCGGCCCGTCACGTCTCGGGGGATTTCCAGGATGTTGTTTGGCACGTAGCCGGACGCCCCCCCGCCGTTACGAACCCGCCACCACTGCTTCCTGTCGTCCAGAACCTGGAAGACGAGAATCAGGGGCGAGGGCGTTGAGGCAGAAGTCGCCACATTGAAAAGTTTGTTGTTGATTTTTAAAGTAATTTAATTTAAAACTGATAAAATCACAAAGTTACAGTTTTTTTGTTAATTTGATTATAAAATTTCGATTTTTTTAAAAATTACATTGGATTTGACTAACATGTGTTTACTTTGAAGCAGATACTGGAAATAAATGTAGAACAACGTGAAAATATAACAAACGTATATTAAAGAAATCTTAATAAATAAAAAGCAACGTGAGCGTTTCACCTCGACGACCTCGTCTTTCAGGACAGAAAGCTCCGTGTTGTTTCTTGCCACAAAGTCAAATTTAGATTTGGCAAAAATATTTGGTTGATTTCTGGTTTCGGCATCAAAAGTTCTGGAATAGACGAAGAACAAAGATTCACGAGTTACCATGGAAACGACAAGAAAACACCACACAGCACGAAACTGTAGTTTAGATCATTAACAAACTGTTTTATAAAAGTTTTCAGATATGAACTAAGAATCATAAAATTACAACATGAACTGAATTTGATTCTAAGATATCGGAGCCGTGGAGAAACGTCCCGACTTTCATCCCAAAGTTTGAAGGAAATTCTGTTTTTTAAGTTTTCAGGGGAGGAAATAAAAAAAGATTTAAAACAGATCAAGAGTCAGATGAGAAATTTAAAGAATCAGAATAAAGAGATGAATAAATATTTCAGAATAAAAAAGAGGAATTAAAAGGAGGCAGGATTTCATGGAGGATGAAAAACGCCTCAGTGGCAGTAGAGTGGGATCAGTTCTGGGATCAGTTCTGGGATCAGTTCTCCAGGGCGTCGTGACCTCAGCTCGTTACCGGTCAACATGGCGGCTGACGGCGTGTTTGAACGCAGCCACGGCCGCGTCCTGATCCAGGATCTGCGTGCGTTTGTACGATGTGTTGGAAAAGGCGTACCCATCTGTCGGAGGGAACGACTGCAGCGCCGTCTGCTGGACAGACACGATATGACAGTTAATTCAACACAAAGAGATTTAGCATCGCAGACGTAAAGGAGGAGGAGCCTGACCTCCTGAGCCAGCCTCATCGTCAGCTCCTCCTGTCTCTGGATCTCTGCGTGGGCGAGGCTCTCTGCCAGCCGAGTCAGCTCCGCCTCTCGACTCCGAGTCGCCACCGGGAACGCCGCCGGCTCCCAGCCGTCACGAAACCTCAGCACGCAGGGCGGGAAGTAGTGATCCCTCGGCCACTCCAACCTGGAGACGGTTTGTAAATAAGGTTCACGCTGTTGATGTTTCAGAAGTTTATAAATGTTGTTCATGTTGTCGTCTCACCTGCATTTGGTCCAGCCGTCTCCCAGGGCGACCCACAGGTGTCTCTCCTCCGCTGTGCCTGAGGCGTGAAGGAAGTCGATGGCGTCTCTGCTGAGCAGAGGAACCACGACGCTGCGAGCCAGGTCCGGGCTGCCCGACGCCTGGATCACCTGAGGAGGGCGGCAGGGTCAGACCGAGGCCTCGTCCACAACACAGATTCAAAAAAGAAATCAAGTACATGTATGTGAACACGCATGTGTATTAATATGACCACAGATGAACAAGTCTGACCATTCTGAGTGGAGTGAACAGGAAGTGAACCAGGTCTGTGGAGCTCGGGTTCTGGATGTGATCCTTCAGCTTCCCCTGCACAACAGAACATGAGGTCAGTGAACGCATCATCACTCCACTCGGAGGAGGAGGAGGAGGAGGAAGAGGAAGAGGAAGAGGAGGAAGAGGAGGAGTCTCACACCAGCTGGTTGAAAGCGTGTTTAAACTTCTGAAAACAGTCGACGAACTCGTCCTCTCCGGGGGGTTTGGAGCGCAGAGTCAGGACGCCCTCTGGTGGACACAAGGTGGAAGAGAAAACAGTGAAATTACTACAATATGATCTGTAAATAAATAATAAACAGTTATCACACGCACGCACACACACACACACACGCACACGCACACACACGCACACACTAAAGAAGCAGCTCAGTGATTGGTTCACACTGACTTCCTGTTGCAGACGCTCTCACCTCCCGGACCTTTCTTTTTACTCTTGATCTTCTTCCTCTTCGACAGATCGTTAAACGCTTCGGCCGCTTTCTGAAGTTTGGTGACGAAGAACTCGATGTCGTCCAGGATGTGGTTGAGGATTTGCTGTGAAGAATAAAAGCTCGTTTCTAATTGGCTCTGACGATTCGAGACGTTTACGATGAAACGTGAACAAACAGACGAGTTCTGATGTTTTTCTATATTAAGCAGATTTTTCTTCAAAGCTTCTAAACTCAGATTATTTCTGAACACGACGACGTTCTTCAATCAGCTTTAATCCTTCGTCATCTTTCGTCCCGTGACCCCGACGACCTCAGATCTAATCTCAGCTCAGAACCCGACGTGGTTAAAAGGAACAACGCACCACGTCTCTGTCCACGCGAGCCGCCGTCATCTCCACCGGCCCCGCCCCCTCCGCCTCCTCCTCCGACGCCATCTGTCGCTGCTGCTCGTCTGCCACACAAACGGGTTTTTAAGTTTGGATTTGTTTAAGTGTTGATATTTTTGGTGATCCTCCTACATCAATGAAATATGTATTTTTATTTGTGGAAATATTCTTCACATTTAGAGATATTATTCTCTCAGCTGTACAATCAAGTGATAATTAACTATCAGAATATGAGCTGGTTTTAATCTAGTTTTAAATAATAAGGTTTTAATTCAAAACTAATTAAAGTCTTTTGTTGCATGCTCCTCCTACAAAGTGACATCACTCACAGTCTTGCTGCTCATTGGTCCAGGCCGACCAGGCGGCCGCTCTGCTCTTCACGTCCAGCTGATTGGACGATACCGGGGGTTGGGGGGCGGGAGCAGGCGGGGGAGGTGGAATGACCCCGTCACTCTTCAGGATCATCCTGCAGACAAGTGGATCAGCCAATCAGGAGTCAGCGTGATAAACGGCGTGTGATAAACGTTGGGTTCTTACTTCAGAGTCTCGGGTCTCTTCTTCACTTTCCCTCCTTTGGCATCGATCATGGCACTTTCTACGTCTGCGTGGATCAAGTTCGCCTGACGACAACAACAACACAAAGGTTTAACAACAGTACTTTAATCTGTCGTTCATAAAACAGATTGTTTCATTACAGCTATAATCACTTTCTCTTATCATCCGTAGTGGTGTTCCACAGGGCTCTGTTCTTGGTCCTTTACTATTTACAATTAAACTAATACAGCATCATTTTCATTGATTCATTTCAATCTATCAATACTTGTTTTATAAATCGTTATTAAACGTAGGGCTCAGATGTAAATATCGTCACCACAGAGATTTTACAGCTTCAGTGTCTCCGTGGAACAAAGAGCGTGTCCAAGGTTAGGATGTGACATCATCAGTTACCTGGTGACACATTAAAGAACCAATCAGGGGCCGGTTACCTTGATGTCGTCGCACTGGAACAGGTGCAGGTCTGCTTTGGTTTGACCCGACTCTTTACACACCAGAGCCAAGATGGAGTCGAAGCTGCAGCTGTTCATCACAGCCTGACAGTGCTGGATCGTCCCGATGGGGAAGTTCTCCAGCTCGTTCTGGAACAGAAACAACAACAGGTGAGGCGTCGCCAGGCGTCGGCAGTTCAAACCTCAGGAGACACTGACCTTGGTGTCCTGGTCCACGAGGCTGACGCTCTTCTCCTCCACCTGCAGCAGCATCTCCTGAGTCCACACCTTCCCTTTAGCGTCCAGCAGGCGGAGACGCCTGATCCCGTCGTCCACAGTGATCAACCCGTCTTTACGGTCCAACACGAACGTGGTGAGGTGCTGAACAGAGGGGAACACGGTGAACACACACACACACACACACACACACACACACACACACACACACACACAGAGGTGCACGTGCACGTGCTTCTATCTTTATAACAATTTATTCAAAGTGAATCCAACTTTAAGATAATCAATAGATCAATGAATCATGTGGATATTGATGATTCTCCTTTGATTAAATTAGTCTGAATATAAAGATTCATTTTTCAGATTTAAACAAGAGCACATGAACACACCTCCACTTAGAGTATGAGGACAACTTTCTATAAATGATGTTATTATACAAGTATGATCTCATCTTGCCGTTATACACATGACGTTATGAAAGGCCTGACCTCCACGTGGTACTGGGACGTGTCCGTCAGGCTGTTGATGCTGGTTTTGGTGAAATGTTTCCTTTGTTCTGATTCAGAAACAAACAGAAGATAAATCAAGTCTCAGCGAGTTCACAAACTTTATTCTCTGTTAGAATAAAAATCTCACGTCAGAGTCGTGTGTTAATCATTGTTTAGTTTATTGATTTCATTCTGAAGAAACGTGAACATGTCACAGGATTCAGAAGAAACACACAAACACACACACAGACACACACACACAGACACACACAGACACACAACACACACAGATGAAGTGAAGGAAGAAAAAACTGTTCAAAGATTTAAAGATAAATTTAGTCTGAAAACTTCAATTCAACATTACATCAAATTATTATTTTAAAGTCCACCTGGAAACAAATAAACTGTTTTAAATATTTCAAAATGTCAGACTTTAGTTTTATGACTGTAAGAAGACTAATGATCACTTTATTACTGTGCGAACCTGAAGCTTTCATTTGATTTAAATTCTGTATTTTCAGACACGTGTTCACTTCACTGACATCGGGACGTTTGACTCATCGTCCAAAAGGAGAAAAGAAACTTTCTATTTCATCGTTTGACCTCCGTGATCGACACTGGTGGAAAAACTGTTTCAATTCAAACACGGTTTCATCACGTTACTAGGAACAGAAATAAATCAAATATCGAGTCAGTTACAGTCACACGGAGGTCGGGAGATCTTCAAAGCACACACACACGCACACGCACACGCACGCACGCACACGCACACACACTTTTACTTTTCTTTTTATGTTTGGACGATGAACGTAGGAAATAGATTTCATCGGATCCTGTTCATGAGGATAAAGGAGACAAACTTCAGGTCAACATGAGGAGCTACGAGTCAAACCATCCACACGTGTTTGTTATTGTTCATTTGATTTCTGATCATTTTATATATTGATCTTTTTCCACATTAAACACAGTTCTGAACTTCAGTGTGTGAAGGTGATGTTAGAATGTACGAGTGGACGTTTCAACCAGAAACATGTTTAAACACATGATGGAGGGTTCGGGTTCCTGATGTTTCACCGAGGAGAACTCACCGTACAGAGCTTTGGCACCGGACTTGGTTCTATGAGGCTCCGCAGAGTCCAGACCGCTTCAGGGAGACAAACACAAACCGTTAGAACTCATCTACTGATCATGGATTTATTATTCATTAATCTGCAGAGGTGAATCGATGTTTGTTGATGTCGCTCACATTTGTGAGTTTTTATCGTTTGATTGTTTTAATATGGAATCAGGACATCCTGCCCCCCCCCCCCCACACACTGTTTAAATTAAAGTTACATCGATATTTTATGTCTCTATTGATCCTTTCTGCTCATTAACCCAAACCACAGACTAAAAGTGAGTGTGGGGGATGGATCCGGGCCTGGATCAGAGTCCAGTGACCTGTTTGTCTGTCGCCTCGTTAACTTTGTGAATCAGTTGATTGAATAAGTGGATCAATCAGAGCGGGGGGGCGGAGCTCAGGTTTCAGCGGGTCACTTTGTTTCCGACGACAAACGAACACGCCGTCGTGTTTCTGATGAAACGTCACGAGTCCGAGAGAAGAGCTTGATTTCATCTCCTCTCAGACGCATCATCACGGACGTCAGTGTTGCTGCTCGTCATCATCAAGCCTCCGAAGTTTTCATTTAAGATTCTTCATTTATAGACTTTAATTTTCTTTAAGGTGTCGTCACAATTATCCCTTAAATCGTTCCTTAAAACACCTTTAAAGCAGAAAACACCTCAACAAGAGAAAAATATATATTTCTATTGAAAAAAATAGAACTTGAATATTTCTTAAGATTTGAGCAGGTTCATGATTTTAAAGAGATTCAGCTGAATTGATCATTAACAGACTGGAATATAACAAGTGACTGTATAAAGTCATTTCTGCAACAATCCCAGGGAATGACGCATTACAGGTAAAGCTTAAACTGGGACTTTCCATTAATCATCTGCACAGATCCAGTATTTCAATGTGTTGAAATCTTCCCTGACGTTAAATAATTTACAAAACAACTTAAATCCCTTTTCCCTTAATGTGAAAATGTGCGTATGACTTATTTATTTCAAACCACACAGATAATCTATCACAACACTAACTGCTGAATTAAAGCAGGTGCGTACGTCTCCTCCGGTTCTGAAGCGATGACCCGGGTCAGGGTCAGATACTCACTTCATGTTGGAGTCGTACGAGCCGAAGGTTCCGGAGGCGAGAGCTGGAGCTTCGTATCCGTTCATCCTGCTTCACCGGGCGTCAGCTGGAGGGAAACACATCGGAGCTTCAGACCTTCACTCTCTGCTCTCAGAGGGACGCTCTAGATTTACACACAAGTTAAATCCATTAAGTTTCTTCAAACTTTCTGCAAAAAAGATTAAAATCGTCAATAGATTTTATTTATTACATTGATCATTATGATCAATGACTGAATTCAGGAGGAAGCAGCTGATCACAGAGTGAAGAACATGAGGAAACTTCAAGAAACCAACCGTCAGAGTTTCATCTCCTGCTCGTTAAAGAATCATCCAAACGTCTCGTCAGACTGAAATTAAGAAGAGCTGCAAACCAATGAGTCAAAGAATCCTGAAGTCAGAGCAGAAACCCACTCGCTCGGCTCCTGAATCCACACTGAAGACACGTGTGATTACTTTTCCCACGACTCCATTTTGGACTCTGCATCCATGACAACAGCCTGTGAGGCAAAGTTCAGGGAGAAGAGAGCCGACGGAGAAACCTTCAGACTTCTGCTTCACAGATGGACTCTGGTTTCAGTCTCCGTGTCCAGGACCACGTCTCTAAAAATAAAACCTTACGATGTTTGTTGTGTTCAAAGATAAAAGAGGAAACTCTTAAATCTATTGACTCTTCCGCTGACCTTTCACAATAAAAGAGGGTGTGAGCGTCCTGCAGCGATCTCAGTTATCAGTTGTCCAGCAGCTGCTCAACACAACATCTGCGCACGCACACGCACACACGCACACGCACAGACACACACAGTCCAGAGGTGAAAGGTAGAGATTTATAGATGTTCCTGTTTCCTGTCACTTATCGTTATATATATATATATATATATATATGTAAAGTCTGTACTGAAGAGCTGACTGTGCGTTTCTGTGACGACCACATACAGTACACACTGTGGTGTTTCCATGGCAACACAGAGGCTCCACCGTCTGCAGCAAGTACACGACTGCAGAGACGCTCAGTGTGTTTATCTTATTGTGTGTTCACGCGTGTTATTGTGTGTTCCTGTGTGTTTGTGCTGCAGTTTAATATGTAACTGAGAAAACAGAGGTGGAGTCATGTGACACAGTGAACACAACAGAGGACGACGTTCAGAACAAACTCTGGTTCATTAACGTCCTTTAGAACAAAACCTCATCTGTTAATCATTCAGATTATCAAACAACAGAAACCAGTAGAGAATTAATCCAGTTTTATCTGAGGAAAAGTTCAAAACCACAACATATTCCATTTATTATAGAATAGAATGAAAAACAGAAAATCATTATATTTCTCCTTTAAAAACAGTTTGACTGTAACACTAACCTAAACTAACCTAAACTAACCTAACCTAACCCTAAACTAACCTAACCTAACCCTAACCTAAACCAACCTAACCTAACCCTAACCCTAAACTAACCCTAACCTAACCCTAAACTAACCTAACCCTAACCCTAACCAACCTAACCCTAACCCTAACCTAAACCAACCTAACCTAACCCTAACTAACCCTAACCTAACCTAACCCTAACCTAACCTAACCTAACCTAACCTAACCCCTAACCCTGATGTAAAAGTCTTAACCCTCAAACAGCCTTTGGAAGAGTGGGGACCTCTCAAAATGTCCTCACTTTGTAGGATAAGAGTAAACGTCCACACACACCCTGTGATTGGATGTTCCTGACAGAGACACGCCCACCTGACCAGGTACATAACGAGGAGGAGGTGACGAACGTTCACTTTACAAAATGATGATCAATAAATTAAAATCTCTTTCAGATCCAACAGTCGAGGTGTTTCCTGGTCAGAACATCCGGCTGTTAAATTCTAACTGAAGTTCAAACACAGCGTGAATCAGTCACCAGCCGAGAGGAAGTGTGCGTCCACCCTCAGAGCTGAACTTCCTCCTCACGAGCGCCACTTCTGTCCGTCACACGAACGCCATCGATTCAAGACGAGACTCTGAAACCAACAGGACGAGCCAGCGCCTTCCTCGGTGCAGATTGAACATTTACAGACGCTCCCTAAACGCATCACCTGTAGGTTTCAGTATGTACATTTACAGACGCTCCCTAAACGCCTCTGTTGAAGCTTCTCAACAAACTGAGTCTGAGAGAAAAGAGGATCACACACACACACACACACACACACACACACACACACACACACACACACACACACACACACACACACACACACACACACACACACACACACACACACACACACACACACACCTTGAGTTCAGATTATCTGGTAAAACTGTGACATACGTTTTGACTAAATTAACTGAAATAACAGATTAAAAACATAATTTTGTATTTAATCTGAGTTTAAATTAATTATTCAAATGTTTAAAACTTTCCAGAGTCATTAAATCCAGACATGTATTATTATAATATTATCAGAATAACTTTAATAAACCTCAGAGGTTCTGAATCAAACCTCAGATTGTGTTTAACTGAAACAGGTCCAACGCTTCCTGTGGACGTTGGAAACCTTTGCTCTGGTTCTGGTGAATCTGAACGAGAGCAGCTCCGTCCAGCGGATTGATTAACTGTCGTCTGATTCGCCAGCAGATCGAGGCCACGCGCTCCAATGGGAGCAGGTTCTCATTTATCCCACTGTAACCTACATACTGTACTGGGTTCACTGTTCCCCTCGCTTCCAGTCTCCATGCTAAGCTAGGCTACTGTTTCCCCTCGCTTCCAGTCTTCATGCTAAGCTAGGCTACTGTTTCCCCTCGCTTCCAGTCTCCATGCTAAGCTAGGCTACTGTTTCCCCTCGCTTCCAGTCTTCATGCTAAGCTAGGCTACTGTTTCCCCTCGCTTCCAGTCTTCATGCTAAGCTAGGCTACTGTTTCCCCTCGCTTCCAGTCTTCATGCTAAGCTAGGCTACTGTTTCCCCTCGCTTCAGGTCTTCATGCTAAGCTAGGCTACTGTTTCCCCTCGCTTCCAGTCTTTATGCTAAGCTAGGCTACTGTTTCCCCTCGCTTCCAGTCTTCATGCTAAGCTAGGCTACTGCTTCCCCTTGCTTTGTCTTCATGCTAAGCTAGGCTACTGCTTCCCCTTGCTTTGTCTTTATGCTAAGCTAGGCTACTGTTTCCCCTTGCTTTGTCTTCATGCTAAGCTAGGCTACTGTTTCCCCTCGCTTCCAGTCTTCATGCTAAGCTAGGCTACTGTTTCCCCTTGCTTCCAGTCTTCATGCTAAGCTAGGCTACTGTTTCCCCTCGCTTCCAGTCTTCATGCTAAGCTAGGCTACTGTTTCCCCTCGCTTCCAGTCTTCATGCTAAGCTAGGCTACTGTTTCCCCTTGCTTCCAGTCTTCATGCTAAGCTAGGCTACTGTTTCCCCTCGCTTACAGTCTTTATGCTAAGCTAGGCTACTGTTTCCCCTCGCTTCCAGTCTTCATGCTAAGCTAGGCTACTGTTTCCCCTCGCTTCCAGTCTTCATGCTAAACTAGGCTACTGTTTCCCCTCGCTTCCAGTCTTCATGCTAAGCTAGGCTACTGTTTCCCCTCGCTTCCAGTCTCCATGCTAAGCTAGGCTACTGCTTCCCCTTGCTTTGTCTTCATGCTAAGCTAGGCTACTGTTTCCCCTCGCTTCCAGTCTTCATGCTAAGCTAGGCTACTGTTTCCCCTCGCTTCCAGTCTTCATGCTAAGCTAGGCTACTGTTTCCCCTCGCTTCCAGTCTCCATGCTAAGCTAGGCTACTGCTTCCCCTTGCTTTGTCTTCATGCTAAGCTACAGTAGTCACTGCACTGGTTCACTGAGTGTGTTTACAGTGTCAGCTGCTGTTTGATGAATTCA
>CM031691.1:17706109-17766109 GCA_006182925.3 Reinhardtius hippoglossoides | reverse complement strand
AGCTCAGCTCGTTTAAGTGTTTGACTAAAATAAAAAGTATTTTTATATCCGTGTTAAACTGTTGGTTCTATATTCTCATTGTAAACCACATTAAATATACAATAAACTTCAGTGAACCGAACTCCATGAAATATTCTGCTTATTTAAGGTAAACTCCCGTATAAAAAGATATAATCGTATTTTAAACCGGATTTTTACAGATAGCTAGTTGTGTGTGTAGCTGTTGTTGACTTCGGCATAAATATGATCCAGTCTCAGACTGTACTTCTTAATAAACTGGGGATTTGACCCGGGTTTGGTGTCTCACAGCTCGGTGTGGTCCCGCAGGATGAGCCGCTGAATGAATGAGTTCAATCTATAAGAATAGAAGTGAAGTTTGGTGTGAAACCCGATCCGCAGTGAAGCCGTGACCCTCCGGACAGTGTTTACCTGCAGGTGTGAAGCTGAATCCAACATGGCTCCGGTCAGACTCCGTGCACCGGCCCGAGAGAGCTGGTCCCCGGGCTCCCGCTGCTCCGGACCCTCTGTACCGGAACCGGGGGCTTCTGCTCCGGTCACCGGGGCTCTGCTGTACCGGACCCTCTGTACCGGAACCAGGGGCTTCTGCTCCGGTCACCGGGGCTCTGCTGTACCGGACTCCCTCTCTCCTCTGTACCGGAACCGGGGGCTTCTGCTCCGGTCACCGGGGCTCTGCTGTACCGGACTCTCCCTCGCTCCTGTACCGGACTCTCCCTCTCTCCTCTGTACCGGACTCCCTCTCTCTCCTGTACCGGACTCTCCCTCTCTCCTCTGTACCGGAACCGGGGACTTCTGCTCCGGTCACCGGGGCTCTGCTGTACCGGACTCTCTCTCTCTCCTGTACCGGACTCTCCCTCGCTCCTGTACCGGACTCTCTCTCTCCTCTGTACCGGACTCCCTCTCTCTTGGGAACCGGACTCTCCCTCTCTCCGGTCTGTGGTGAACCGGACTCTCTCCGGTCTGTGGTGAACCGGACTCTCTCCGGTCTGTGGTGAACCGGACTCTCTCTCTCCGGTCTGTGGTGAACCGGACTCTCTCCGGTCTGTGGTGAACCGGACTCTCTCCGGTGTGAGACTCGGTTTGAACTCAACTCTGAACAGCTGTTGAACCTGCAGCAGTGGGAGGAGACTGCTGCCCTACAGGACACGCCCCCTCTGGTCTCCAGGTTACGCCATGAAGATTATTTTATTATTATAGATAATTATGAATCTTGTAAAGACAGTTAAACCTATAATTTTCATTTCGTTGCTTTTTTGAAATGATGCTGTAAAAGTGAAACAGTAAGTGAACATTAGGGACTTGTCGGGGTTAGGACGCCCCCTGGTGCCGGACAGACGGAAGTACACAACACAAACAGTAGGTTTTCACTGTGTAAATATGTGTTATACACAGACTGTATATATAAGGTTATACAGTGTGTTATATGCAAACATGTTGTGTTTTACATGTTGTGTTTTACAGGTTGTGTTTTACCTGTTGTGTTTTACATGTTGTGTTTTACATGTTGTGTTTTACATGGGTCAAATGAGTGGAAAGTGTTTTATATTTCTGGATGAGATGTTTAAATATCAGGTTTCTCCTCGGCAGGTGATGTGTGATTTGTGTGTCTGTTGTCTTTGAAAAAACATTATTGACATTTCTTTCATTTTTAACAATTTAAGTAAAAAGATTATATTTTAACATTTGATTCGAGGGTCTGAGGACAAAGGTGTTAATGAGTTTGTGTTGACACTGTATCCAACAGGGGGCGCTGTGGATAAACAGGTTTACACGTCTTGATTGGTCGGCCTGAGAAGCAGAAGAAGAATCAAACAGATGATTCTGAGACAAAAACTCTTTTACTGTTTTATACAAGAATTAAAAACACGATTGACTGAACGAGTCTTTTCTCTCCGGCGTCTGTTCGAGTTCCAGCCTCTTCATCGTACGATCGTCAGCTGACACGTCTGCGACTCCGTCACTCAGCGGCTCCTCAAGTCGGAGAATCACAGGTTTCAGGTTTGAATCCGTGAGACCAGACGAGACGGCTTCCAGTTCATTGTCGTCACAGCAACACACACCGGCAGCATCTCGAAGCCCATTGAGAAACGACCAGAGAAACACGCCGCCGTTTGTCACGTGACCCCACGACACTGAAGAACTGAATCAAATCAGTTTGACAGGAAGTGACGTTGAGTGACCTCCAGTTCACAAGGTTGCTCTTCATCTTCCTCTTCCTCTGACACTCGGTCAAATAAAGAGACGAGCTGAATGTTTGATATCTGTCCACGCCGCTGTCCGTCAGATGACCTGCTCTCATGTTCAGGTGGATCTGACGAGCTTCTCGTGTTATGATTCTCGTGATGCTGCCGGGGTGGTGGCGTGTTGCTGCTGCGTCCGTGTGACTTGTCGTGACTTTCACACTGACTGAGGATCAGCCTCAGGAAACCTCGATGACCTCCATGCTGCCGGAGAAACTCGACTGACTGCCGACCTTCACCATCTCCTCCCGTGATCTGCTGTCCGTCATCCCGTCTCCGAACTCCATCTGACAGCTCCGTCGTTTCAGCTGCTTTTCGAAGCTGCTCTCTTCGTGCCAGCTCCGCCTCGAGTCGCAGCGGTCGCCCATTCTCTGCCGACTGCGGCGCCGTACCGCCTCCAGGCCGTGACTGCAGCTGTACGCCGCAAAGCCTCCACCGCCGCTCAGGATTGAGGTGGAGTAGAAACGAGTGGAGTCGGAGGAGAGGTACCAGCCGCCGGTCAGGGAGGAGGTGGAGACGGTGACGGGGCCCAGCAGGATGTCGGAGTGCCAGCCTTTCAGGGCGCCGCCGGACCCCGGTTTGGCCAGGTGCTGCTGACTGTGGGAGAGGCCGAACAGGAAACTGGTGGCGTTCTCCGTGCTGCCGCTCCGGTGCAGCTGCTGGGAACAGTTCGGAGCAGCAGGAGCAGTTGAGGTGCTGGAGGCCGGCGGCCCCATTCGCTCTGGTCCGTCTGCCTCCTCCTTGTCGGGGCTCTGCTCTGGCGTGGACTGCTCGGACACCTCCTCCACCGGTGAGAACTGACACGGTTTACTAGTCGTGTCTTTGAAGGACGGCGGTTTGTAGAAGTCAGTGGCGTCTCCGGATGTGGCGTGAGGAACGAACACTCTGTGAGCGGCAGCCCCGCCCGCCTCGCCAAACGACTTGATGTCCAGAGAGAAGGAGCGTTTCAGCCGAGCGTTGTCCTCGGGTCCGTCGGCGAGCTGCAGGCCGCTCAGAGCCTGAGCCAGCGGAGACTGCTCGGGGGCGTCGGCTAAAACACAGGGCAGGGTGAGGGGCTCCAGCAGAGCCAGGCCGGGGGCCACAGCGACCTCGGGGCTGACGGCGGACTCCGGGTCGTCAGGCGGAGTGGGGGCCTCGGCGCTGGGCTCCTGATGATGGAGGGACTTTAGTTTGGTCTCCGCACCGGGAGGACTCTTGATCTTCTTCTCAAAGTCGAGCAGCTGACCCAGGAAGTTGAAGTTGGGCGAGATGGTCGGACGCTTCTCCTTCACGAACCTGAGAAGAAGAAACAAAGCAGCTCGTTAGCGAGGATCATGACGAGCGGCTTAACGAGTTCATCTTTAAATAATCTGGTTTCAGAGCCTGAGTCGAATCTCAGATGAAACCAGATCACGTGTGACATCACGTCTGAAGACGAACCGTGATGACATCAGAGGACGTGTCATATCCTACACGCCTGTTTCCAGGTGTTTAATGACACGTGTCCTCTGAGTCCGATGTGTCGTCCAATCAGCAGTGACGTGTATATTAACCCCGCCTCATTAAAAAGAGAAGAACGAACCTTCAAACTACAACAGGAACATGTGAACAACTATCTCCTGCCAGCAGGGGGCGTCACATTTGTTTTGTTTATAATAATTATGACGAGGAGATTTAGAGATTTATTGTATTTTATTTTGAAACCGACCTGTACGCCTCGTCCAGCGACATGTCCATCCTCTTCATGATGTAGGCAATGGCGATGGTGGCTGAGCGAGAGATCCCAGCGAGACAGTGAACCAGGACGCGAGCGTTCGATGCTTTGGCCTTTTCTGCAACACAGAGACGTTCAGATCAGCTGACGAGTTAAAATCAGAACAGGAACAAAGAGCGTTTCCCTCGTGTCCGACCTATGAACTCCACCGATCGGTCCAACCACGGCAGGATCTTCTCACAGAACGAGTCGTTCACAGGAACCCGCAGGAAGTGAGAGTCAGGGACGAAGTCTGGTTTGGGGCAAGTGTTACTGGCGTTCAGGACGAAGACGATCTCGTTCTGCTGCATCAGCTCCTGCAAGAAAACACGAAGGTTAAATCTGCTCAAACAGGAGACGACTCAGAAAATATGTCATGGTAGAAATAGAACGTTTAACGACACCAGGGATTAAAGTGTGAAAACAAGAAAAATCATAAGATTTTAAACTTTGACATTCATGAACTGATAAATTAAATAAACAATCGACTTTATTCCGCACGTCTCTCGTCCTCTATCCTCTGAGAACGGACATTTCACTATTTCTCTTTGTTTTACTGCCTCAGATTCAACTGTAAAAACAGATTGATATTTTACTGATGGTCCTTGAACTAATCACGTGAGACGTTCACGTCCTTCAGGAAAAACCACCTTCTCAACGAACCTTATTCAGATTGTGCGTTTTTTGTTGTTTATATTCGTGTTTCAATGTTTGTATGTAACTAATAACCGTATAATATCTGTACGCTGTACCTTGTTGAGGACGTCTCGCTGGCAGCCCAGGTACAGGTGCGGCAGGATGCGCGTGGGACCGATGTTGGTGACGGGGAGACACGGCTGCGAGATGCAGGAGGGAACCAGAGACGACTTCCCCTCACACAGACCAGGGAACAGATGAGAGAACTCAGAGAAGCCACCTGCAGAACGTCCACACGTCTCATTTAGAACCAGGGGTTTAGTGTGTGTGTGTGTGGTGTGTGTGTGTGTGTGTGGTGTGTGGTGTGTGGTGTGTGTGTGTGTGTGTGTGGTGTGTGTCCTTGATGAAGAGGAGCTTTCAGCCTCTTTTAGTCTCATCACTGGATTTTTATGAACTAGATCACATTTCAATACTTTATACTATTTTCACATTTAGATTATTGTTATTATTTGTACTGAACTGAAACTGTGCTGGTTCTATTGAATAAAGTTGTTCAGATGAATGTTTAGTTTAAAACAATATGATTTAAAAGAGGTTAAACGTTTGTTTCCTCTCATGGTTCATTTCGTGTCTGTTCTTCTTCAGGAACATGAGTTTGATCATGGTGGAGTTATAGATATAAATCTGATGTTAAACATCTGTAATACACTGTTCTATTTGA
Organism: Reinhardtius hippoglossoides; assembly: GCA_006182925.3. Taxonomy (NCBI): domain Eukaryota; kingdom Metazoa; phylum Chordata; class Actinopteri; order Pleuronectiformes; family Pleuronectidae; genus Reinhardtius; species Reinhardtius hippoglossoides. Next base: position 17,760,762 of record CM031691.1, on the reverse strand, counting down.
ATAAATCCCATGTTTCAAACCAGTCAACGTGTGCGTCCCTCAACTACGTCCCCGTGTCTCTCGAACCGTTGGTTCCTACTGAATCCACAGTCCTGCTCTGGGGAGTTCTTGGTTGTTTGTATTTAAAGATTAATGCGTCTGGTTTATGGACTTCACTCTTTGTTCGTTGCTGTCACAGCAGAAGAAGCCGTTATTGTTGAGTGCTGTCGAACCTTTGAGCGACGGATTTGAAAAAGCTCAGTCTTTGAGGGTGGAGTCGTCGGAGCAGCATTACATCATCGTTACATAACGTGACCCTGAGGTCGTACATAATAAACGATGATGACGAGTTGAAGCAGCTGCTGCTGAGGAAGGTGACGTAGGTTCGGGGAACCCTTTGACCTTTGACCTTTCATCGTCACTGTGCTGCATTTCAAATCCGACTGAACTGAACAGAAATAAAGTCTTATTGTACAGAATGACCCTGGACTCAAGCTCCGCCCCACACCGACAAGTGTCAGTTTTAAAACTCATCCCTGTTGCTATGGTTACGCCTCTACAGTCAGTCTCTGGTGTGAACTGACCTGAGAGCAGGTGGACGGACGGGAAACTTCTCTCCAGTTTGACCAGCAGGACGCTGAGGAACGACTCGGAGCCGAGAGACGTCGGGTCTGAAGAACTCTGGTCGTACACGACGACCTCCGGATCGCCCTGCAGCTCCAGCTACAACGAGAGAGAGAAGGAAACTCTGACATCACTTCCTCTTTGTGTCACATTTTTACACTTTCGAGTAACAGCTCGACTCTCAGCCAATCAGAGACGAGTCAGAGAAACACTGAGTTTAACAGGAAGCTGCTTCACTGTTGGTTCTGGAAGAGGAGGAGACGTCTGAGGAGGATTCAGTGTAACAGAACCCCCCCCCCCCCACTGTGGATCATGTGTCTTACCTTCTTCTTGGCCGAGTGCTGCAGCAGCTCAGCGATCTGGACCTTGTCCTGCTGCAGCCTCCTCTTCATCAGCTTGGAGCAGTTCACGTTCACCGCCTCCAGGATGTGCGAAACGTTGTAGTCCACGAAGGGTCGGCTGTCAATCAACACCACCCGATCCAGCCCCCCCTCCAGCAGCGCTACCAGAGCCTCCGCCCCGATGGGCCGCACCGCCCTCGGCCTCAGCATCGCCGATCCGGACCTGGACCTGGAGGCTCCGACACGTCAAAGCCCCCCCCCCTCCCTACTCGTTGTCCCCCCTCCTCCTGAGCGTCCCGGGCCGGCGGTCCAGCGCAGTGACACAGCCTGGCGAGGAACCTCAGAGGATGAAGAGCTCCATTGTGTCGGGCCGGTATGATGTCATCCTAATGGCGCTTGGCAGCCGAAAACCCCCGGGACGAGAGAAGAGAGAGAAGAGAGAGAGAGAGGAGAGAGAGAGAGAGAGAGAGAGGAGAGAGAGAGAGAGAGAGAGAGAGAGGAGGGAGAGAGGGGGAGCAGGAGGGAGGAGAGAGAGAGAGAGAGAGAGAGCCAAACCCCCCCTAACTAACTAACTATCTGTGTGTTGTGTGTGTGTGTTGTGGTGGGGGGGGGGAGGGGGGGGGGGGGGCAGGTCTCATTCACACAGCAGGCTGAAACCAAAGCTTCTCATGAACTGAGCGGTGATGACGTCACTGAGCCGCTCGACCGGGTCGTCATGTTCGAAGTCGTTTCAGAGTCTGAGACAAAAAAAGATTTAGTTCAGTTTCACAGAAAGAAAAAAGAAAAATTGAGTCTGAACCAAAACAAACATGTTTCCTCACGCTCTGCAGAACATACATGTTCATGCAGAACATACATGAACACATGTTCACATGTATGTTCTGCAGAATACATCATGACATGTTCACATGTTCACATGAACACATGAACACCTGTATGTAAATAAAGACGACATCACGTCTCCACATACACTAAAATATCTCAGACTCAAACGCTGCCATCTTGTGGTGATGACGTCATCTACAGTCGAGTTGAGCAGAAGTGATGGTGGAGGTCCCGCCCACACACTCTCCACCAATCCTGAGTGAGTCTCAGCTGTCAATCATGACCTCTCAGCTGTTTGTATATCATCAGTGAGTCAGAGATAGTTTGAGAGAGAAGACGCTCCACTCTGTGAGACATCTGTTTATTACAAGATCTCATCAGATCAATAACTCATCAAATTAAAGTTATAAAAAGTTTATTCACTGAACATTAAAAACACGTAACTGTTGAGATAAGGATCACAGAGGAAGTTGATATAATTTTATTATTCCATGAAAGAAACTAGAATCTCAAAGGAATGAAACTGGCTGATTCATGCTATGAATGGATGAAAGGATGAAAGGATGAAAGGATGAATGGATGAAAGGATAAAAGGATAAAAGGATATGGATAAAAGGATGAATGAATGAATGGATGAAAGGATGAATGGATGGATGAAAGGATGAATGGATGAAAGGATGAACGGATAAAATGATGAATGGATGATGAAAGGATAAAAGGATGAAAGGATAAAAGGATGAAAAGGATGAAAGGATGAATGGATGAAAGGATGAATGGATGGATGAAAGGATGAATGGATGAAGGATGAAAGGATGAAAGGATGAAAGGATAAAAGGATGAAAGGATGAATGGATGGATGAAAGGATGAAAGGATGAACGGATAAAATGATGAATGGATGGATGAAAGGATAAAAGGATGAAAGGATAAAAGGATGAAAGGATAAAAGGATGAATGGATGGATGAAAGGATGAAAGGATGAAAGGATGAACGGATAAAAGGATGAAAGGATGAAAGGATGAAAGGATGAAAGGATAAAAGGATGAAAGGATGAAAGGATGAAAGGATGAAGGATAAAAGGATGAAAGGATGAATGGATGAATGGATGGATGAAAGGATGAAAGGATGAAAGGATGAATGAATGGATGAAGGATGAATGGATGAATGGATGAATAAAAGGATGAAGGACTGAATGGAGGAATGAATGATGAATGAGTGAATGAATGGATGAATGGATGAATGGATGAATGGATGGAGGAATAAATGAATGGATGGATGGATGAATGGAGGAATAAATGAATGAGTGAATGGATGGAGGAATGGATGATGGATGAATGAGGAATGGATGTATGAATGGATGAATGGATGATGATGAATGCAGCTTCACCTCAAATGTTTTATTTTGTCTAAAACCACAAATATTGATGAACAAGTGAGTAAAACGTGATTTTTAAATTTGAGGCTTAAACTGACTTGAATTTATTAATAGATTAATAAATTGATGAGTTGATTATTGAAGCAGTTGCAGATGATGTGTTACTTAAACAAACATTTCTTTTATGACGTAAAAAGATCAGAAATCATTCCGGTTTATAATTTACAATGACTAGATAATCAATACTAATTAATGATACTGCTTATGACCGTGTGAGTAATCATTGTACGCGTCAGACTGAAAAACACGAAGGAGGAGAAAGACGTTCATGTGAGTCATCGTGACTCAGTGAATAAATCTGACTTTTATGAACCAGGACACGTCCAAAGAAATAAGAGTAAAACCATTTAACGGTTTCCTGCGTCACATGATGTTAGTTATCATATCACACGACACTGATATTAACAACACAGCTCACTGATTTATAAAATCATAATTTATAAATAAAAACTGATTTTCACGTCTTCACACGTCTCGTTTTGGACATTGTTTCCACAAAGTCTGAAAAACTGATGACATCACTTCCTGTTATTATTGTGAAACAAAAAGGAACAACTTTGGTAAAGTTAAAGTTAAAGTTTAAAAAGTGATCCAGGCTGCGTTGAGTTTTAAAACTCATCACCATGGTAACGTCCACACTCCGATTCAGAAAGTGAAAATGAGTTTGTATCCTGATGAAGATAAAATATCTGTCATGTACGAAAACTTTCAAAAACTAATAAAAAGTGACTCAATAAAATCAAACTTTAAAAACCTGAACATCTTCCTGCCTCCAGCCGAGTGAAATGATCAGATCACCACGGCAACGTCAAACACACGAGGCCCCGTGTTCACACAGTTCTCATCGTCATGGCGATAATCTGAAAAGTGTGTTTCCTGCTTCTCTGTGGTTTCATCTGAGGTGATGGTTCGACTCTGACCAAAGGTTAACACCTCGGCAGCCAATCAGAGGGCGTTAACCACTCACTTAAACACAGGTGGGAGGATCTGCACCCATTGGACGGTACCAGCTGTCAATCACACTGTGGTACCCCCCCCCCCACACACACATCCGGTGCTTTATGGTCTGTTTGACTCTGAATGATCATAACTCACTAAATGAACATCAGCTGTTTGAAGAAGACTTGAAACTAGAGACTGAGACAAACTCCTGAATGTTACTGACGTTATAAAGTGAGAAGTCACTTTCTATAGACTTCTATAGGAACTACCAGAGGAGTCGCCCCCTGGTGGAAGAGAAGCAGACTGTAGCTGTGAGTTCAGTCAACACACGGCTGTGTTGATGTGTATTATTACACAATCTGTGCTACTTAGTGTAGTATTTTTATAAAACACATCATGTTGACGTGTACATGAATATTAACAGGGATATTATATGAAAAATTAAAACAATGAATGTAAACTCTACTAAAAAACACTTTTACTATTGAGGTTTGATGTTAATTCTGAAATGGACGTTAATGGCCCTGAGCTCAGTCAGCAGTCAAACCGGAGTCACATCGGTTTCACACAGATTTAGTTCGAACCTATTGAAACTGTTCGAGGAACGAACTGTTGGACCGGATTCTTCGACAGTTTCCAGTGAGTTCATCGTTATGTTAACGTTACTTTACTTTGACGTTACTTCACGTTACTCACGTTACTTCACGTGAGCTCACGGCTCTCTGACATTTGATCTGTTTCGATGGAACCGACCCACTGACCGATCACAGTCGGTTCCCCTCCCCACGGTTCAGTCGGTAACCGTCAGTAACCGTCGGTAAAGGTCGGTAAACGTCCACAGTCGGTGGTTAGCGCAACCACCCGGACAGAAGTGAAACTTTGGGCCCGTTAACGGAACTTTACCGGACACCGGCGCTGGCGCGAGGCGGAAGCCCAAAGTGTCGGGACTCACCGGGAGAAGCGGCGGAACCGTCCGGCCTGGTCCTCAGCGGAGCGGAGCTCAGATGTGCCCCGGGCAGGAGGCGTCTTCTCCGGACACGAGCACCGAGCCGCCGCGGTGCCGCGCTGCTCAAGGGATGAGGTCACCGCGGTAAAAATACACTGGTGTCGTCATCGATGGAGCTCTTAAAGGGGCAGTGACGTCCGCTCGGACAGGGACAGCTTCCGGCTGCAGGGGGCGCTGCAGAGGAGCTTCTATCAGGGACAGCTTCCGGCTGCAGGGGGCGCTGCAGAGCCATGAGACCTATGGTGTAAACTCTATATTCTAAAAGAAAATGACTTGATATATACATGAATGTTTGCAACAAACTCAAAGAACAACAACTCCCATGATTCCTTTCTGCTTCACTTCCTCATTTTGTCTCAATAACGACAATTCCTCCCAAAAGTTTCGCCCCCTGGTGGTTGATTTAATGAGAACACGTGAGGAAAATGTTTCCTGCTTTATGTTCGTCTGTTAGCTTGATAAATTGTTAGCCTCTGTAGCCTTTAGCAGTATCGTTAATATTAGCATCCTTGTTGCTGTTGCCTAGCAGCAGCATTTCATGACTAAATATACGTTACTGAACAATCAGTGAATTAACTAATGATTCTGTCTGGTTTCAATCTTGTGTAAATTAATTAAAATGTGATTATAATCACCGTTTTTATAGATTCTATACAAAATGAATAAATTCAATTCTATTTGTTTATTTCCACATCTGGACACACGTCTTTTATCTGGTTAAAGTTTGGTGAACATGTGAATCTGAGTCCGAGCTGCTTATCGTCGCTCCTCTGTCGGGAGACGAGATGAAGGCAGAAGAGAAGTGAAAGGTTTTTCATTCTGGAGCAATTAGCATGCATGGCTAGCTCCCACCGCCGGATGTGAGTGCACGAGCTGCAACATTCCTCTGATCACACGTCTGTTTACAGCATGAACATTCAGGTGCATCACATCTATCTTTCAATCTGAAACATGGAACATTACATGAAAAATAAAAACTTTACTGAGACAAAATGATCTAAATGTTTACGTTTTAAAGCAGAATAACCAGTGACTCAGTAAATATGTTTTAAAAAATTACATTTCACTGTTATAAGTTAGAATTTAGTCACATTTATCAGATGTTATGATGATATGATGGAAAACTATGGATAAAACGTTAGAAAATAAGATATGGGCGACAAACATGAGATCTTATAACTTTATATATTTGGTAAAGTAAATTATGAATGAAACTTTTTCATTTTTACTTCTCTCCTTTGTTCATTGTCAAGTTTATGTTTTAATAAAGATTTGTTGAAACAAGTGTCGCTGGCAGAAGTCCGTCCAGAAGGTGGCGGGAATGCGCCTCTCAGCTAATTTACCAACCGCAGAAGAAGAAGAGCAAACCGGATGTAAACAAATTACTCTGAACTATTGTTGTTAACGCGGGTTTAAATTAGTCTGAACTATTGTTGTTAGCGCGGGTTTAAATTAGTCTGAACTATTGTTAGTGCGGGTTCACGTTAAATTAGTTGCTTTACGTGTTTTTGTAAAGTTAGCCGTTAGCTGTTAGCCGACTGCAGCTAACAACATGGATGACAACAAGGTGAGAAGCTAACGGTGGCTAACTCCCGTTAGCCTGTAACCAGCTGTAACTCGCAGCTGGTCCGGGTTCAGCTGGCGGGTCGTTAACGAACTGGTTAGTTAAACCCTCTGACGCTAACTAACTAGCGTGTGCGGCTAACTGTGGGGAAATCAGTAGGTGACATGAAGCTAACTGGAGCTAATGTTAGCAGCGTTTCTGCAGCTCGTTAGAATATTTACATTTTAATTAAGATAAAGGTTGAACATGTCACAGACACAGACAGACTGTCCGTCACTGACGAGACAAACACAGACAGTCTGTCCGTCACTGACGAGACACAGACAGACACAGACAGTCTGTCTGTGTCTGTCTGTGTCTGTGTTTGTTTCTTCATCGTCTTGGAATAAAGCTCCGTGATTTTAAAACAGGTGAAATCATCACCTCACTCATGGACCCTCTGGACCCTCTTGTCCTCTGGTCCTCTTGTCCTCTGGGCTCCGTGGACCCTCTGGGCCTCTGGTCCTCAGGACTCTGTGGACCCTCTTGTCCTCTGGTCCTCTGGTCTCCATGGACCCTCTGGTCCTCTTGTCCTCTGGACCCTCTTGTCCTCTTGGCTCCATGGACCCCGTGGACCCTCTGGTCCTCTTGTCCTCTTGTCCTCTTGTCCTCTTGTCCTCTGGACCCCGTGGACCCTCTGGTCCTCTTGTCCTCTGGGCTCCGTGGACCCTCTGGGCCTCTGGTCCTCAGGACTCTGTGGACCCTCTTGTCCTCTGGGCCTCTGGGCTCTGTGGACCCTCTGGTCCTCAGGACTCTGTGGACCCTCTGGTCCTCTGGGCTCCGTGGACCCTGTGGACCCTCTGGGCCTCTGGTCCTCAGGACTCTGTGGACCCTCTTGTCCTCTGGGCCTCTGGGCTCCGTGGACCCTGTGGGGCCTCTGGTCCTCAGGACTCTGTGGACCCTCTGGTCCTCTGGGCTCCGTGGACCCTGTGGACCCTCTGGTCCTCAGGACTCTGTGGACTCTCTTGTCCTCTGGTCCTCAGGACTCCGTGGACCCTCTGGTCCTCTGGTCCTCTGGGCTCCGTGGACCCTCTGGTCCTCTGGGCTCCGTGGACCCTGTGGACCCTCTGGTCCTCAGGACTCTGTGGACTCTCTTGTCCTCTGGTCCTCAGGACTCCGTGGACCCTCTGGTCCTCTGGTCCTCTGGGCTCCGTGGACCCTCTGGTCCTCTGGGCTCCGTGGACCCCTCTGGTCCTCTTGTCCTCTTGTCCTCTGGTCCTCTGGTCCTCTGGGCTCCGTGGACCCTCTGGTCCTCAGGACTCTGTGGACCCTCTGGTCCTCTGGTCCTCTGGGCTCCGTGGACCCCTCTGGTCCTCTTGTCCTCTGAACCCTCTTGTCCTCTTGGCTCCATGGACCCTCTGGACCCCTCTGGTCCTCTTGTCCTCTGGTCCTCTGGTCCTCAGGACTCTGTGGACCCTCTGGTCCTCTGGGCTCCGTGGACCCTCTGGTCCTCTGGTCCTCAGGACTCCGTGGACCCTCTGGTCCTCAGGACTCCGTGGACCATGTGGACCCTCTGGGCTCCGTGGACCCTCTTGTCCTCTGGTCCTCTGGTCCTCTGGGCTCCGTGGACCCTGTGGACCCTCTGGTCCTCAGGACTCTGTGGACCCTCCTGTCCTCTGGTCCTCAGGACTCCGTGGACCCTCTGGTCCTCTGGGCTCCGTGGACCCTCTGGTCCTCAGGACTCCGTGGACCCTGTGGACCCCTCTGGTCCTCTTGTCCTCTTGTCCTCTGGTCCTCTGGGCTCCGTGGACCCTGTGGACCCTCTGGTCCTCAGGACTCTGTGGACCCTCTTGTCCTCTGGTCCTCAGGACTCTGTGGACCCTCTGGTCCTCAGGACTCCGTGGACCCTGTGGACCCTCTGGTCCTCTGGTCCTCTGGGCTCCGTGGACCCTCTGGGCCTCTGGTCCTCAGGACTCCGTGGACCAGCTCAGGGATCTGAATTCGGGCCCTGCTCTCTGATTCATTTCTCTATTATTAAAAACGAGTGATTACAGATGATAGATGAACTTTACTCGTCTCAAACTGGGAAAAGATAATAATCTGAGAATATGTTAAATCTATTGATTCTTTCTGACATGAAATGTGTTTTGTTATGTTTGAGTTTATTTGCTGGTCTTTTGTTAGAAATAATACTTCTATACATACGTGGATGTAAACATCCCCTTGTTTGTTAGATGGTGGCCGGGAAAGTGAAGAAACCGGGGAAACGAGGTCGTAAACCGGCGAAGATCGACCTGAAGGCCAAACTGGAGCGAAGCCGGCAGAGCGCCCGGGAGTGTCGAGCGAGGAAGAAGCTGCGGTACCAGTACCTGGAGGAGCTGGTGTCCAGTAAAGAGAGAGCGATCTGCGCCCTGAGGGAGGAGCTGGAGATGGTACGACCCGGTCCTGAGCAGGACGAGCCGCAGAGGATCGCAAATATTCATAATTGATTGAAATTGATTGTTGTAATAATAGAAATAATCGTAAGTTATGAGGAAACACAGCTGAAAGAGTTTGATTGTAGATCAACAACACGACCAGAGTTACTGACGTGGAAACGAATGGTCATAATTAATGTAATAAACTGAACGGTCGTTAGTTTGACCTTTAACCTCTGTGCCGTGGTTTCATCTCCCAGTACAAACAGTGGTGCTCGGCCATGGATCAGGGGAAGATCCCGTCAGAGATCAAAGCGCTGTTGACCGGGGACGAGCAGAAAACGCCTCAGAGCGGCGGCGGCACCAAGACGTCCAAGAACAGCAAGAACAGCAAGAACAGCGTCGGCAGCAACAGTCAGGGTTAACCTGAGCGGCGAGGAACGCTACGCCTCGGACGGAGGTTACAGACTGACGAGAGAAACTGCTGCTGTCAATCATCCTCAACATACATGTCAACGTTCACACTAACACACAGGAAGTGGCAGATTCACGGCTTTTTTCCTTTCCGCCAGTTTCTTGTTTCATAGACGAGCGTGAAGCTGCGTTCCAGTTCCTGATTCATGAAACTGCTCCAATAGGTCAGAGGTCAGTTCTTCATCAGGGCGCCGCAGCTCGAGGCGGTCACGTGACTTAAGAAGGTCAAACTTTATTATCACGTTTTCTGAGAAGTCTTTCTTCTGATTTGTAAAGTGCACATTTTCTGTGGGACAGATTTAAGTAACGTGAAACAATGTTGGACAGTTTGAAGGTCGACCACAGATCAGCTGAGGTTTTTTATTTTAAATTAAATGTTAAGAAACAGTAAATAACCTATCAGCACTTTGTAAAACTACGATTCACAGAGCTCATTACAAATATCAATGGTTTTAATGTGTTCGTCCACGTTTCTCCAGAGTTGCAAGAAAAATCCAAATTAAATGTTTCAGACATTTTTACAAACTGCTTCTGGAATCCTGAGTCACATGACTGATGACGGACAGGAAACAGGAAACGACAGACGCTCTGATGAAGCTGATTCAATCTTAACGTGACACGTGAATGTGGCTTTAATATTTTACCTTTTGTTTGAATTTGACCGGTTCTACGAACGTGGCCTCGGAGGTCAGAGGTCAGAGTGGCAGGAAGTGGACAGTGAGATATATTTTTGTATTTGAGTGTTTTCGTGAAGGAAAAGTTGGATTTTCTGCTTCTTGTGAGTAAAATGATAAAAATCAATGAGTAGTTTCACCTGCAGCTTTTTATTCTTTCATATTTTCACATTTATAAAACCATCAGTTTACTTTGTTTCTTTCTCTTCGCTTGTGTCTGATCGTTGGAATTAAACACATCAATGTTTACTGCTGATTTGATTTCGGACCAAGTTTGAAGTGTTTTTTTGTCCTTTGGTAAAGTTTGTGCACTTTCTTCACTTTCTTCAGACGCACTTTGAACTTTGCTCATTTAGTTTCGTGTGTTTGAGACTCTGAACAGAAACTTCTTACATGTTCTCACAACTATCTGATCAGAAGCTGGATAATGTTTCATAAAACAATAAAAGAACTGTACATGAAATAATGTCACACGTTTACAAATCCTCATTCCACTTTGTTTCATGAATCTGTGACTTTATCAAATATTCAGAAAAGTTTGAATGAAAATCATTGATCACAGTTTCTAATATCCGATGCTTTATTTTGTTTTCCTGAACTTTAAGACTAAAACACGTTTGTTTCATGACGGGGATCCGAAGCTCCAGAACAAGAGGAAGAAACCGGGTTTGGATCCAGATCAGGAATCTGGAACCAGGTCGACGGAGAAACTGATTTAAACAGAACTTCAGGACAAGTCACAATATTCTGTTTATTACGTAAAACAAACAACGTGTCGACAGCAGCTGAAAATACATTATGGACTGAAGCCTCTTTTTATAATTATAATAAAATGTCTTTCAGTCTTTTCTACAACGGCCAGAAACGTGATTCTGCCTCAGTTCACGATTTAAAGCAGGAAAAAAGCTCACGTCCGACTTTTTTCACTTTAGAACAAAACAGATGTTTCTGAACAGAATGTGAATTAAAAGTTAAAAAATAAAGACAGACAAAAGAAGCCAAAACATATGGCTCGCCCCCTGGTGGCTGGCTGCAGTACAGATAATAAACCCCAGCGGGAGATACTTTGGCTCCATCTCTGGAAGAAGAAGAGTCGTCATCTGGATTTAAAGTCTGTTGAAGATCATTTCACTTTAATTTGAGGTTTTACTTTCTGAGAGAAGCAGATATTTTAAACATAAAGTTCATCTTTTGTACGAAGGATTGAACTTGGACAGTTTAATGTTCTGAAAACTCGTTACATTACAGTTATGCAGCAAAGCAGAGATGTCATTGTTAACAACAGTTACTAGCGTTAGCTTGGACCACGTGCGTCACTGCAGAAAATCAGATACACGGACTGGGGCTAGCTAGCGCACAAGCTAACATTAAAACACAAAATCGGACGCATCAATAACAAAACGACTCGTGGTAACACTGCACAGAAATCAACTAAGTTTAAATCTGACGTAGAAAATGATTGAGAACTTCCAATATGGCTGCCGGGAGAAAAACCCTTTGTACCAACTGAGCACGTCGTGTGTCGGTGAATAACGAGCTAGCGTGTTAGCCTCCTGTTAGCGCACCGGCCATTTACACAAAAGTGTTTGGTGGGTTGGCATTTGTGAGCCACGCGACTTTCTTTTCCTTCGCTTGTCGGCCAAATGCGTCGCAGACCGAGTCCTTGGTCTTTGCTTGCACTGGGATGTCCACCACCCCCACGTAGTTCTTTTTGGCCATGCGAGAGCTCGCCGTGATGGTGTACGCGTTACTGCGATAGCACTTCATGGACGACATGCAGAAGGTCTCCCGCATGCCCCTTCTAAAGTTTGCGTTGTAGACCGAGTACAGGGTCGGCTTGGAGGCCGTGGAGCTGAAGGAAATCCAGGCGATGGCGGCGAAGAACAGCAGCCCCTGCCTGCTCGCGGCCTCCGACTCCCTCGGGTGCCACAGCTGGGCGACGTAGAAGGGCGTCCAGGTGAGGAAGAAGACCGAATTCAGCATGAGGAACATCTTGATGGTCTTGACTTTAGTCCGTGGGACGATGTTCATCGTCCGGCGCACCGTGTGACCATCGGCGCTGATTCTCCAGATGTAGCGGATCACCCGCTGATAAAACGACACAATCAGTGCGACCGGGACCAGAAGACCGAACAGCAGGTGGACCACTGCGTAGGCGACACTGCCCCAGTTGTCTGGGAGGAAAAACTCACAGTGACTGTCTGTGGATGTGGAACCGTAGAAGATGAAGCATGGCGCGATGAAGGCGGCGTCAAACAGCCACGAGGCCAGGATCATCTTTTTGGCTTTCTCCCTGGACACCTTGAAGCTGAGGGGGTAGAGGATGGTGTAGAACCGGTCCACGGAGATGGAGAGCAGCACGTACACCTGCACACCAGGACACAGGTGCTGCACATAGCGCACAGCTTTGCAGGCCGCGGCGCTCAGCGGCCATCGTCCTGCGGCGACCTGCAGCAGGACGAACGGGGCACACCCAGGCTCATGAGCAGGTCGGCACACGCCATGGACACCACGAAGTAGTTGGTGGTGGACTGAGTCCGTCGGCTCCGGTGGATGACCAGGCAGACGAGGGCATTTCCCAGGATGGAGATCAGCCAGAGGAACGCAAACACCAAACCCAGGACGGCGACCTCGACCGAAGTCAGTTCATAGGAGGTGGAGGTGCCGTTGCTCCGGCCAGAGGACGAGTCCTCCAGGCTGCACAGGGGGATTGTGGGTAAAGTTGCCAGGACAGTCGAGTTTTCCCTCTCGGAAAAGTTAAAGGACATCTGATACGTGAAAGACGGAGAGTGAAGGGAGGGATTCACACCAAGGGATGACTCGGCATAAACCATAGTTATGATGCTGCACCAGAGACGAGCTGCAGACACACAAACACAAACCAGAAGCTAAACAATACTGTTTCTGTTCGACCCTCTGGAGACAAACATCTGGAGACCAACATCTGGAGACAAACATCTGGAGACAAACATCTGGAGACAAACACTGGAGACAACATCTGGAGACAATCTGATAAACACGTTGAGACAAACTCTGGAGACAACTCTGGAGACAACATCTGAACAACATCTGGAGACAAACATCTGGAGTAACACAACTGGTTAGAGACAAACATCTGGAGACAAACATCTGGAGACAAACATCTGGAGACAAACATCTGGAGACAAACATCTGGAGTAACACAACTGGTTAGAGACAAACATCTGGAGACAAACATCTGGAGACAAACATCTGGAGAACACACTCAATGTCCCAGATGTTGCAACACAACTGGTTAGAGACAAACATCAAGGTCAAAGGTCATGTACAGGTGAACAGGAGGTTAGGTTCATCAACAAAACAATTAAACAACAACCGCACAACAACCACACAACAATTACAAAACAACAACAACCACACAAACGGAAACAGATGTTTTTATATGTTATTAAAATAGTTTAGATTAAAAACTGAAAGTGAAACTAAAACAATGAAAGAAACGTTTGAAGCTGAAGATCATGAATCACTAAGAAATAAAACAATTCTCTATTTGTCCCAGAAAACACCAAATCTCTTATTTCTGATTGGAAATCAATGAACTGAGTTATTGATCACTTTGATAATTAAATAATCTTTGTTGTGTACTAAAGTAAAGTTCCTTTAATTTGTACTTCAGTGCCGTACTTGATTACAATACATCTGTTACTTTGAATATTTAATTTAAACCTTATGAAACACAAATTACAAACTGATCCATTGATTTAATTTAAATCAAACCTGAATAAATACAGAGAAACAAACTATTTAATAAAATACAAGAATCTTATTGATCCTGTTTCATCACTGGCACCTCCCAGTATCAGAGTAAAGGTATTTCTACTGTCATCTATTACACCATCGTAATACAATACTCCGATGAGTTTATGATAAATTCATGTTAAAATATGATTTAATTAAATATTTAAAGGCAGATTCATCTTACAGTCAGAGTCATCAATCAATCAATCAAAAACAATCAAAAAACAATCAGCAGGAGACTGAAGCAGCGTCATGTTTCCAACCTGAAGCCACAACATGTCTGACACACACACACACACACACACAGACACGATCACAACCACACACACACACACACACACAAACACACACACACACACACACACACACACAAACAAAAACAAACACACAATCTCACACACACACACACGCACACAAACACACACAATCACAGACACACACACACCGAGTCAGAAATCTGAGATAAAACGAACATCAGTGCATCAAATGGTGACGTGTGCGTGTGTGTGTGTGTGTGTGCGTGTGTGTGTGTGTGTGTGTGTCTGTGTGTGTGTGTGTGTGTGTGTACACTCACCGGCTGAAAGCAGAACAGGAACAGTCGCTGCATGTTGGTGTTTTTCCGCGATCCAGAGATGGAGGAGAGGAAGAGGAGGAGGAGGAGGAGGAGGAGGATGAAGAGGAGGAAGAGTAAGAGGAGGATGAAGAGGATGAAGAGGAGGAAGAGGAGGAGGCAGCAGGGGCGGATGAAGATGTTTCTTGGTCCCAGCAGAGAGCGACGCCCCCTGTCTCCACCAACATTCACATGCAGTCCCACTGACAGCAGCTAGGGGGCGACTGTGAACCCGATGTTAAATGTAAAGATATACATTTATTTGAATTAAGACGTCATGATTGACAGCTGAGATTGACTCCTGATTGGTCGAGAGCTTGTATGGGCGGGACCTCGATAGCAGCGTTTGTATCTGAGATATTTTAGCTTCATGTGACGTCGTCTTTATCAGATAATTCACTTTTAATTAACAATTCCTTTTAGTAGTTTATAAAATAATTCTGGACATAAACTCAAACTTTTATTTAAATATCAATGAGATATTAAATTAAAGAAATGAAACATTCACAACATTGATCGTGTGTTTGTGCTTCAGCTGCTCGACCTTCACGGCGACGGCGTCCATCTTCCATCATCGGTCTGATGACGGTCGCTGTCGCAGCACGTCGCCACGGCAACCACAGCTGAGAGCACCGACTCTCCTACAGGCCAGTTGCTACGGGCAACAGACAGTGGTGCTGATGGAGGAGGGAGGGAGAAGAGGGGGAGAAGAGAGAGAGAGAGGGGGGGGGAGAGAGCAGAGAGAGCAGAGAGAGAGAGAGAGAGAGAGAGGAGAGAGAGGAGAGACGAGAGAGAACAGAGAGAAGAAGAGAGGGGATGAGATAGAGTAGAGGGGGAGACAGAGACAAGAGAGAGAGAGAGACGACGAGAGAGAGTAGAGGACAGAGAAGAGACAGAGGGAGATAAGACAGAGAGAGAGACAGAGAAGACAGAACAGACAGAGAGAAGAGGAGAGAGACAGAGAGAGAGAGAGAGACAGAGAGACAGACAGAGACAGACAGAGAAGAGAGAGAGACAGAAGAGAGAGAGAGACAGAAGAAGACAGAGAGAGCAGACAGAGAGAGACAGAGAGAAGAGAGACAGAGAGAAGAGACAAGACAGAGAGAGAAGAACAGAGACAGAGAGAGAGAACAGAGAAACAGACAGAGAGAGAGAGAGAGGGAGAGGAGACAGACAAGACAAGAGAGATAGACGAGAGAGAGAGAGACAGGACAGAGAGAGAGAAGCAGAAGAGAGAGAGAACATAGAACGACAGACAGACAGACAAGAAGAGAGAGACAGAGGAGAGAGAGAGAGAGAGACAGAAGAGACAGAGAGCAGAGAGGAACAGAGAGGAGAGAAGAAGAGAGAGACAAGAAGAGAAGAGAGAGAGAACAGAGAGAGAGAGAGAGAGAGACAGAGAGGGGGAGAGAGACGACAAGAGGACAAATAAAAGGTCTGTTTTCTTTTCATGTAACTTTTAATGAAGTTGTTTCACGAAACAAAATAATAAAAAGTAACTGGAATCTTCACCTCAGATAAAAATCACGACCAAAGTTTAAAACATCAGAAACACAAAGTGAGTAAAGTCATAAACATAGACACGCCCACTCCCCATAGAGACCCCACTCCCTATATAAGCTGCCCTTCTTAGCCCCTCCCCCTGCAGGGACAGGTGACGCCCTCCTCCATCAGCCAATCAACACGGACCTCGTGTCCTTAACAGTTTAGAAAGGCGTCAAAATAACTTTATTTATAGAGCAGTTATTAAAAAGTGCAAAATGCTGCACAACAAAAAGAAGTTCGTACATAAATAGAACTAAAAGACCAAAAGCCCCATAAATACAAAAAAGCTAATATTTAAACAGTGATTTATAAAGGTCGAAGCAGAAACAGAAACTCAGAAACGTTTAGATTTTTATTTATTTACAGGTTTTTTTAAATCGTCACTGAACATTTTGAACGATGATTATTAACCAAACAAAAGAATTTAAGTCTCCAGATAAAAAATGACCGTCAGCGAGGATTCCTGACGTTTCTAATGCCGACCAGTAAATTACTGTCCAGAGAAAATATCCCATAATGATTATTGATTGTTTTTGAACAAACAATAAATAAGAAATTAAATAGAAAATGAAAACCTAATAAAAACAAATAGAATCAGCTTTTTGACCTAAAATATTCTGCTTTCACTCAGTGCAACGGTAATTTATCATTTTTAATGAGATAATTAATCATTTGTAGTAAGTGAAAGTAGTTTTATATCTTTTAAAGATTTATTACAATTACATGCATCGTTATTTAATCATTTAACACCTGAAAACGCACCAAACACTAAAAATACATTCAAATGTAAATATTCATTTGTAGTTTAAGATATTCATGAGAAATCTAAACCCTTAAATGCATAAAACTTAAAATAGTCATTTAAACTTATGACTTTTAATGTTTCCCTTGAAGTATCTGAACTTGTAGATGGAATCAAAGATTGACGGACGTCTCAGGTGTTTGATGTGTTTTCAGCAGAATTCTGGATATTTTAATTTTTTTGTTTCGCAGCTTTATTTTCCTTCAGGTCAGAATATGATTGACGCGTCTCATCCCGACAGTTGAACTGATCGAAGCTGTTTGTAAAGCAGCGGAGTCACAGACCGAGTCACAGACCGAGTCACAGACCGAGTCACAGACCGAGTCCGAGAGGCTCGTTCATACAAAACAATCCATGTCCCAGTCCAACATTATTTACAAGTTAAAGACAGAATCTGTACAAACTGCTCATCCTCTCAATCCTCCGTCCAGCGTCAACGTCCCGAACCTGAAGAGACAAAGTCCCATGAACACAACATCTCACATGAAGCAGAATGGGAAGTTCGGATGTTTGTTAAATCTAACCCCAGTGATGTGTGTGTGTCTGTGTGTGTCTGTGTGTGTGTGTTCATGTCTCACCTCTCTAGGAAGTGGTTGTTCTCCGCCAGCTCTTTGACCACGCCCTCCATCTCCTCCTTCAGCTTCTTCATCCTGAAGCACAACATGAAGTCAGCAACACGTGAACGTCCTGCACGTGTGCTAACGTGTTGAACGTGTTTAACACGTTCAACACGTTAAACACCGTGAACGTCCTGCACGTGTGCTTAACGTGTTGAACGTGTTAACGTAACGTGTTGAACGTGACGACTTCATCGTACAGGTTTAAAATCAAACTTGTTATTTTAATTGTCTCAAATGATTTTATCTGAAAGATGTGGTCGTCATGGTGATGATGATGATGATGATGGAAGATATTTACCCGAGCGTCATCTCCACCAGTGTGTTCTGACTCAGATACGCCTGAGGCTTCATCCCACTGGAGACCAGAGGAAGAACCTTCTGAGGCAGCTGTTCCTGCAGCTGGACACAGACAGACACAGACACAGACACAGACACAGACAGACACGACACAGACAGACAGAGAGAGACAAACAGACACAGACACAGACACAGAGACACAGACAGACACAGACACAGACACAGACAGACACAGACAAAGACAGAGACACAGACACAGACACAGACAGAGACACAGACACACACACAGACAGACACAGACACAGACAGACACAGACAAAGACAGAGACACAGACAGAGACACAGACACACACAGACAGACACAGACAGACACAGACAAACAGACACAGACACAGAGACAGAGACAGACACAGACACACAGACAGACACAGACACACAGACAGACAGACAGACACAGAGACAGACACAGACAGAGACAGACACAGACACAGACAGACACACACAGACACACACAGACACAGACACAGAGTAAAAAAGAGTTTAAACATTGTTATGAATCATACAAATATAAATGAATAGGATCCATATACACACAGTGTAAACAGAACCTATACTTAGGTGTGACTTTAATAAAATAAAGAAAGAAAAACATCAGATTCAGATTCAGAAAGTGAGTGAAACATTTCAGAGCTTCTGAAACGATGAGATCACGTTTAGATTTCAGATCCAGGAGAAGCTGAACTCTGTCTCAGGTCACATGACGTTTACCTTGATGGTTCGATCCATCAGCATCGTGACCTCCTTCTCGATGCTGATCAGCTGACCCGACACAGCCAGCAGCTGCTTCCTCACGTGATGAAGCTTCCTGGAGACACAAGACAGTTCACGCCGTTGCTAAGCAACACAGAGGCTGGTCAGAGCGAGCTGAGCAGAAGAGGAGAGGAGGAGAAGAGGAGAAGAGGAGATAAAGAGATGAAGAGAAGAGGAGATAAAGAGATGAAGAGAAGAAGAGATAAAGAGATGAAGAGAAGAGGAGAAGAGGAAGAGGAGAAGAGAAGAGGAGAAGAGGAGAAGAAGAGGAGAAGAGAAGAGGAGGAGAGGAGGAGAGGAGAAGAGAAGAGAGGAGGAAGAGAGAGAAGAGATGAGAGAGAGAAGGAGTGAGGAGAGAGAAAGGAGAAGAGAGAGAAGAGAGAGGAAGAAAGAAGAGAAAAGAGAGAGAAGAGGAGAGAGAAGAGAAGAAAGAGAAAGAGAGAGAGAAGAAGAGAGAAGAGAAGAAGAGGAAGAAGAAGAGAGAAGAAGAGGAGGAGAAGAAGGAGAGAAGAGGAGAGAGAAGAAGAAAGAAAGGAGAAAGAGGGAGAGAGAGAAGAGAGAAGAGGAAGAGAAGGAGAAGAAGAGAAGAGAGAGAAGAGAGAGAAGAAGAAAGAGAAGAGGAAAGAGAAGAGAAGAGAGAAGAGATGAGGTCAGAACGATAGGCTCTTGTGTGTACTATCATCTCACTCTTGGAGATGAAGAGATGAAGAGATGAAGAGAAGAAGAGGAGAAGAAGAGGAGAAGAGGAGAAGAAGAGAAGAGGAGATGAAGAGATGAAGGTCAGAACGATCGGCTCTTGTGTGTTTACCTCATCCACTCCTCACTCTTGGAGATGAAGAGATGAAGAGATGAAGAGGAGAAGAAGAGGAGAAGAGATGAAGAGTTGAAGAGAAGAAGAGGAGAGGAGATGAAGAGGAGAAGAGAAGAGAAGATGAAGGTCAGAACGATAGGCTCTTGTGTGTTTACCTCATCCACTCCTCACTCTGGGAGAGAAGAAAGAGAGATGAAGATAGAAGAGGAAAGAAGAGAAGAAGAGGAGAAGAGAGATGGAGAGAAGAAGAAGGAGAGAGAGAGAGAGATGAAGGTCAGAACGATAGCTCTTGTGTGTTACCTCATCATCCTCACTCTGGAGATGAAGAGATGAAGAGATGAAGGAGAAGAGAAGAGAGAGAAGAGGAGAAGAGAGAGAAGAGAGAGAGAGATAAGGAAGTGTCAGAACGATGCTCTGTGTTACCTCATCCACTCCTCACTCTTGGAGATGAAGAGATGAAGAGATGAAGAGGAGAAGAGGAGAAGAGTTGAAGAAGAGGAGAAGAGAAGAAGAAGAGGAGAGGAGATGAAGGTCAGAACGATAAGCTCTTGTGTGTTTACCTCATCCACTCCTCACTCTTGGAGATGAAGAGAAGAAGAGATGAAGAGTTGAAGAGAAGAAGAGGAGAAGAGATGAAGAGAGAGAGAGATGAAGATGAAGATAGTTAGTGTTACTACCACTCCTCTTGGAGAGGAGAGAGAGAGAGAGAGAGAAGAGAGAGAGGAGAAGAGGAGATGAAGAGGGAGAGAGAGATGAAGGTCAGAACGATAAGTCTTGGTTTACTCCTCTCACTTGAGATGAAAGAAAGATGAGAGTTGAGGAGAAGAAGAAGAGGAGAACGATAAGCTCTTTAAGATGTTTACCTCATCCACTCCTCACTCTTGGAGATGAAGAGATGAAGAGATGAGGAGGAGAAGAGAAGAAGAGGAGATGAAGAGGAGATGAAGAGGAGATGAGGAGATGAAGGTCAGAACGATAAGCTCTTTAAGATGTTTACCTCATCCACTCCTCACTCTTGGAGATGAACAGACGATACTTCATGGCACATTCTTCCGTGAACAGTGAACGAGATTTACTCGCATGAAGAACCAGCTTCTGTCTGAGAGACACACAGTCAGACCTTCACAATAAAAGCCCAGAGTTACATCTGTTTAAATGGAACTTACTTATCAAACTTGTGGATCTGCTCCTCGTTGTACGGCAGACCTGAAGAACATGAGCAGATGTTTAAATAATAATAATATACAGACAAATCAGTGAGTCACAGAAAAGATCATATTCAATAAACAATGAAACCATAAATACTAATATATTCATGGGAATTATAATCTATCTAAAGCTGATATTTATCAGGCAATGATTTTCAAACAATTAAAACAAATCTTTGCATCCTATTGGCCGATAGATTATCACTTCCTGTTATGAAAAGTGTAAATATCGTCTGATTGGTCTCATTCAGATAGATTGTGCTCGTTGATCATTAAACGTGAAGATGAAACACAAACAGCTGTTTTATGCTTTTTGTGTTTGAGCAGAAGAACTCACGTCTTTCTGCTTTGTCCTTCTTGAACTGATGATAAATCGCCGTGATGGCGTCGAGCAGAACTTTGATTTTCTCCACGCTGGAACAACACAAACTCAGCGTCACACAACGTCCCAGCCGCCATTAGAGTGTGTTGTGGAGTAGTTACACACACGCGTCTTACTTCCTGTCTTTGGGGTGCGTCCCCACCTGCAGCGTCCAGCCGTCCGTCAGGAGGCCGCCTGGGAGGAACTTACTCTTGATGTCTTGTGTCGTTCGTTCGATCGGCTCCAAAGTTCCAGAGATCTGCAACACACACACACACACACACTAATTATTACACAACAACCAGAGACGCACAAGACGTGACAACACTTCACGAAGTGACTCTGCCCCCTGCTGGAGCCGCTGCACACTGCACTTTAACCACATGCTAATGTTTAAATGTTTCATTCTGAGAAAAGTAAGAAACATTTTTAAATGCAAGAAGGTGAATCGAGAGGCATCTGATCTTTATTATTATAACCTCGTCACATCTTCTACCATCACCACTAATACTACAACAATACTGGATCAATACTACATCATTACAACTGGTTGACCTCCTCACACATTACTGTACATGTCACTATCGTGTATATTCTATCTGTACAGGAGAATAGAGCCTGTCTGGTCCACAGATGCTCCTTCTCTCTCTGAGCAGAACCAAGGTCCGGTTATAGATAAAGGACCAACAGGACATTGTAGTGTCTTCACTCAGGAAGTTCAGATCCAACTCAGAGGCTCCAGACAGAGACACCGACTCCTGGTGTCCTCGATGCATCAAGGAGACGTTCAAACCTTCTGAGACATCAGCTGCTGCTGAGTTCTCCTTCCACCAGCTTCCACAACACAACTGTCATCACACACACACACACACACACACACACACACACACACCACAACACACACACACACACCACACCACACCACACACACACACACCACACACACACAACACACCACACACACACACACACACACACACTGAACTCACTCTGACGACTTTCTTGTGCATATCTGAGATCTCATCGTACTCCGACGACAGAAGATTTGCCTGCATCAACACCTCGAACCTACACGGGCACATGGGACAGTTAGAGACAGACAGGAGTGTGTGTCTGTGGTGTGTGTGTGTGTGTGTGTGTGTGAGTGTGTGTGTGTGTCACTCACAGCTGCTCAGTTTTCTCCAGTATCTTTGTGCAGTAATTACACAGATGGAAAACCTCAGACTTCTTGTGTTGGATCTCACTGTAGTCCTCCTTCATCAGCTCACTGTGACCCACAGACAGACAGACAGACAGAGAGACACAGACCCACAGACAGACACAGACAGACAGAGAGACACAGACAGAGAGACAGAGAGAGACACAGACAGAGAAAGAGACAGACAGACACAGACACACAGAGAGACACAGACAGACACAGACAGACAGACAGACAGAGACACAGACAGACAGAGAGACACAGAGAGACACAGACAGACAGAGAGAGACAGACAGACACAGAGAGACACAGACAGACAAAGAGACACAGACAGAGACACACAGAGAGACAGACACAGACAGACAGAGAGACAGAGAGAGAGACAGACAGACAGACAGAGAGAGAGACAGACAGACACAGAGAGACACAGACAGACAAAGAGACACAGACAGAGACACAGACAGACACAGACACACAGAGACACAGACAGACAGAGAGACACAGACCCACAGACAGACACAGACAGACAGACACAGACAGAGAGAGAGAGAGACACAGACAAGAGAGACACAGACACAGACAGACAGACAAAGAGACATTTTAATTTTTTTTTAAACATTGTTTTGTACCTTCAGCTTCTAATAAGTTAGAATTTTCTAAATATAGAGATTTTAAAACCAGAAACAGAAACAAATCCCTCGTGGATTTGTAACGAGTTCTGTTCAAAGATCCGTTTCCTGTTTCGTTCACAAACTCACGTCAAACCTCGAACTCCTTTTCTCACCAGCTCCTGATAAACCAGCAGCGACTCGGAGGTTTTCCACAAGTGTCCGACGTCGCCTGCAAACGTCTGAACGACGACAGGAAACACGACAGAGTTAAAGCCCCTGGCAGCCAATCACAGAGCAGGATTCTCAGATCACAATAAATCCTTCACAACTTCCTGTTTCCTGAACTTGAACTTCTTTATTCTGCGTCCTGATGAAGTCGTACCTTTGCGTAGCTGGCGTCCAGGTCCAGGTCGTAGCGAGGCTGGACTTTGGGAGGACTCGCTGCGAAGACAAACGCT
Organism: Reinhardtius hippoglossoides; assembly: GCA_006182925.3. NCBI lineage: Eukaryota > Metazoa > Chordata > Actinopteri > Pleuronectiformes > Pleuronectidae > Reinhardtius > Reinhardtius hippoglossoides. The sequence continues at coordinate 17,737,396 of CM031691.1, read as the reverse complement.
ACGAGTTCAACCTGCGGCCGTTTCCTGCTTTTCATTTAAATATTAAAACATTTAACAATACATAAAAGAAAATCTGTTTCTGCCTTCTAAGGAAAAATGATCTTGATTACACGACGTCACTAGTGTTTGAATTAAATTAAATTACATCCCGATTGTGTTTGTTTGGACATAATTAAAATGAAAGAAAATTATCGAGTTCTATTAATGAAGATTTCTGTGTTTATAATTAGTTTTAATATTATTGAAGGAACCGTAGCTAATCCCTCTGTCGCCGCCCTGCAGGCAGCAGGGTCTCACTACGTACGGTCTTCAAAGATGAGTCCCACGGTGGCGACGGACTCGCGGCTGACGACCATGATGGGATTGTCTCTGGACGTCTTGGGGAAGTTCTTGGCCTGGCGGTTCGGGTCCAGGACGAGGCGGCGGCCCTCGTACAGCAGCTCCTGGTTGTGTAGCGGGATGCTGTCCTGCGGGACATCAGCTCCTGGAACAGCGCCGCCCTGTGGACACGTTTAGAACAACAGCTTTCAGACACAGAACCACGAGACTTCAGGTCGACGTCTAAACCAGATCGTTATTATATTAATTATTCGTTTATTACACAAATAAACGTTAATAATTCTTATTGTGATTGTGTTTGTGATTGTGTGTGTTTGTGTGTGTTTGTGATTGTGTGTGAATATGAAGTGTATCAGAGGCAGATGTGTGAGAGCAATTTTCTACGTGTTGTATGTGGATGTAGATGTGATGCAGCGTCGCCTGCTGAACACTGAACATGTAAACCACGGCTCTGTGCAGGATGTCGTTGGTCTCGGCGAAGAACTGGTCGAAGCCCCAACACTTCTCCTGATCGGCCTCCAGGATGTTGGCGAGAACCGGAGTCAGGAGGCTCTGCAGACCCTGAAGACGAGGAGGCAGAGCAGAAGCATCACTGGACACGGATGGTGGACGGAGCAAAAGGGTAACTGGACCGAGGAGGCAGCAAAGTTCTCACTGAGGCACGGATGGGGAGACGGAGCAGAAGGTCATCACTGAGACACGGAGGAGGGACGGAGCAGAAGGTCATCACTGAGAGACGTCACCTCTAACGCTAACGGACGAGCTCGTACTTTGACAGACTGCAGGACACCGGCATCTCCGTGCTCCACTCGATCTTCCCGTTCTCACACTTCTGGTGACCGGAGATGGTCCCGGACGGTTTCTCTGTGATGATTTTATACCTGAGAAAACAAACACCGCCGTCACTTTCATGTCTTCTCTTAACAAACACCTCTTGCTCTTGCTCGTGCTCGCTCTTACATCACTTCCTTGTTCCTGCGCGGCCCCTCGAACGGCCTGAACGGGAGGCTGCCGGTGGCGGCGTGGTAGAAGGTGACGCCGATGCTCCACAGATCCACGGTGGCACCGTACTTCTTCTGGTGGTCTTTTCTCAGGACGGCGCGCTCGTACATGTCGGACGGAGAACCGTAACACTCATGCAATCGTCTGAGAGATTCCACTCTCAGTAAACAGTTAAGTAGTTTTAATTCAAACCCGTTATTCTCCTTTTTATTCTAATGTATCTTCTTTAAATTTGGATTTATTTTCTTAACACCGTCAAGTTTTTCTAATCAACTTGTGAAACTGAATTAAATTAAATAAATGTCTTGTTTGGTTTAAAAACTAAAGAAGCAGCAAAGTCTCATATTTAAGAAGCTGAATTCATCAAATCTTGAATCAATAACCTTAAATAAACACATTGAACTTCTGACAATCAGCGCTGAAGAAAGCTGCAGATTCTTAAATCGTCAGTTTCTCAGTTTTTTAAATCAAACTAGAACCCGAGCCGGTCGCTGGTCACTTCCTGTCGGCGCTCACCAGATATTCCTCGGTTCCGTACAGAGACACAAACTGCTCGTCGTCCTCCAGCTCCCTCGCCGCCCCGAAGTCCGTCAGCTTGTAGACGGAGCAGCCGTCCTCTCCGATCACCCTCATGATGTTTCCTGGTTTGATGTCGCGGTGAACGATGCCGTATTCTCTCAGGTGGTTCATACCTGCCACTGGAGGAGCCGCAGCCAATCAGAGAGCAGCACAGAGAAGACACAATTCCTAACGTCTGATCGTCATCGTTAATAATCGACAGCTAGTGTTTCTTCCATCGTCACATTTCTACAATCTTTGATCAGCGTTTGTGTGAATAAATGAAACTTGTCTGTGGACGGAGACTTCTCACCGACGTCGTGCAGGACGATGAGGAACTCGTCCTCCGGGAGTCCGTACGCGTTGGACGACTCCTCCAGCACGGTGTAGAGACTCCCACAGGGACAGTACTCCATCACCAGCACCTTGTGGCGCGTGTTCGACTGAGCACAGGACGAAGAGCACGTTACAAACTGGCTTCAACACAGTGGGACAATGTCTCGTGACTCGATACCGACCTCTTCCTCCACAGCGAAGAGTTTCACGATGTTCTTATGGTTGAGTTTCTTCAGAACCTCAAACTCTCTCATCTGGACGTCGAGCGGCCGCAGAAAACTCAGGTTGTTGAAAACCTTGACGGCGTACAGGTCCCCGGTTTTCTACAGAAACACACAAAGTAGAAAGGATTAATATACGTGTGTTGTTGTTGTTGTTATATAATAGTATAGAGTTAATTTATTCTACAGGAGATCAGCTGACATTAGAAAATGTGTTCAGTAAATATGGAGAATATACTTTGAATCATATTTATTCATATAACATATAAATGTTTGTGTGTCAGTTTAAATCAGACACCGGAGGAGAAACGAAACCGACGCTCGGCTCCGACGGCTTTTGGGGAAATTCCATCCTCCACATAGTTCAGGTGGGGGGGGGGGGGGGGGGTGCAGCAGCCGGAGACAGGAAGTGACGCGTCGCCTCTGCTGAGAGGTCACGTGATCATGTTCACATCACCTGACACCTTCAGCTCTGATCACCACGGACCCTCTTCACGTCTCCGTGTCTTCATCGTGTGTTCAGCACCATTTGTAATCACTCCCCAGAGATTAGTCTGAGCCGGATCCAGCTCGTACCTTGTGTCGGCCCCGGTAGACGTTGGCCGTGGCGCCCTGACCCAGCAGGTCTGAGATCAGCCACAGGTAGTTGGTGGTGCTCTGCATCCTGACGGCTGCTGTTTCCCTGGAAACACACACACACACACACACACTGTTCTGTCAACTTGACATATTCTATTTCTAATGCTGGATAAGAAATATTAGATTTTTAAATAAAGTTTATTTTGTTTTTCGGTGCAGTCGTTAACTGACACGCAGTGACGTCACTGTGTCAGTGGGAAACTCCCGTTTCATCACGTGACGATCGTTTGTTTGTTACTGGTGATTTTAAATAAAGTTTTATCTCCTGAATATTAGAGTTAATTCACACACACACACCGTACACGCGCGCACACACACACACACACATACATACACACACACACACATACACACAAACAAACATTAACACACACACACACACGCACACGCACATTAAAGAAACGTTGGATGAACGTTATTTACCTACGTCACGTTTTATCGTTGACAACTGAACGGGTGGTTTTTCTGACGTGTTTTCATTTGTGTCTCGTGACGTCAACTCGATCATTTAACGAACACGTTCACGGTTCGAACGGCGCGAGACACCGGGCCCGGTAGCGAAGACGCTAAGTGACGTCACGAGCCGGTGAAAACGCGTCTTTACGGTTTTTAACGATCTTTTTGTTCCGGTTTGTTTTCTCACCTTCGCTCTGCGGCCCAGTCCTCCACTTCCGCTCCGACGAGTCATGTGACTCACACGGACCAATCACTTCGTCGAGTCAGGGAAAGAGGCGTGGTTATAAATGGGCGGTGCTTTACCGTAAAGATTAAAGAGTCTGCGCACATTCAAATAAAACCTTTAGATGAAATTGTATTGAAACAGCAGCTGTCAATATTATTATTACAAAATTATTATTATTATCGGTGGATCGAGTAATGTTTCAATAAGTAATACGTATTACTTCATTATTATTATAAGAATTATCTTTATTAGAATCCAAAGGATCAAACTAAAGAACTTAATGAATAATGAATTGCTCAGATTCCCGCTAATGTCCAGCAGGTGGCGCTGATGTTCGCCGAGCAAAGAAGAAGACCCGTTATTACGGTAAAGGAAAAGGCTCTAGAAGTGAAAGTGATTCTTAAAGATTCAACAATAATATCGAAACTGAAAACTGATCGAATATTGATCATCACAGAGTGTATTATATACATATATTAGAATTATATGAATAACATCTTTATTTCAACATTAACACTGTATTTTATTAAACATCATTTTTTAATTTCAGATTTGCTTACGTCTCCTGTCTATAAATCAAATTATATGTTTACACAATTCAATTTTCTATTATGAGTCTTTGTCGTTTACATTAAAGCTCAGTTCCTGTGTGTTTGTATAAAAGGTTCAGTATCGTGTGTAAACACAAGGTGGCAGTATCGTGTGTAAACAGGACCTTATACCACAGTACTTCTAATATGATATAAAGTTATATGTCTGCATCAATCATCACTCAGACACGAAGGTAAAAGTTCACTCACTTTATATTTAACAAAAAGAAAAAAAAAATCAGCATTTCATGAGTTACAACAGCTTATGGTGGCAGCTAGGTGGCGCTGCACATCTGGTGGTTTACAGCGAAGCAGTCATCGTAGAAAAGAGTGAAACGAACGCGACGAACCAAACGTTGGTTCGTCTCCACATCGGGCGAAGCAGCGGGGGTCAACGCGGGGTCAACGCGGGGTCAACGGACGACATTTCAAAACACCACGACACTAACTTCTGTTTCCTGTTCGGACCTCCGAGAAACCGGGAGACGAAAGTGCTTCTTTTATTATAAAACATGACTCGGCCGGTTTCAAGCCTTTCAAACATTTCTACTTTCTTGGACTTTCTCGCACGTTCGTCCCGATCCGAACGTCTCCTTCGGGTCAAAGGTCAAAGGTCAGCCGAACGGGAGAAACACGTGGACTCGGTTCGTCTCATTTCTGCTTCGACCGAAGACGAGTTCTCCACGAGTCTGGAGGAACTTTTCATTTTGATAAATTATTCCCACAAATGATCAGAACTAAGAATCAAACCTCGACACGTTGAACTTCAGATTGAAACAAAGGTCACGACCTCGTTGACCTTCCGTCCTCACGTTGAACATTTAAGGATCAAACATGAAGAGAAACTTTGAGTGAAATTTAAAAGAAAAATATCAACATTAACATTTAATAACACAATTTTATTCCAGTTTGTGTTAATATATAATATTTGATCATTTTGGCTTCTTGCATTAAAACTTTAAGGTTTATAAAATGTACCAATTTTCAAGTTTGATATCAGAACGAATCAGAAGATTCAATTTAACATGATTTACATCATCGTAGCACAAAATTACCTCAATTTACTGTTTACATCAGAAACATTTTTACTCCTCAAATATTAAATCAAACTCAAATGACTCAATTCATTCACTAAATGTCTTTTTGATTTGATCATTAATCTGAATTCAGTGGTTTGAGGTTCAAACTGAACCAATTCAAAACGCTTGGAGGGAATAATTCAACAGAACCGTGTCGTCGTCCAGACTCTGGAACCCAGGAGATCTCCGTCCGACTTCTCAGATTCGTCTTTCATTTCCTTTCCTGACATCAACTTCACACAACTTTACTCCGACCACAACGTTTTGTACCGGAATCAGCTAAAAGGTTCTGTAAAGTGCAGTTAGCGAGTGAGAATCTCTCCAAAGATGATTAACTAGACATGAGTGTGTGTGTGTGTGTCGGTACCACAGGGAACCCAGCGGACCGCTGATCTCAGGACGAACTGAACTTCAGGCTCGGCGCCGCTCGAGTTTCAGATCAGCGACTTGAGATTGTTCAAATGTTTTGTACAATCTGAAGAGTCTCGACTGAACAAACGTTAAATATTTAAATCAAAAAAACATGTGTGCACAGAAATAGTGTAAAGTAACTATATTGTGTGCATGAGATTCATAAAACGACAGTTTGGCACTTTGGAGACTCCATATTGTCCATCTGCAAATATGAAATCATTAATTTGTCAGATTTCATTTTATTGATCCGGGTCTTTAATCGAGTCTGGAAAACATTTAACACGTCTTTATAAGTTGGGTAGAAACCGGTGATAATAATCACGTGAACAATCTGTACCTGAACAACACAAACTTCATTAATGTGATAAATTAATGTTTCATAACAAACCCTTAGTGTCGGAAATTTCATTGAAATATAAAAGATTAAAATTGAAAACGTCTCAGGTCTGTTGAAGACTTTGTAACATTTTAACAGACGATGTAATAAAACTTTAACTTTGCGATTCAAACCGACTCGTTTCCGACTCGCTGGCGTTTCGTTTCCTCTCGAGCCGAACGCGTGACGTCCGCGACGTGAAGACGCCGACGTCTCCGCGATGAAACACGGTGAAAACACGTCGGCCCGGAGAACCGAGGAGAACCGAGGAGAACCGAGGAGAACCGAGCAGAACCGAGATCGCCACGGTTGTTCCCGCTCTCGTCCCAACTCGGCGCCCGAAGCCGCACAAAGTCAAACCAACGAGTTTTGGCACAAACAGCCGACGTCACATCAACAGACACTGACCCTGGATCAGTTCCTCGACTCGGCCGATCGTCGCCGTGCGTTTGATTTTCTGTAGAAAAATATAATGATGCAATATAAAAAAAGACGGAATGAAAAGTACTGCAGAGTTCAATGAAAGATTTACAATGATTTTCTATAGAGCTTATAAATACGTTATCTACACAATATGTGGTACAAAAATACTATATAGCATTTAGTGGGCACGGACTTCCTCCACGGAACCACGATGAAAACACGGAGATGAAACTGCTCAGGCACAAGGTCGCGTCCTCGCGGGAAACGCTGCTTCCTCCACAAAACACTAAATCCGATGATCGTGAAACATTAAAACTGTCGCAGTCGAGTTTCTCAACGTTTCAGCGAAAACAAAAAAAAAGTCAAACATATGCAAACGTTTTGGTTTAAATCTCGCCTGCGTCGTGACGACGGCGAGTTCCTGGATGTGGGTCATGTGACAGACGTGGCCGCAGAGCGTTTAGTGGGAAGAATGATTTGTACGGAGGCCTGGAGGGGACACTAGGACACTTTCTACCACAGCTGGAGAATATTTCATCAGAAGAAGAAGTTCCTTCTGGCTCGTGTCCTCTGAGCCTCCGTAGCGCCCCCTGCTGGGAGACGCTGGAGAATAAATATGTGCCTTTTTGTTTTATTGCTTTGACTTTGAACTTTAACGTCTCTGTTCATGACTCACATCCACGCCGTCCTCACCCGCGTCACATGGTCACTGCAGACAAGATGGCTGCTGTGAGGGTGGGGGAGGGGCTCCTCTGGTCTCCTGGCCGCCGCCGCCGCCGTAAGATGTTTTTCATATTTGGCATCAGATCATTTGAACGCCCCCCCGCTCAGTTTTCACCGCTTCTCGTCCTTCAGCGTCGTCCTCTGCGGGTTTTTAAGGCAACGTATATTTGTGATGATTTTAATAAAAACCTTTTCTTAAAAAATGTACAAATTTCTTAATACAAACGTCGATGATGTCATCAGTAAACACTGTATAGAAAATATATAAATATGTTTTTCTCTTTTTGTACAAATGTTCGTCAGCTCCGTTTCTCTTTTTCTCCTGTTCCCTCGCTCGCTCAGTCTCTCGTTCCCATTTTTAGCCTCATTTATGCACAATTGCTATTTACAGTGAGGGGGCGGAGCTGTGTTGAGGGGGTGGGGCCGTGGGGAGGGGTGTGGCTCACGAGGAGTCCGTGCAGGGCGAAGGCGGCGGCGGGTAGAGGTGGTGCGAGTAGCTGCGCTCGGTGTAAGGCGACGGCGGGCAGCTCTCACAGTTCTCCTCCGCTGACAGGTACTGGCTGCGGGGCGTTCGGTGGCGGCGGGAAAGGCTCCGAGTCGTAGTTGAGGTCGCTGGTGTAGCCCTTGGCGGCGGCAGTGGCGCAGGACTTGGGCGGCGCCGGCGTCCCGGCGTGTAGTCGCTGTCGCACACGTCGGTGCTGCAGGGGGTGGTGGGCGGGGCGAAGTGGCGATAGGTGTAGGGCCGGTAGCTGAGAGACGGAAAGAACAGAGATTCACATGTTGAACTTTATTAACGCATCTCAATAATCTCCTGATAACCACGTGAATCCACGAGCGGCGCCAGAACCAGCGGAACCAGATGTTACCTGTACGACCGGTGCGTCGACGGGCTGTTGGAGGAATAACCGAACTCCATCGTGTACTGAGAGCGAACTGTGGCCGGAGACGGAGGAGGGTTCAGGATCTGAAACGCAAAATCAAATCATCGTTCTTCATGTCGATAGAAATCAGAGAATAACGACTTTAATAAACGCTGAAGCTTATTTTAAATAACAAAAAGGTTTCAAATTGTCTTTAAACCTCGGAACTCATCAGAATCTGTCAAACTAAATGTGTCAAAGTTTAGAGAAACTTTAGTTACATTTTCAAGAACTGATCAAATATTGATTATTAACTGATAAACAGAAACTTGATTGCTCTGATTACTCACCGGGGGGAAGTAGGTGCCCTTGGTGCTCGACGAGCTGCTGGACGACGCCCCGGTGACGTGGGCGCGGTCGTACGGCGGCCCGCTGCTCCCGCCCATGATGCTGAGGGAACCAATCACAGACTTCCCTCTGGACATTCCTGTGAGAAAGCAGACGTCAGTGTGGGGTTTGCTCAGAGACGTGGAGACGCGCTCCGTGGTTCTGTTGGCGGCGCTCACCTGGCAGGGAGCTGGACAGCGAGCTCGGATGCGGCACGTAGCCCAGCGGCACAGACGATGGTCCGTGAACCACAAAATCATTTGTGACCGTCTCGCCATCATCCTTCATCTGCGGACAGAGGACGCGCTGACACACGAAATACACGGCGCCGACCACGAACAACGCCATGACCACAGCCACGATGGCGCCAATGGTGGTGTTGGGTGGAGAAGGCGGCTCCTCAGTCGGATCTGAAACACAGAAGATGACGTCAAACATTTAAATGATGATTCTTCCTTTAATGTTTCCAGGGTGAGGAGCGGAGACTCACAGCAGCCCAGCTCGTCGGAGTTGTCCGTGCAGTCCATGTTGTTGTCGCACTTCTTGTGTTTCCCGATGCACAAACCGTTTGAGCAGGTGAACTGATCCGGAGGACACGGACTGAGAGAGAAACAACTGTTTAGAAGATCGTTACACATTTAAATAAAGTTATTTAAAGCAGCTCTTGGTTCACACGCTGATGCTAATAGGCTAGCTCCTGAGCTAACTGTTATCCAGGTGTTGGTCGGGCGAGTGTTACCTGTCACACCTTCACACTTGTTCTCGTCCGATCGGTCCTGCAGTTGAACTCCCGTTGCAGCGCAGACTCAAGTCGATGCACTGACGACTGTCGCACTGGAACTCGGACTCGGAGCAGACGGGACAATCCTCCTCGTCACTTTTGTCGTCGCACTCGGCGTAACCGTCGCACCTCCAGGCCTGAGGGATGCAGTCGACCTCGCCCGACGTGCAGGAGAACTGCTCCGGGGAGCAGGTCGGCGGCTCTGAGGAGGAAACCACTCGGTGAGATTCAGTCTGAAGAGAGAACGTGAGCGGACGAGGGTTCGGTTCTGTCTCACCTCCACAGGAGAGCTCGTCCTGCAGCAGCACCAGGTGGACGGGACACGAGCAGCGAGTCGTCCCGTCGCCTTTCACGATGCAAATGTGGGAGCAGCCGCCATTATCCCACGTGCACGGGTGTTTACCTGGAGGAGGATTTAAAAAGAACAGGGTGAGGAGACGAGTGCAGATCCTTCCATGTTCCAGATGAGCTCAGAAACTTGTTGGTTTCCAACCATTTATCAGCAGCTTGGTCGACACACAAACATCATTTAAATGTTCATCAGTTTGTCAGTACAAGATAAAACTACAGCTCCCATCATGCTTTGGGGGACGCAGGCGGATCAGTTTCAAACGATGACTCACTGTACTCCCTCATGTCGAGCTCGTGCACGGCGTGGATGTCGCTCAGGTACCCGATGCGAGCCTGGATCTTGGTGCGTCCCTCTCGCGTGGTCTTGTCGATGCGTTCGATCATCTGCTGCTGCTTGTCGATCCAGTAAAGATGGTTCCCGAACACCGTCAGCCCGACCGGCTGCAGGATGTTGGAGTCTGCGATCACGATCCGATTGGCTCCTGGATTCATGGTTTTAAAGAGGCACCAGGGAAAAAAAACAAAAACAAGGTTGTCGGGCAAAAAACTTCAGGAAGAGAAGCAACGTAAGAGGTGAGAAACTGGGGGGGGGGGGCCAGGGGGAGGGGACAGGGACACACCAGGTCAGACAACAACAAGAAACTTCAGAACAATTATGTCTATGTTAATAATCTGTAATAATCTGTCAGAGTTGACAGACGCCCCCTGCTGGTGGCCCCGAACTCAGCGTGATCAGCTCGTGTTCTTTCAAAGTAAAAGCAGCTGAACTGACTGTGACCAGCTCGTGTTCTTTCAAAGTAAAAGCAGCTGAACTGACTGTGACCAGCTCGTGTTTCCAGTGAACAACTGTGACACTCAAGAAATGAGACAATGACATCATCAAGTAGTGATGTCACAGTCAGGATGATCTGATGTCATCACTCAAGTCAAACCCTCTGTCCTGTTTCCTGAGCAGCTGTTGTTGACCCAACCGTCCTGAGGGGGGCGCCAGCCTCTGCTGAGCAGCACTAACCGAACCTCTGACTAACTGAAACCCACTTCAGGCCGCCGCCGGTCTGTCCTGCATCAGAGACACGAGGAGGCGTTTAGAGCAGCGCCCGGGTCCTGCGCTCCGACGGCGTGACGCTCTGGTGTTTATATCCTCCACCGTCCTCTTGGACGCATGCTTCACATTCCAGACGGCCTGCGTGGGGCACCAGAGAATCACCAGAATGTGCTGAACGAGAGCAACACGCCGACCCCCCCCCCCCCCCCGTCACCAGCAGCCCACACCCCCTCTGGTTCTGTTTGTTTACAAGTGAATCTAAAGAATTAGAAATAATCGAGAAGGAAAACAAACTCTTCATGTCTTTTCTCTTCCTGTAAAACCCGTCACACGGTTTGAAGACCCCTCCTGCACCCAGGGACGTTTACTGCGTCCAATCAGAACGCTTCCTGGAAACTTCCTCCTCGCGACTGTAAATTGTGACGGTTTGCGACGGCGAGTTACAACGTCCCGTCATCGGTTAAATCAACAGGTGTAGAAGAAGCTAACCCTAACCCCTGGTGGCGAGAAGTCTTCAACAACAACGAGCAGGCGGACACCTTCTCCAGAGCTTTGTTTTCACCAGACACGCGTCAATACGAGGAATCAAACATGTGACACCCGTCTCACGTGAACCCTTTAAACTAATCATCTGATTGGAGCGTCCCTGCGGCGCCCGGACGCCTGTTTAGTGTCAGTGACGTGCAGGTTCATGCTTCCACTCACCGGAGAGGTCGCTGCTCTCGATTCGTCGCAGGTCTGAGTCGACCCAGAACAACTTCCCCACCTCGTTGTCGATGGCCAGAGCGACAGGTTTCCCCAAACCGCTGAAGAACAACACCTCGCGCTCTGTGCCGTCCAGCGCCGCCCGCTCGATCTTTGGCGAGCGCTCCAGCAGGTTGGTGAAGTACATGTACCTGTGGAGGAAGGAGAAGAGGAGTGTTCATGTCGCTGTGACTCAAAGTTTGAAGTCGTTCAGTGGATGTTTGTTTTCCTCCCTCGGCTCCGGAGGAACCAGAACATCTGCAGACTCCATTTGCCGACCACACAATGACCCCGAGATTACTGCGCGAACCCCGGCCCGAAGGAAACCCTGCAATTATGGTTCCAAACAAGCGGCTCGGCTTCAAGAACGCTGCGAGCCCGAGAGAACAAACACGAGAACAAACGAGAGGACACAAAGTGAACGCTGCGAACGTTCAGAGAAGAAAACCAGACGGCAGAACCACCTGCACGTGTCCGAGCCGCCTGCAGGGGTCACATGACCACATGCTTCACGTTAACTGGATCGAAACTAGGGCTGCACGATATGTCTACCATGTCCCGTCATCGCAACGTCAACATGTTGTAAAAACTGCTTTAGCTGTGATCAGTGTTGATCCATGTGCTCTGCGTGTTAACTCCACGACTCGAGCCCAGATGATCACCGACATCAGAAAACTGATATTTCCCCAAAATACTTTGAACTAAAGACAAAACAGAAAGTTAAATTAAATTCTGGAAAAATTTAAGTTAAATGATAACAAATCAAACAGGAAGTGCAAGCGCTGGCGGTTTCAGTGACTGTTTGATTCCCTGTGAACACTGACCCTCTCTCCGGGTTGACCACGATGGCGCGCGGTTTGTCGTGCTCGCCCCTCAGGACCACGCCCACTCTGCTGCCGTCCGTGCGGGTGACGTTGATGACGTTGGTGACCTCGCTGGTCCAGTAGATGAAGCGGCTGTAGATGTCGATGCTCAGGTCGTAGATCTGCAGCCCCTGACTGGGTCCGCCCAGCGAGCTCGCCACCACCGTCATGCTCTGCGAGAGAAGAGATGTTAACACGGCTCAGATGACGGCGGCAGATTCAGCTCCAACAGGAAGCAGCTCACCTGGTTCCCATCCTCCTGCGCTCGGCGGATCACGTTCTGCTTGGAGTCGATCCAGTACAGCTGTTTGTCCAGCGGGTCGTAGTCGATGGCGCGGACGTTCCTCAGGCTGTGAATCGGCAGGATGATGTCGGGACTCTGCTGCTCGTCAATCACCATCCGATTAATGGCCGTTTTCTGACTGAAGAGCAGGAAGGACGTCGGAGCTGAAAGGAGGACGAAGAAGAAAACGTTTTAAAAACCAACATTTATCCCATGAAAATCACAGATCATCTTATCAGAGGTCAAAGTCCACGTTGTGCTGTGCCGAGCATCTCACCGCTGCACGTCTTGTTGTCGTAGTTGAGGGAGAAATGGGCGGGGCAGCCGCAGACGAAGCTGCTGACCGGGACGGCGAGGCACAGATGGGAGCAGTGTCCGTTGGTGGAGGCGCAGGCGTTCCAGCCGCCCTGTCGGGACGAGTGGAACACCAGGATGTCCATGACGTAGTCCAGGTGGCCCTGGATGACGGTGCGGTTCTGGCCACTGGTCTTGTTGGCTCGCTCGATGCTGCGCTGGCTCCAGTCCGTCCAGTAGATGTAGTCCTGGTACTGGGTGAGGCCAAACGGGTGAGGCAGGTCGTCAGCGATCACCTCACGCTCCTGACCTGGAGCAGAGAAGTGGAGACCAGACGGAGGACGAGAATTAATTTCATCTGTAAAACATTGCTGGGAAATAAGAAAATAAGAATTCGATGAGGAACAAACTAAATCAAAATGATCTTTAATGTTCAGTCGACTTGTTTGACCTGTTGAACGAATGAAGAGCATCATGGTCTGTGTATATAATAATGTTATGTGATACATGTTGGATGTTTGAACTTCCCATGAAACAACTGAGACGTGAACTGACTGGTTCCGATCAGTGTTAGAACGTCTGGCGACATTAGGATCTGGTTCCTACGGAGACAGATCCTTGCTGTCAAACCAGAAACAGACGTTTCATCACCGCGCTGAAACCAACCAGTCGTCTGATCTCATTAAAACACGAGCGATGCTGGAGTCCCGCTGCCTCCATCCGTTTATTGGTTTGTCTGATTGTGTTTAAGTAGAAAGATCGGAATTCTTCTCCCGCCACAAAAACACAAACAAACAAACCAATAGAGGCAGCGGTGAACCAACAACTCCCCTGATCCACGAGGTAAAGCGTCCACCGTCTGTTCCTGCTGGAAATAAAAGGATCTGACTCGTCACATGGACTCACTCACAATGTCCAGAGCAACTGACTCAGACATGTGTTCTCACATACAGGAACATGTGAGGAACATGTGAGGAACATGTGAGGAACACGTCAGGAACATATCAGGAACATGTGAGGAACACGTCAGGAAAATCAGGAACATGTGAGGAACATGTGAGGAACACGTGAGGAACATGTCAGGAACATATCAGGAACATGTGAGGAACATGTGAGGAATATGTCAGGAACACGTCAGGAACATGTCAGGAACATATCAGGAACACGTGAGGAACATGTGAGGAACACGTCAGGAACACGTCAGGAACATGTCAGGAACATATCAGGAACACGTGAGGAACATGTGAGGAACATGTCAGGAACACGTCAGGAACACGTGAGGAACATGTGAGGAACATGTCAGGAACACGTCAGGAACATGTGAGGAACATGTGAGGAACACATCAGGAACATATCAGGAACATGTGAGGAACACGTCAGGAACATGTGAGGAACATGTCAGGAACATGTGAGGAACACGTCAGGAACATGTGAGGAACATGTGAGGAACATGTGAGGACTTCAGTTAAGGTCCAGTTTAAGGAAATAGTCCTAATAGTTCAAATTCAATGAAATTCGTACTCACGTTCAAATCAGCAGTTTACACAGTAATAAGTTTTGTTTTATAGGATAAACAGAATCATAAAGACAATGTTTCCATAGCTTCCAGGATCTGTTGAAGTGAAAGAGCTAAAAACTCGACAAACAAAGAGTAAAACGTTTATGACTAAAACTCAAACATGTAAAGTTTTGTTGAGTGAAATCGTTCCGATCAGATGACGACAGATGAAAAGCAGCTGCCACAGAGAAGTCATAAAGGAGTTCGCAGACCTCAGCCCAGCGACGGCTATTTTCTGTCTTCCACATCCTAGGACAACACGGGAGTCTAATCGCAGCGTGGTCTGTGTGTGAGGAATATTTCAGTCCTGGTTCATGTCCACCCACGTGCTGCAGAGCGCAGCAGCAGCTTTTGTTTCAGCTGCACTTTGAACTGACAGAGAACATGTTACTCTACTGTCCTCTGAGATCATGGATGGACCGACGCACACGCAACACGCGATTCATCAGTGTGGTTACACAACAGAGAGGGTGGAGATGGAGATGAGGAAGGAGCAGGAAGAGCAGGAAGAGCAGGAAGAAGAGGAAGGTGACGAGGAGGAGGAAGAAGAAGGAGTAAAAGAAGAAGAGGAGGAAGAAGAAGAGGAGTTGTGCGCCCCCTGCTGCCGCCACAGACACAGATCATTAAATGCTGTAGTTACCGAGCATGTTAGACGACTCGATCAGCGTAGTGTCCAGGTCGGTCCAGTAGAGGCGCCGCTCTGCGTAGTCGATGGTGAGGCCGTTGGCTCGGCCGACGTCAGCCACCAGGGTGCTCCGACCCGTCCCGTCCATCGCCGCTCGGTCGATCTTTGGCTTCCCGCCCCACTCGGTCCAGTACATGTAGCTGCGGACAGGAAACAGGAGAAGTGAGTAGATCTGATCTCTGACAGAACATAAACTCAAACCCTGGCGCCCAGCTCCTCCCTCGCCCTCACCCTTCAGCGGGATCCAGAGCCAGAGCTCGAGGACTGTCCAGATCCTTCCAGACCAGGACCTGGCGGTGCTGCCCGTCCAGTTTGGCCACTTCGATACGATTGGTGCCGGTGTCGGCCCAGTACAGGTTCTTCCCCAGCCAGTCACCGCCATTCCCTCCGGGTAGTCCAGACCGAACTCCACCACGTGTTCCAGAGCGCTGCCGTTCATGAAGGCCCGACTGATGGTCTGCGGGGGTCAAAGGTCACATTAAAACAGGAAGTGTTAACATCTCACGGCTGTTGGTCTCCAGCAAAGAATCAAGTTACACATTACGTCCGAATCTTCATTACGTGGTGAACATTTTAATATTAATGACTTTTTAACTGAGATTTTCTTAGTGTTTCACTTCACATCCTGACTGAGTCGGTTCTTTATGAATCATCATTTCAATCACTGCTCTTAAGTCAAAGTAAATATCAACGTTTACAAGCAGAAGAAGAATGTGTTAAATTTCAGTATTCATCACAAGAGCGTCCTGTTCAGAGTGAAGAGGAGAAGAGATGGAGCAGAGCAGATAGATGAAGGACGATGGAGGAGGGGTGGCGAGCAACCATTAATTATTTCCAACATGGCGTCCCCTGGGAGCCCATTACGGCTCCGCAGCGTTGGCCTCCAGCCGACCAGCAGGGGGTCCACCTCACTGCACACGCTCACCTTCAGAGTGATGTCCGTCCAGTAGATGCGGTTGTCGGTGACGTCGAAGTCGAGTGCGGACGCCTCCTTGACGCCAGTGAGCGGGATGGCCACGTTGTTGTTGTTGGTCTCCAGGGAGATGCGGCGGATGTCAGTGTGGCGGGAGAAGAGTAGGAAGGCCTCAGGGACGATGCAGGTCCTCATGTCGGCGATGAGCTCGAGTCCGATGGGACAGCCGCACTGAACGCCCGAAGGCTTGTAGAGGCAGAGGTGGCTGCAGCCGCCGTTGTTCTCGGCACACGGGTTCGTACCTGAGGGACGGAGGGAGGGTGAGTAGAGTCTAAAGAGAAATGCAACTGTGACACAACCAGGATTAAATAATAATGTTAATTTGGACGAGACTTGAACGCAGCTCCGACGCGGTTCAGGTTGGTGGACTCACCGAACGACTGGTGCACGTATGTGGCCTTGAGTCCCATGAGGTCGGGAAGCTGGTCGATGATGATCTCTCGCTCTCCGCCGTGCGCTTGTGGACGCGCTCGATGCTGCGGCGCTGCCAGTCCGTCCAGTAGATGAAGTCACCAAGCAGCGTGAAGCCAAAGATGTGCGGAAGTTTGTCCTCCACCAGCACCCGTCTGCCCGTCCCGTCCATGTTCATCATCTGAAAGAGACGGGCAGGTTACACACCGAGCAGGCAGCAAGCACACAGCAACACGCAGCAACACGCAGCAAACACGCAGCAACACACAGCAACACGCAGCAACACACCGAGCACGCAGCAACACGCAGCAACACGCAGCAACACGCAGCAACACGCAGCAACACGCAGCAACACGCAGCAACACACCGAGCACAGCACGCACACACGCAGCAACACGCAGCAACACGCAGCAACACACACAGACACGCAGCAACACGCAGCAACACGCAGCAACACGCAGCAACACGCAGCAACACGCAGCAACACGCAGCAACACGCAGCAACACGCAGCAACACGCAGCACACGCAGCAACACGCACACACGCAGCAACACGCACACACAGCACGCAGCAACAACACGCAGCAACACGCAGCAACACGCAGCAACACGCAGCAACACGCAGCAACACACAGCAACACACCGAGCACGCAGCAACACGCAGCAACACGCAGCAACACGCAGCAACACGCAGCAACACGCAGCAACACAGCAACACACCGAGCACGCAGCAACACACCGAGCACGCAGCAACACACAGCAACACACCGAGCACGCAGCAACACACCGAGCACGCAGCAACACGCAGCAACACGCAGCAACACGCAGCAACACGCAGCAACACACAGCGGACACACGCAGCACACGCAGCAACACGCAGCAACACGCAGCAACACACAGCAACACACAGCAACACACAGCAGCACGCAGCAACACACACCAGCACGCAGCAACACACACACACACTTCCTGCCTTTATTCAAAAAAGGACGTGCAGCAACAATCACTTGAGTCACAGTCGCTTTAAATGCTGTGAAACTCAGCACGGTTCATCCTCCTGGTTTCCCATGATGCCTTGTGTGTTGTGGAAGTCAATGACAGTCTCCACATTGTGTTTCTCACTGTGGACGCCGAGTGTGCTCAGGAGCACAGGCGAGCTGGCAGCACATCGCAGAGCCACTAATTAGAAGCAACAGCTCGAGCGAACAAACAGCGGCAGCATATGGCCGCCACATTCCCTCCTCTTCCTCTCACACGGCAGCGCTGACGTCTCACTCGTCTCACACGAGGAGCAGCAGCGTCTCGCAGCCTGAGAGAGTTTGAACAAACTGACTTATCGTCTAACTGAACGAGGCTCCAGAGATCTGCAGCAGGATTCGTTCACTCTGATCAATAAATCAAGATTTCATCTGACCGACATATTCTGTTCAACTCATGTTGATAATGATGTAAAATGTTTTCATGCTCTAATGTTCAGAATCACTTTCCTCAGACTGTGCGTCGCTGCAGCTCCTCTTTCAGCCTCTGTCTCAAACTCTCGGTCTTAGCTCCCGTCTCTTTACGACTGATGCTAACGCAAGAAAACATCATGTGAAGATCCAGTAATAGATCATTGATAACATGATCATTAGTGCCTGTTCATTATATCCAGAATATTTAGTTTGATTGTTTAGTTTGGATGATTTTAATTTCAGATTTTCTAACTGCTCAGACAAAAGAAAGCAGACTGTGGAGTCTGTAGAAACCAGAGATGAGGCCGTTCAGTGGAACTCTCTGGAGAAAGGTTTCCACTGAGCGATGACTTTGTGAAACAGTCGGAGAAACAGAGCGAGTGATGAAAAATGTCAGGAATCTACAGAAAAGAAAAAAGAGATCAGCTCTCAGTCGTTCAACGGATCCACAGCGTGGAGCGACGTGATTCGCTGCTCCCAGAACAGCCCCTGCGTGGCCGACTGCCATCTTTTAAAAACACACACACACAGTGTATAAATATAAAATGAAGTTTCCATCCTCAGCTCGACGGCCTCAGCCAAAAGGTCTCCGCTGGTTTGGGAGTTGTGACCGCACTGCGGCGACGGTTTCAGATTCTGGGTCTATTCTAAACAGAGCTGACCGCAGCTGGAGTGCCGGCCGCAATTGGAACCAGATGTGGGATCGCGCCGCAAAAACCGGGTCCTCCGAGAAACCTGGGGGGGTGGGGGGGTTGTCGGGCGGAGGCCCCTCCAATCTCCTGCAGGGCTGAGGGGCCTCTGGCTGGCCGCAATCTCTGACTGAGACCCAAACCGCCACAGTCACCTTTCAGGGCGGACTGGAGAGGCGGTTCAGGTCGGGTTGTGCCCCCCTCCCCCCCCAAGGAGGAAGCCTAGAAAATACCCCCCCACCCCACGCACATGGCGGGATGGCGTGAGGACGATGACTGCAGCGAAAGAGAAAGCTTCATCCGTGCTTTCTCACGCAGCGGGACTGTCGACACCCGTCACAGCACCGACGCTTTTACAGCCGAGCTTTGATGTGGAGCCGAACCCATGATGTTCAACAGCCCCGTGAACGCTGACGAGCAGAGACGACGCAGAACGACGAGCATCAAACGACGAGCATGTGAGAAACACGTGTTTGTACCAAGACGCAGACTTTTCTTCTTTTTCTGCAGCTTCTTGTTTCTCTGCTTTCCAACTGGACCCCTGGAGCTTTATTGTGAAAGGACACCAGAGATAATGATGTCATACTCAATCATGTCCACATGTGTCTGACGTAAACGACCAATTATACTTTCTCATATCGACCGTTCACGGAGATTAATCACGTGCGTTACCAAACTGAGTGTGGCCGACAGGAAGTATCACTGTGTCTCTGACTGACCGGCCCGGCGGGAGATCGTGTTCAGCAGTTAACGGTCACAGCGAGGGAGCAGCCATGACACCAGCGGGAGCTCGGCCAAGTGAACACACACACACACACACACACACACACACACACACACACACACACACACACACCACACACCACACCAACACACACACACACACACAACACACACACACACACACACAACACACACCACACACACACACACACACACACACACCACACACAACACACACACACACACCACACCTCAATCTTGTCCGTCTTGGCGTCTCCCCAGTAGATTCTGCGATCCTCGTAGTCGAGCGCGAGGCCGTTGGGCCAACCGAGCGACGTGTTCACCATCACCACTCGCTCCAGTCCGTCCAGATCTGCTCGCTCGATCTTCGGCACCTCGCCCCAGTCGGTCCAGTACATGTAGCTGAAGAAGAAACCATCAACACAAGTTTGAAAAAAATATTTCAACTGATGATTTTTATCATTTAGTTTCAAACTTGTGAAACAGGAGTTGGACTTTTTAATAACTTGTTCCTGAACTGTTCTGGAGCCCCCCCCCCCCCCCCCGTCTGAATGTTCCCCACATGTTCCTGTTGTGAACGAGTCCGACCCGGACGATCCCTGCTGGGCTCGACACATGTGAAACACAAACTACAGAGAAGTATTCATGTGAAAACAGCTGGAGTGGAGACGTTTCTGTTGAAACTAAAATCCTGAATAGTCCTTAAAGAAGCTGCAGATTCATTTTCTGTTGATGGAATAATGAGACTTTACTTTGCAGCTCTACTTTAAAACATGTGACTTAAAACAGGAACAACTTCTCAACACGAGTTTAACAGACGTCAAAGGAGCTGATCTGGAAGAAGATGAAGAGTCGTGGTTTCTCCTCGTCATCGGCCGGGTCAAACAGGACCAACTCACCACTCATCAATTATTCTGAAGAACAATGAGATGCTGATACATTTTCTGTCAATCATCTCATTTGTATCTTTGTTTCAGGTGCATCATGGGAAACGAGCATCGATTAAACTGAGAGATCTGTTTCCCTGACGGACGAGGACTCACCCGGCCACAGGGTCCAGCACGATGGCTCTGGGCTCGTCCAGGTCTTCAGAGATCAGGATCTTCCGCATGGTCCCGTTGAGCCGGGTCACCTCAATGCGGTCCGTTCCTGTGTCGGTCCAGTACAGATTTCGGGCGATCCAGTCGACCGCGATGCCGTCGGGGTGGTTCACCTGAGACGTGACCACGAACTGGGCGTCGCTGCCGTCCAGCAGGGAGCGGCGGATGGCCTTCACGTCGTCATCCGTCCAGTAGATGTAGCCCTCCACCGGGTCGAAGTCGATGGCGATGGCGTGGCGGATGTCGTCCACCTGCATGATGATGTCGGTGAAGTCCGGCGTGTCCAAGGAGATTCGCCGCAGGTCTGTGCGCCGCGCGAGCAGCAGCATCCGAGTCGCACCTGCAGACCAACAGGAAGATCGGACTCAGCTTGGAAAACAACATGGCCGTCGCTTTAAAGGGACACTTTCATATAAAGAACAATAAATAAAAAGAAACACAAACAACCAAATATATAGAACTTAAAGAAATAAGCATATTTATATTTTAAAAATCAACATGAAAACATATATTTTCTGTTTATTGTGTATTTCTTACGGGGAAAGCTTTAATTGTTCCGTGTTTATCCGGCTTTCAGAACGAAGAGAAGTCGAAGTAGAAGTGACTCCGGAGCAAAGACTAAATATATTTCCCTGGCCTCGGGCGCTGGGCTGTGATTGGCTCGTGGTTTGTATCTTGAACTCCGTGCGTCTAAATCATCAGTTCACTGAGTTTAAACCAAACAAACTAAGTGTGTGTTTTTTGTGGTGATGCTGAACAAAAGCAACAAATTAGTAAAGTTTTAACATCCCATAGTGAACAGTGAGTGGCGTGCTGGTAGTGGAGGGGGTGGCGGGTTCTGAGACGTGGCTTCAGTCAAACAATAAACTTCAGGTCAGACCGTGGCCACGTTTCACTGCAGCGGCCGACAGAAAGAAAACCTCCAGTGAAACGGTTAAACCCCGGCAGTGAAAGGAGCCATTGTCTGCGGGGAGATCACGTGACCCCGTCTTTCACAAAAGCTTCTCCGCCCTCGCTGCTCCGTCACTCGGCAGGCGAGGGTTACTGAACCAAAAATGTAAATAAAAGAGGCAGAGGGAGGAGGAGGGAGGAGGAGGGAGGAGGAGGGAGGAGGAGGGAGGAGGAGGGACGTGTCCGGGGCTGCCATTCAAACAGCCAGCTCGCTGATGGAGCGGGGGTTACCATGGCAACCGCAGGTCAGCCCCAGAACCACCACGAGCGGCTCAGAGCTACGACGAGACGCAGGACTTTGAAAATTAGAGAAAAAGTGAATGAGGTTTGGTGCCAGATTGAAAGTGAAGCAGAGAACGTGTTCATGCAGGAAAACACACAAAACACACAAACAGACACACACACACAGACCACACTAATCAATTCAATCTGGACGTTTGGGCTCAATTCTTCTTTCTGGTTAAACGAGAAGAATTTTCTGTTTCTTTCTGAAAATAAAAGATAATCTACAAACGGCTTCACTGACGCACTTCAACAAATATCTGCTGGATTTTCCTTCTGTTTCCACTCGCTTCAAATTACACACACACACACACACACACACACACACACACACACACACACACACACACACACACACACACACACACACACACACACACACACACACACACACACACACACACACACACACACACACACACACACACACACACACACACACACACGGTTTATTGCTATTTGGAATTTTTTACTCCAATATCTGTGTGACCCCGAAAAACCCATGTAGTTCAGACTTTAGTATTTTGTATTGATTTTTGTTAGAGGGAAATATTTGACTTGAGTATTTTTTCTACTCAGGCTCAACTTTTCATCTTAAAGTTTCAAAGAGCAACAGCATCGAGTTCTTGACTTGAACACGTTTCACCTCTAGTCCGTGAAGATGAGAAGATTAAAGATGATAATGTTTAAAAGAAATTCATATTTTAAAATATAAATGTTTTAAACTAATTAAAAACCTTCAGGACTTAAGAGGAAGCCCCAGATGATAAGTGAGTAATAGATTACTGAGGTTTTTCCACCATAAGTAACTGGTATAAGAGGAACCAGTGTTCCCACAGCCTCAGAGTGGTGTTGGTGGTCATGTCCTCACCGTCTCTGCAGGTCGTCCCGTCCTCCAGCAGCTGGACTCCGGTGGGACAGGCACACTGATAGTGCGGCTTCATCGGAGACAGGAGGCAGAGGTGAGAGCATTCTCCGTTGTTCAGCGAGCAGGGAGAGTTCACTGCAGACGACACACACACACAGACACACACACACACACACACACACACACACACAGTTACCTAAAGGCCAACGCACAAATACCCAGCTGTGTTTCATCTGTTCACACATGTACAGCTGTCGACTGACAGAAGAATCCTGCTGGAGCCAAACTGGCTGAAAGTTTTCAATTAGCTAAAGATTAATTCATTTGAAACCTATGAATGTGTCTGAGGAGACGTCTGGAAAACATCTGACCGGCTCAAACCGGTTTCTGTAAAACAACCCTGGTGGTCAGAGAGGAGCCTGCAGCAGCTCAGACTCACAGAGGGGTTGTCTCTTGGGGCTGAAGACGTGGATGTCCATGGGCGAGAAGATGTCCGAGTGGACGATCCTCTGCTCGGTGCCGGTCTGCTTCTGACACGAGTGGATGGAGTGTGTGTTCCAGTCGGTCCAGAACAGAGTGTCCTCGTACAGGGTGAGGGCGAAGGGGTGAGGCAGCTCTCCTTTAACCACCACCTCCCTGAAACACACACACACACACACACACACACACACACACACACACACACACACACACACACACACACACACACACACACACACACACACACACACACACACACACACACACACACACACACACACACACACACACACACACACACACACACACACCTTTTTAATCATCACTTACTTTCAATATTTGTACCTTGCCCTTTTTAAACCCTGTGAAGCTACTGTCAAAAAACTCAACACTTCCTGAAGGTTTTCACAATAAAAGCCTGTGATGGAGGAAGGATTTGCCTCATGAGCTGCAGATTTTAATGTGAAACATCCACAGGAAGTGCTGGAAGTAATCAGTTACTGAAAACAGCATGATATGTGATTATTGATCCAGATGGAGGTATATCTTAGTTACAACCATGAAGATATAATCGTCAGCAATCAAGCGATGAGGAAAATAAGTTTATCGTATAATAATTAATTTGTAGTCGTTAAAACGTAAACTCTCTCAGCTACAGCCTTGAATGCAGCAGCCGAGGTGGCGGCGTGTTGCCGTGACGGGTCGTACCTGGAGGAACCGTCCAGGTTGGCGCGGTGGATGAAGTTGTGTTTGGCGTCGGCCCAGTACAGCTTCT
The DNA here is from genome assembly GCA_006182925.3 of Reinhardtius hippoglossoides. Classification (NCBI taxonomy): domain Eukaryota; kingdom Metazoa; phylum Chordata; class Actinopteri; order Pleuronectiformes; family Pleuronectidae; genus Reinhardtius; species Reinhardtius hippoglossoides. Next base: position 17,713,440 of record CM031691.1, on the reverse strand, counting down.
GTAGACCGTAGTCCAGCGTCAGTCCGTTGGGCCAGTAGATCTCCTTATCAATAATCATCGATCGATTGGTTCCGTCCATCCCCGCCCGCTCGATCTTCGGGATCTCGCCCCAGTCCGTCCAGTACATGAACCTGAGGAGAACCGACGCGTGTAAAACATACTGGATACTAACACACACACTATAGAGAACTTCATCAGAACACGAACCTGGAGAGAATCTGACATGTGACTCCAACATAACTGATTATTAAAATTCTGTTATTTATCCTCAGATGAGAGCGTCTCATCTCCTGACACTCGAGCGACCTGCGAGTCACCAACATGCCACACGACGACGTCACAGTTCTGTTCCCGTCAGAATAAATATGAGTATCATGATGCTGGTTCTGACACTTTGATGAGTTGAGTCTTTTTTAAAGGTTCAGTCAACGCAGCACGTGTCAGAGATGTTAAATGTGCAGTGATGCTCACTCTGTCTGTTTTCTCAGATTTAAAAACCACTGCACCAGAACTTTATCGAATCATAAAACAAATCGTTTCCTTGAGACTTCAACACAAACAGTTTTTAACACATGATGGTGATCAGTGGGGGGGGGGGGGGGGAACGCTGTGCAGCTAATTCTCTGCCTTGTTTGTCTTAATTATCATCACAGCTGGATGCCCCCCCCAACAGCACCATGACTGATCTCCCCTCCCCCCACAGCGAGGTCGAGTCAACTCCTCAGACAAACGTCCACATGCTCAGTGACGTTAGAATCACAGCTGGACCCAAACATCGGCTTCAGATCGAAACACAAACTGTGGCCTGACATGATTCATCTGATTTATTCCAAAACCTTTTTATTTAATGACCAATTAAAATAAAGACATTTCTTCTTACTGCACCTCAAATAACAGGCTGCAATTAGAATCAGGTTTAATAGCAACAAGTTCACTCTTTGTTTATTTTGAGTGACCAGTAAAACTTGACCACATCTATTTTGGAAAAGCGGGTTAGGGTTAGGGCTAACCCTAAGATCAGACAAACGTCTAAAAAAAGTTACTGAGGTTATATTTCTATTCTTTTACATTAACCTTGACAGAAGTGCTCACATTGATCTGCGCCACACGGAGGCTTCAACCCTCAAACCCAAAATCATCGTTCACCTTCATCTCAAAATGATTTACCTCAAACTTCTTTAAAAGACAAAAACAGATTCAAAGACTTTTAAATCAGATAAGTACTAAAAGTATTTGGAGTCAAGTCGTGTCAGACTTGGTCATGACTCAATTTGTTGATCAACAGAAAATGAATCACTAATCAAGAAATATACCAAATAAAAATAAACACATGAATCAGATTCTGTAACTAAATGTAAGTGAGAAGCCACGACGGCCTCGGAGCTGTTTTCAGACTCCAGGTGGAATCCAGAGTTTGTGTTTCACAGCTGAACAACACAGCAGCAGATCCTCCTCCTGGTTCAGGTGGGGGGGGGGGGGGGGCAGCCGGGTGCAGCAGACAGAGACAGGAAGTGACGTGTCACCTCTGCTGCAGAGGTCACGTGATCATGTTACATCACCTGACACCTTCAGCTCTGATCACCACGAACTCTCTTCACATCTTCGTCTGTGTCTTCATCGTGTGTCAGCTCTTCTTCACCAGAGAGGTTTGTTTTAGTTTCTTCATGTTTGTGTCCCGTGTTAGAAGCTCCTCCCCCCCCCCCCCCCAGTGAATCAGTGAGGATCCTCTGCTGTGTTCACACTGCTCCTGGATCTACACTTTATACAGGAGCTCAGGAGGAGGAAGACAAACTGAGTGTGATCCTCCAGAGAAGATCCAGAGAACTGAGGAGCTCCGTGTGAAGTCATGTGACTAATATATTATCATCAGGTTGTGTAAAACATGTGGACACTTCCGTGTGATGAACATGTGGAGCTGTTTGTGCAGTTTTCATACAATGAAGCAACGAGTCAAACTGTGACGGCAGCAGAACTAGTTTGTTTGGACTGAAACGGTTCTGACGCCTTTTAGTTCGGCAAACTCCGCCATGGCAGCAGCAAACAGGATTACAGCAGAACCCAGTCGCAGAATAGAGAAACCTTCTGTGACCACAACTGAAGACGACGAGAGGTCAGCTCGGAGTCAGAGGGGGGAGGGGGACAAAGGCCTTGGAGTGGGGGGGGGGGGCACTGTCCAAAACGAGCCCTTTAATGAGCCCAATTACACGCCTTTAAAATGTGAGTGATGTAATGATGAGGCTCACTGTTGTGTAAGAGGAACATCTTTGTCCACACTCACACACACAGCTACAAGCTAACGGCTAAAAGCTAAATGTTTGCTCGGCCCCGTGCGGAGGCTGCGTGCGTAGCTCCCACGCACAAACACGAACTGGGCTTTAATATTCACATCCATGTTGCTGTTGCCTAGCAGCAGTGTTCCCAAGACCTCCTCATCATATCCCAAGCCACATCTGTGTGAGTCCTGCAATAACATAAGTATTTATCTCAAATCTGAAACCGATCTAAACCACTGAATGATTCCTGACATGCTTCATGGGAGTCACAGTTAACAGAAGTCAACTCCATGGACATTTAGTAAGAACGGGATTATGTAGCTTTGACTTGTTATCAGTCAGACATTGTCTGTCACAGTCGAGCGTCTGTGTGGAACCTCTGGACTGCGGAGCTGAAACTGTTGTTCTAAATAAACGGTTTTATACGAAAGCAGTAAAAAAAAAAAAAGGCTCAGTATCGTCTAACTTTCTGTTTCCAGATGAAAACACTGACCCACAAACGGAGCTGCTGGGCCTCTCCACGTAATCCCATTCAGGCCAAGACAAAAGCTTTAACTGATCGTCTGCCCAGGAGCAAAACACAGCAACAGCCTTTAAACACGGCAGCTGCTTCAGTTTCACTGTGAACAAAGCAACGCAACCAGCGGCCGAGCGGCGGCGACCCCGAATAAAACCTGCTGCTTACAAACGGACTGTAAACGACTCCGTGCAGAAATGATTTCACTTCTCTGAAAACATGCAGCTCTGAACAATGAGGCCTCGACCAGGAGGTAAGGAGTAAGAAAAAAACTCCTGAGAAATGCCGTGCACACAACACATCCCCTCACCACAAGAGCTGCATTGTATTTGGTACCTGATGCATTAATCATCCCAGTTGAACCGAGTCCAGCTCTGCGTTCCAGCGTGGATTTGGAGAACCAGTTTTCCTCTGCAGCACGAGGCCAGACTGAACCCGACTGAAAGTATGTGGAGAAACGGATCCTGGAAATAAAACGACTCCTTCGCTTCATCGTAGAAAAATGAGTCTGGATCAGCTTCAGTCAGGCTTCTATCGTTATCTGTCAGATTTAACACTTCAGGACCAGGAGAACATTTATGATTCAAGGTCTCTGGCTGTGTTACAACATTTCAACACAACAATCCTCCGCTGTGTTTTCCTTTTGTACGACAGTCGGACTCCGAACCAGAGTCAGAGAAACAGAAAACCACAAACAACGAGAGAAACCAGAGCCAGAGTCCAGCTCTGAGCAGAGGAACGAGTGTTCACATTCAATCACTGCAGGTTTAACATCTGTTTCTGTGTCTTTCAGCCAAAATATAAGTTTAATGACTCTGGAATCAAAGTGATTGTTATCTGTCCAACCTCTGCCAACCAGCATTCTACAACAGTATGAATCTGAAACCTTTCTACCACAGGAAATATTACAGTGAACCATCTATAACACGACAGCTCCTCCAAGGTGAAGCCAAATCCCCTGGACCGCCCCCTGGTGCCGGACCGCAGTATAGACCCTGAACCTGGGCTCCTCCATGTTGCATCGTGACACAGACGAGCACGACGCCGCACCGATAAAACGTTTCCACTACGTTCATTGCTTTAGCAAAGTCCCAACGCTGAATGATTATAACACAGCTGCTTCAGGACAGATGCTCATAAAGGTCGGGGGGGGGGCTCACGCGACAAATCTGGGACAATACAACAAGTTCCCTCATATTCTGAGAGGGTGTTTTTTTTATGCCTCCACCTTTGAATTGGATCTTTTCTTATTTCCGGCTCGGTTCTTTCTATCGTCCTCACTCTCACACATCGTGTTAACAGCAGCAGAGTATCAGTGTGTTTTCTTTATTAGTGACATCACTGCGGTCGCTTCACCTCACTGACAAACACCTCATGTCAGTGTCAGAAAGTCTCACTTCCTCTTCTCATCGCTTGATGCCGTGACTCTGTCAGGACTCACGGTGGAAGCCCATTGGTCAGCAGCATAATTTAATATTCATGACGTGCTTTGCATTGATTATCTATGGTGTAAAGTGGGCGTGTGGAGGCGGAGTTAGAGGCAGATCCACGTACGAACGTTTCCAGGTGGACTGATTTATAAAGTGAACATTGCGTACGAACACTTTTACTAACTGTTTTATAAATGAGACGCCTGGTCGTAGGGTGAGGGTTAGTCTGTTTCCTCCTCGCTCCTCTGACCTGCGCTCACTTTACACTTTTACAATAAATAACTGGCGTGTAAGTGGCGTGTTGCTGCTGCTTTACCGTCGTCTGACTCCGTGACTGCTGGGAGAAAAACCAAACAGCTGCCGTGGCAACAAAGAGTCTTTGTGGAGCGCACGCAACCAAACACAACAATGGGAAACGGGAACGTATGCAAACCATTACATGCATCAGCAGAGGAGCTGGGTTTGTGCAGCGTCATGCTAACGAGACGGACGACACACACACCCATCTCTGTGACGTGACACATTCCCTGGATCTGAACCATCAACCCTGACACAACTTGTGGGGTCCGTGTGCTGGGACCCCATGAACACAGTAAAACTCCGCAGACACACACAGTCAGTGTTTTCCTCTGACTAGCGACTCAGCACTTTCAATGTGACAAACAGGAACCTGGACGGAGGTCAGAGGTCACGTGGCAGCAACGTTTAAGCAACATTGTGCAACTTTGGATGTTCACCGACTTTACATAGAAATATTTCCCCTCGTCAACTTGAACTGAAACTACTGACACGTTTAAAACTCTCCACTGTTGCTCCATACACCTGGTGGAGTTTCCAGCCTCCAAGTCAGAGGCTTGTGTAAACGTTCTCTTCCGGATTGGTTCTTATCGGGCGTGAACCCGAGGTCAGAGGGGCTGATGGGTAACGTTTCTGCAGTTATACAAGGACAGAAAGACATTAGGTTTCACTACCGTTGATTTAAATGGTCCAAGTTCTATATTATCAAAGAAGTGAAGGACAAAGGCAAGGTCACAACTCAAAGTTTTGGTTTGTGAACAAACAGGACATCGAGTTTAACCTGCACCGAGCGACTCGAGTGAAGTACCCGGCATCATCGCAGCCCCCGGTGAGAGCCACCGGCTCGCTGCCACTTTAATCTCCGATACTGAGCCGGATCAAACACGGAGGAGGGAAGAGTTTCCATGAATAGAAACCCAAGAGAGGAGAGAAAGAAAGACGGAGGGAGAGAGGGAAATTTAAATAAAACTAATGAATACATTAAAGCCTCTTTTATCTGCGTCCTAATGGATTTACATCCTAATCCGCCGCCGCTGTGGAGCCTGACGCTGAAGATGGGAGACGAGGGTGTGTTCGTGTGACCTTCAGTAGCAGACGAGGTCCAGCAGGTGGAAATAACCATCACTGACCATTTTCTGTCTCTTACACACTGACACGGCAGGAAAAACCATTCCAGCAGGTTGGTTTACAACATATGTGAGGCCTGTTAGTCAGAGGGGGGTGCTCACGGGACCGCATGGACCCGTAATCAGGGAAACATCGAGCTCGGGTCGGGTACGCAACAAACTGAACACCCGTCACGTTCAGGTCAGACTCGGTTCGTTTGGTCAAAGAGAAGATTTCAGTCCGAGCTGTAGGGAAACAAATATAACTACAAAACTGTAACTAGCATTAATGTGTAGCTGACATCACGAGGATTCAGTCAAGATCCACAGTTTATATAAATCTATGAACCGTGATGGTTGTGGGCTTGTTGGGTCTCGGAGGAGAAGGTTTGTGGATGAAACATGAGGAAAGGTTTCTGTTTATTACGCGTGTTCAACACTCTGTTGTTGTATATGTTGTTATCGGTGACTGTGTATGAACTGGATTATTTCTACCAGGTCGTCAGACGGGTTTATCAGAGAAACCCTCCTCCTGCCGTCTCCCTCCGTCTCCAGCTGATACAAGACATTCCTGACAGTCCTCGTCTTGTCCTCACAGCGGAGGAAAGAAAACCTCCACCCGGACGCTGTTGTTGAGTTTTCTGGAGTCGGGTGGACGGCAGCGTGGAGGAGGAGCTCCGCAGCCCTGCAACCCAATCTGACGCAGGACCAGCCGCAGACAAAGCAGCGCGAACACGCCCTCCTGCTCGTGTTCAGGACTCAGAGCCCGGAGGTGCGTTCGGCTGCAGCATCTCGTCAAATATCTGCTCTCACACAGATCTGTGTTCGTACCATGTGACAACAGAATGCCACCAAGAAACTAAGTGCATTGTGGGAATCCCCCTCCCCCCCCAATCTGAGAACGTTCGGACTCACCCTCGTTCTGGATCCAGAGCGATGGCCCTCGGCTGGTCCAGCTCCTGCCAGAACAAAACTTTCCTCAGAGACCCGTCCAGCTCCGCCACCTCTATCCGATTGGTCTCTGAGTCCGTCCAGTAAAGTTTCCTCCCTAACCAATCGCACGCCAGTCCGTCCGGGGAGGCCAACCCCTGCACCACCGTCTGGACCGTGCTGGCCCCGGACTGGTTGAAGACAGTGCGTTTGATGGCCTCCTCGCTCACGTCGCTCCAGTAGATGAGGCCGTGGGAGTAGACGTAGTCCACGGCCGCGGCATCTTCTAGCCCTCCCACCACCACCGTGGCGTTGGCCTTTTCGTGTGCCGCGTCCACGAGCCGAAGGTCCCGTCGATTTGCATACAGCAGCAGCGGCACGGCTGCAAGAGACCAGAGCTTCACGTGAGATACTGAAGAACAGCTGAGAAATCCACTTTCACTTCAACTAGTGAAATTAACAATCACCTGGTGATTTGTTTACCTCTGAAACATATATTATATGGAACATAAATTATTGTGGTAAATTACAGATTTACAGTGGTTTAGTTTGAACGATGTGACTGAAGATTCTGTGGAAAGTTCATCAGATTATTTCATATATATTATTCTTCCTTGATGCTTCTTCATTGTTCATCACTGATCTCATGAAAACAAAAGGAAACAGACGTGTTAGAAACTTCTGCATCTTCTCGTCTGGTTGTTGTTGTTTTTTGTGAAAATCTAATTTTCCCGTAGATAAAAGTCGTGAGGTGATAATTTGTTCTGTTTCTGGTGTT
>CM031691.1:17621109-17701109 GCA_006182925.3 Reinhardtius hippoglossoides | reverse complement strand
CCACGGAGGGACTCGACCACACGGAGGGACTCGACCCCACGGGGGGACTCGACCCCACGGGGGACTCGACCCCACGGGGAAAGGCCTCGACCGACGGCGGCCCAGAGTCCGACCCGCCCGTCCAGAGCTTCCGTACATCAGTTCCACTTCAGACGCTTCCTGAGTTTCTGCCAATAAAATATTGCTGTTGTTCCATGTTTCTTCTGAAGCTTCTCTACAGTCGACAGGAAGTTCCCCTCTGAGGTTATTAAGACAGTTATGATTTTCAAAAGCTCTAATCTCTGGGAATAAAAGTCAGTTATTAAAAACAATGAATCATGAGAAAAGCTTCAGTTCTGAAATGAAAGTCAGTCGAAGAAGAAAGTTGTATATCTGTGGAATAAATAACATGATTCTTTTTAATTTGGTGAATACAAGATAGAAAATGTCTCAATTCTAACGATAAATTTGATGGATTCTGAGAATAAAAAGTCGTCATTTGAAGTTTTACCAAATATCTGATTGTTCTGTGTGATGCTGGAAAGTAAAATATGATGTTTTGGAAAATATGAAAACTGCAGACGAGGTTTGATTAAAGATTAGAGATTGACATCAGAGATGTGGGGTCAAAACTCAAAATCAGATTTTATAAAAAGTAAATAATCTCATCCGGTTCTGAAATATAATTATAAAAATTCAGTCCTATGGACACAACAAGAAAAACATTCTTGCCTTTCAGGTCTCAAATTTAAATTCAAAGAAGTCATAAATCTTTGAGATCATAAAGTAAAATCTGAAGATTTTGAGTCAGAACTAAATAAAACTAAGTTTAAATATTGAATCCGATCTTTGTTTCAGACACAAGATTGAACATGAAGAGAATCGCTAATAAAAATAAGGGCAGACAATGTGACGATATAACAATCAACAATATTAATTATGGATTTTCCATGTGCAAGTTGTTTGTTGAATTTCCGTGACAGTGGTAAAATACAAAAAATCTAATATCATTTTAAATCACGGTGCTGAAAATATTCATTTCCTGTCTGATTCTAAATGAACCTTCATTTCAAACGTCTTCCAAATTAAATGAAAAATAAATAAAAAATCAGATTTTGTTTCTTAAAAATCAGAATTTCCTGTGATGGAGGATTTTGTTCACATCTTTGTTTCTACACAGTAATTTAATCAGTGCATCTTCCGTGTTTGTTCTTATTTTAGAGAAAGAAATAAAGTTATAGGAGTGTAAATAAAGACTCGACTGTGTAGTGACGTCAAACCTCTCGGACCAATCACGTTCCACTTTGCTCCAGTTTAACAGACGTTCTGAACTTCGTCACGTGACCTCGTCACGTTAATTGTCCCTCTGAGCTTCCGTCCTGAACAGTCAGAGCTCCGTGAGTCCGTCCTCCTCACACCTCATAGTGCAGGTCGTTGAGCTCCAGTCTCGTGTAATGGCGTCTGTCGAAGGACTCCATCGCCTTGCGTCCACCGACAGCCAGAGCCAGCGTGAGCACGGCGAGCCCCAGCACCATGAACGCCACCATGCCGCTCTTCACTGCCCCCCGAGCCGCTACCGCTTTCCCCCGTCCGGCACTCGAGCTCTGGCCGGCGTCTTTAGGGACGATAATGAGGCTCGCAGCTGGAGTCGTCCCCGGGGTGGACGGCTCCATGGTCGTGGGAGGGGGGGGGGGTGGTGGTGGTTGTGGTCGTAGTGGGAGGAGTGGTGGTGGTGGTGGTGGTGGGAGAAGTGGTGGTGGTGGTGGTGGTGGTGGTGGTGGGGGAGGGGGTGGTGGTGGTGGTGGTGGTGGGAGGAGTGGTGGTGGTGGTGGTGGTGGTGGTGGTGGGAGAAGTGGTGGTGGTGGTGGTGGTGGTGGGAGGAGGGGTGGTGGTGGTGGGAGGAGTGGTGGTGGTGGTGGTGGGAGGAGTGGTGGTGGTGGTGGTGGTGGTGGTCGGCTCTGGTTTGTTAGTTCTATGTTCATCCTCTTTTTCCGCCTTTGCAGCAGGAAGTGATGTCGTGGAGCTCAGAGTCTGAGCCGGCGTCACAGGAAGTGATGTCGTGGAGCTCAGAGTCTGAGCCGGCGTCACAGGAGAGCTTGCTTCTGGTTTATTGGTTTCTACTGTTTGTGCTTTTTTCATGGACGTTGGAGACTGTGTCGGTCTAGGTGTAGCTTTGTCGTTGTTGTTGTGTAGTTGTCGTTTTGTTGGTGTGGTTTGTGTTGTTGTTGTGTTGGTGTTGTTCGTGTTGTTGTGGTGTAGTTGTCGTCGTTGTTGTTGGTGTAGTTGTCGTCGTTGTTGTTGGTGTGGTTGTCGTCGTTGTTGTTGTTGTTGGTGTAGTTGTCGTTGTCGTCGTTGTTGTTGTTGGTGTAGTTGTCGTCGTTGTTGTTGGTGCAGTTGTCGTTGTCGTCGTTGTCGGTCTAGTGGTTGTGGTGCTGGTGGGGGCGGGAGTCACCACAGGCATGGTGGCGATGATGATGATGGGTGGAGGAGCTGTCCTAGTGGTTGTTGTGGTGGGTTGTGTGGTTGTTGTTGTACTTTGTGTGGTAGTGGTGGTTATAGCCGGAGGTAAAGTTGTGGTGGTGGTTTGTGTTGTGGTTGTTGTCACAGGTCTCACTGTGGCCGGGTGAATCAAACCTGTGAAACAAAGAAGATAGAAACAATAACAACCTAAAGACTCACTCACTGACTGACTCACTAACTGACTCACTCACTAACTGACTCACTAACTGACTCACTAACTGACTCACTCACTAACTGACTCACTAACTAACTGACTCACTAACTGACTCACTAACTAACTGACTCACTAACTGACTCACTAACTGACTCAGCCACTAACTCAGCCACTAACTGACTCACTCACTAACTCAGCCACTAACTCAGCCACTAACTAACTCACTCACTAACTGACTCACTCACTAACTGACTCACTCACTAACTGACTCACTCACTAACTGACTCAGCCACTAACTGACTCACTAACTAACTGACTCACTAACTGACTCACTCACTAACTGACTCACTCACTAACTGACTCACTCACTAACTCAGTAACTGACTCAGTCACTAACTGACTCAGCCACTAACTGACTCACTAACTGACTCACTCACTAACTCAGTAACTGACTCACTCACTAACTGACTCACTCACTAACTCAGTAACTGACTCACTCACTAACTGACTCACTCACTAACTCAGCCACTAACTAACTCACTGACTCACTCACTAACTAACTCAGCCACTAACTAACTTACTCACTAACTAACTCAGCCACTAACTCACTAACTAACTTACTCACTAACTAACTCAGCCACTAACTCACTCACTAACTAACTCAGCCACTAACTCACTTACTCACTAACTAACTCAGCCACTAACTCACTCACTAACTGACTAACTAAGCCACTAACTCACTCATTAACTCACCTAGTCACTAACTAACTACATAATTCACTAACAAACTAACTCACTAATTAACCAGCTCACTAAATAACTAACTATAACAAACAGAATACCGATCTAGGACTAGCTGACTATCTGATGGTAAACGTAGGAACAAGATGGCGGCCGACCTTTGAAGATGTCGTAGGTGTTGGTGGCGTTTGGAGCTTTGGTCAAAGGACAGTCGGCCTCCGCCTGACAGTGGAACAGGAAACAGTTCCCTTCGCCGGCGTGTTTGTTCCCACTGAACACGGCCATGTTGCACTTTGCTCCTACACACGCACACGCACACACACACACACACACACGCACGCACGCACGCACGCACGCACGCACGCACGCACGCACGCACGCACGCACGCACAGACACACACACACGCACGCATGCACACACAGACACACAGACACACACACAGACACACAGACACACACACACACACACAGTAGAGATACAGATTGATTATATTTTTAATAAGTTTCACATGTTTGTGCTCCAGTCGTATAAAAGCATCATCACTGGGAATGACGAGAGGTCAGAGGTCACCAGCAGCCTGACCTTGGAACGACCTCCTCACCTGGTTTGACGTCCTCCGAGCAGCAGGCGAGGATGCAGTCCCGCTCAGAGCCGAACACGCGAGTGTCCATCACCGTGCCGGCTCGGTTCACGGCCACTCGGACGTTGACTCTGGCGCTCTGGTGCTGTCTGGAGAAACACGTCTCTGGTTCAGCTGACACAGGAAGTGATGCCAGCATCATCATGACGGCGGCGGCGGAGGCGAGCCGCCGGCGTGCCTGCCAGGTCAGACTGGCGTCTGGAAGGAACATGGCGGCTGCCGGTCGACTCTCGGATCAGAAACGACTCGGTGTCGACAGGAGTTCTGAGATTCACACAAACCTTCTGCAGCAGAAGACGCAGGAAACAGTTCAGTTCAACTTCCCCTCGGTGACAAAGGTTTTCATATTCAATTCATCATAAAACTATAATAATCTGAACGTATGGAAGAACAGAGTGAAAACAGTTCTTATTTTTGAAAAACATTTGCTTGTATGAGTTCATGTTGAATTCATGAACTTGACTTGAAACGGACCAAAGTGATGTTTCATTTGTAGGTGATTTTTGATTTCTCTAAAAACAAACGACATCGTGTGAAAATGATTCAACGTCTTCGTTTCAGCGACAATCGAGATTTACTTTGAACGGTTTCAGGACATAAAGATTTAAGCAGCTTGAGGAGGCGTTGAGGCCGTTGATTGACAGGTGTCGAGAGAAGATAGTAGAAACGAACGTGTGTGAAACAACTCGTGGAACAAAGCAGCAGCAGTTTGATGGAGAATAAGACTTTTACAGAACATCTACAAACTGTAAACACATCTGAACACGAGTCACTGGATCGTAAACTGGATCGATTCTGACAAACTGGAATAAAAACTTCTGATTAAACTGAGTTAATGAGACTCATTCTTTCTTTAAAGGTAAAAACAGATCTAATAAGAAATCGTTAAACAACCAATCACAAACTAAATCTGAGTTTTTAAAGGTTAAAAGTTAAATAAAGTTTAAAACTGCAGCTGTTTGTCTTTTTGAAGTGTTTCCACATTCGAACGACGTGATTGGACTCGGGACCTTTCAGCCGTCACTCAACACGTTTCCTCTGGTCTCACATCTGAAGACAACAACAGAACCGACGGACAGAAATAGAAACAAGTCTGAGGTGGAAATAGAAATCTAAAAATGGAACTGGTTCTTTTTTTAGATTCTCCTGAAGTTGAACGAGGTCGGTTGTGATTTTAAATCTGAACATGATTCAATGATTCTTTGGAAACATTTCAGCAGGAAGTTAAATATTCTCTAAAACCACAGTGTTGACTTCTGTAGCTTTGACTCTTCAGGTTTTCAGATAAAAACTTAAAGTGGGAGACTCGGAGACTCGGAGACTCGAAGACTCACCGGAGAGAAGCTTCCTCCATCAGATGCTCGGCAGCTCTGAGGATCCAGAGTCCACAGATCTGGACTTTAACCCGTCTGTTAGAGACAAGACGTGTTATTTCCTCTTATCTGTTCCTGACGTCTGACACAACAACAGCCAGGTCCACAACCAGGTTAACCACCTGGTTATTAATAACCAGGTCAACAACCAGATGATTAATAACCTGGTTATTAACCAGGTCCACAACCTGGTTGTGACCTGGTTATTAACCAGGTCACAACCAGGTTATTAACCAGGTCAACAACCAGATGATTAATAACCTGGTTATTAACCAGGTCCACAACCAGGTTAACCACCTGGTTAATAACCAGGTCAACAACCAGATGATTAATAACCAGGTTAACAACCAGGTCCACAACCATGGTTAACACTGGTTATTATAACCAGGCCAACCAAGTCATAACAGTAACCACTGTTATTAACCAGGTCAACAACCAGATGTTAATAACCTGGTTATTAACCAGGTAACACCAGAGATTAATACCTGGTTATAACCAGGTTAACAACCAGATGATTAATAACCGGTTAAACCAGGTCCACAACCAGGTTAACGACCTGGTTATTAACCAGGTTAACGACCAGGTTATTAACCAGGTCAACAACCAGGTTATTAACCAGGTCAACAACCAGATGATTAATAACCAGGTCAACAACCAGATGATTAATAACCTGGTTATTAACCAGGTTAACAACCAGATGATTAATAACCTGGTTATTAACCAGGTCCACAACCAGGTTAACGACCTGGTTATTGACCAGGTTAACGACCAGGTTATTAACCAGGTCAACAACCAGATGATTAATAACCTGGTTATTAACCAGGTTAACAACCAGATGATTAATAACCAGGTCAACAACCAGGTTATTAACCAGGTCAACAACCAGATGATTAATAACCGGTTCAAACAACCAGTGTTATAACCTGGTCAAAGCAGGTCCCCCAGGTGTAACGGTACCTTGTTGGTGGACCAGTAACGCGTTATAATCAATGTATAAAGATGATTTTATCATCAGTTATTCGACGTGGTTACAATCTGATTAAAACAGGTCAACAACCAGGTTATTAACCAGGTCAACAACCAGATGATTAATAACCAGGTCAACAACCAGGTTATTAACCAGGTCAACAAGCAGGATCGCCCCCTGGTGGCTAACTGCAGTATAAACCTCCTCCATGTTAGCGGATGGACCAGTAGACGTTAAATCAATGTTTGTAAAGATGTTTCTGTCATTTCAGTTCATCTCTCTGATGTTGGTTCAAGGTTCTGATCAGTTTGGTTCTATTAGTTATTTGATGATGATTGACAGCTGCTGCTGCTTCTTATTATTTAACGTATGATATTGTCATTCATATTTATAAATGATAAATTAAAGATTAAAGTTTGTAAAATCTCTGAGAATCACATCAGTTTAAATGAGGCAGAAGAACCGCAGGCGAAGAGAAGGTTCAGGTCAGCGAACAGCTGCGCGAACAGCCGGCGAAGACCTGTCCGTCAAATGTGAAGGAAACGGGGCGAACAACGTCGCGCAGGTGTCGCGCAGGAGACCAGAGGCCTCGAACTAAAGTCGCGTCTGAGGCTAATAGCCCCGTTAGCTTGTTAGCTTCGAGGCTAATGGCAACTGGACAAAGCGAACGAATCCCGTTTAATGTTTGAGTGTGAATGTGCATCATTAGCTCAATGCTAACAAAGCTAAAGCATTTTAATGCGTTAACGTATCCTGTTAGCTCGATGCTAACAAAGCTAAAGCATTTTAATGCGTTAACGTATCCTGTTAGCTCGATGCTAACACCCGTCTTTGTGTAACAGTTCGCCGCTGGTTTGTTCCACCTGCCGCGCGAACATGTCATCACACTGAGCCGGGACGTTTTATTTAACCCGGGTTTTAATGAGCTCTAACCCGGGTTTTAATCAGCTGGTACCCGGGTTTAATTTACATCTCCCCCGGGTCCCCATCACGTCTCCATAGCGCCACATTCGTACCTTTCTTTTCACCGAGGACGCAGATCACCGCGACGCCGCATCCGTCCCTCCTGCGTCGGTCAGAGCTCAGAGGAAGAGTCGGTGTGTGGAGCCTGGAGCTCCGCAGCGGAGAGCCGGTTCAGACCCGGTTCAGACCCGGTTCAGTCCCGGTCAGAGGCGGGGGGCCGGCTGCAGCGACCCGGGAGACATGTCGCTCAATGAACACAAAGGTTCATTAAAGCTTCATGAGAAGAATCCGAGTTTCTGTTTGGTTCAAATCCACAAATGTTCTGCTGCTGGAGATGGTGACGAAGAGGAGGAGGTGATGAAGAGGAGGAGGAGGAGGAGGAAGATCTGACCCACTTCAGTCTTTGTCCTCTGGAGGAGGATACAAAACACACAACCAATATCACTATCACTAATATATTATACTAAAAATAAAATCACATTTATCATCCCCTCATCTTTTTCACAGGAAACATAATTATGTTTTTAAATGTATTAAAGCTCTGCAGGCACAATAAATATAAATGTATGATTATATTATAAATAAATATAAAGGAAATATTTTACTGGGAATCATTGGAATAAATTTGTAGAAAATCTGAAGTAATGGCCGGAATAACAACCACTAACACCCTGTGGCCACTGGGGGGCGCTGTGGGTTGATGTGTTAGTGGGAGACTTACTGCATTTTTTATTTTCATTTTGATAAATACTTGTAAATAAATCGATTTACAAATCCAACATTTCATTTTGGTCTTTTGAGAAATGTTGGTCCAAACCAGACAAATGGAAACATGGACGTTCCGACTCTACATGGATTAAAACATAACTAAATTATGAAGAAACAGATATAAAGTCTAAAATCTTTGGTTTTCAAATGTCTAACTTTTGATGTTTGAACATGTTTGTATTAAAACACACAAAATTACTACATTATCAATCGTTTAAGTCGATATGACTTAGTTTTATTTCAATCCTTAAAAGAACAGACACTTTCCTTCTGCTATAAAATTTTAAATATTCCCGTTTGTTCAGGATTTTAGAGCTTTAAAAATAAAATGATGCATTTGTCAACAGTTATTAGATTTAATATCTTAGTCAAATTATGGATTTATAATTTAAATAAGTATAATTATTGAATAAGTGTGTGTCCAGACAATAGAACAGGGGCAAGAGAGGCAGTGTGTGTAACCCTATCACCTTTAATATAACTTTAGGAGGTTTCTGGTATAACTGCAGTATTTGCTTGTATAAAACTATATACTCTAATAAATACCAGTACTACACAGTATGAAGCCGCATCTTCCACTCCAGCAAATATTTCACGATAAAAAGCATTTAAAAACAACAGAATGGATTCACTCAACAGAAACACCCGAGCACTTTTATTTTGAAACCGTGTCCGACAGTTAAAGAACAGATAAACATAGAAACTGTATTTCCTGAACGGAGACGTTGAATCTGCAGAAGAGCAGAAGAGCTTCTGGAGCTCAGAGTTCACAGCTCGTCACTGAAGCTCTGGACTCTTCATCAGAGTGTGAACATCGAACTGAAGACGAGTCACAGGTTCAAGGTTCGTCAGTAAAACACATTTTCAACAGATCTCCACAAATGATAGAAACAAAAGTTGATATTGATAAAAAAATTGTTTACATTATATGAGGTCATGTGATCAGTGACGCGATGAAGAAGTCACGGTTAAAGAATCTGGATCGATAATCACGAGCAGCGTCTGTTTAACGCTCGGACGAGTTTCAACTTGAATACTGACTTCGTACTTTCTGTCCTCGTGGGAATCGAACTCTTCACTCGTTGGTCCTGAGACTGGATCACATGACTTCTGGTCGACTTCGTCCCGACTGTCCCACATCAACAAGTCCTCACTCCGTATCGCACATCTCTACGTCCCCCTGACGTCCCTGCGCCGCCGCCGCCCGCCGCCTTCTTCTTCTGTGTCGGAGCTGAAGACGAGTCGTCCTTCTTCTTCTGTGGTGGAGCTGAAGACGAGTCGTTCTTCTTCTGTGGTGGAGCTGCTGCTTCCGCTGAGGACGACACAA
Organism: Reinhardtius hippoglossoides; assembly: GCA_006182925.3. NCBI lineage: Eukaryota > Metazoa > Chordata > Actinopteri > Pleuronectiformes > Pleuronectidae > Reinhardtius > Reinhardtius hippoglossoides. Next base: position 17,691,676 of record CM031691.1, on the reverse strand, counting down.
GAGTGAATCAATCAATCAAATTTTATTTGTATAGCCCATATTCACAAATCACAATTTGTCTCATAGGGCTTTAACAAGGTGAGACATCCTCTGCCCTTGAACGTGGATCTGGATTCCTCCCGTGTGGATGTGTGAGCTCTTACCTTCCATCGCGGCCTTGTCCTGCTGCATGTGCATCAGCTGTTTGAGCAGCTTTCGCTTCTTCTTCCCCGACAGCGTGATGTTCGCCCTCGGACTCGAGCTGAAATCATTTCATGAGACAGGAATCAAACCAGAGACCCAGGATCGTTCAGCCATTAATAACCAGCTCATCAATAAATCGGATCAAACACATGGAAACTAGTTCAACCATTTATATATTTATATATATTTCAGAGTGAAACTAAATCCCTGTTCTCTCACTTCCTCTTCCTCAGGTGATGGATGGTGATCAAACCGTCGTCGACCACGGCGCCGACGATCTGACGCTTCTTCTTCTTCTCTCGACCCAGAACCCGGCGCCGCTTGAAGAGCTTCTTACCGAGTTCCTGCAAAACACATGAAGTACTGGTACTGCAAGAGACGAGATATACATATATATACATACATATAACTACATGAAGTACTGCAACTACATGAAGTACTGCAACTACATGAAGTACTGGTACTGCAAGAGACGAGATATATATATGTATATACATACATATAACTACATGAAGTACTGCAACTACATGAAGTACTGGTACTGCAAGAGACGAGATATATATATGTATATACATACATATAACTACATGAAGTACTGGTACGGTGGTACTGTAACTACATGAAGTACTGGTACTGCAAGAGACGAGATATACATATATATATATATACATACATATAACTACATGAAGTACTGCAACTACATGAAGTACTGCAAGAGACGAGATATACATATATATACATACATATAACTACATGAGGTACTGTAACTACATGAAGTACTGTAACTACATGAAGTACTGTAACTACATGAAGTACTGCAACTACATGAAGTACTGTAACTACATGAAGTACTGGTACTGCAAGAGACGAGATATACATATATATATATATACACATACATATAACTACATGAAGTACTGCAACTACATGAAGTACTGTAACTACATGAAGTACTGCAAGAGACGAGATATACATATATATACATACATATAACTACATGAAGTACTGCAACTACATGAAGTACTGCAACTACATGAAGTACTGTAACTACATGAAGTACTGTAACTACATGAAGTACTGTAACTACATGAAGTCCTGTTACGGTGGTACTGTAACTACAGTAACTACAGTACACGGTGTACATTATCAGTAGGATTAACTCACAGTACATATATACATATATATAAACTCACAGTTTTGGGTCTGTTGATTTTTCCTCCGGGTGGAGGCATTTTGTTTCTCACGTGGAGCTTCTTCTTCTGCGCTTTAAATCAACCACACACTTCCGGGTTCTTTACCACGGCCATCTTCTTCTTCGTCTGTTCACGTGGCGGTAGGACACGTTCGGCCGCGTGAGCGCCACCTGCTGCGGTGAAGAGAGAACTACAACAACCGTGTTTCACACAGAGATCAACCAAGAATAATAATATTATATTATTCACAATTATAATATTGTTGTTGTTGTTATTATTATTAATAACAATAGTAATAAGGACAACGAAAATAATAATAAAATGAATAACAATACCAATATCATATTAGTATTAATATTACTTCTAATAATAGTAGTATTAATAAAATAAAATAAAACAAAACGAGTTATATGTCTGTTTACTTTATGTTCGAGAGACTAAATGCGACGATGGCAGAACACCTGGATCGCCCCCTGGTGGCCGGAGGTGAATCATCTGTGTTTAAACTGTACATTTATTGTTTGTTTCTAGTTTCCAGAGAGAACTGTTCATGAGATAAAGTATTTAGATTTAAATAAGAACAAAAGTGATGTTTCGCTCAGAGTCACAGGGAGTGTTGATGGTTTCTCTCATCACATCTGTCTCTGAACATCTGGATCAGATCCATCTGAGAGGATCAGTGTCCGGCAGCAGCATCATCATCATCATCATCATCATCATCATCATCATCATCATCATCATCATCATCATCATCATCATCACATCATCATCATCAGCAGCAGCAGCAGCAGATCAGTTCACGTTCAGTCGGAACCATAAAGAGACTCGACTTTGTAATTGGCTCATTTTTCTCCTCGGTCCAGATGAATGTTCTGCTGGAGCTTCAGAACCAACTGGGATCCAGGAATCTGAGCCGATTCCACAGAGACTCTGACACAACATGAGCTGACTCACATTCGGGGAGTTGCTCCGAGGGTCTGGGGACATGTCGGTTTTCTTTCTGCTGATTCGAGTGTTGGACGAGTTTCCAGCTTTGATTCAGATCCAGAAACAGTTTCTCTCTCATCTGATCCAGAAACAGTTTCTCTCTCATCTGATCCAGAAACAGTTTCTCTCTCATCTGAACCAGAAACGATTCAGACTCTCGGACTCGGCTGCTGACAAATCTGCCTCCAAACAAAAACATTGATCCACAAAGTTCTTCACTTTCTCAGCAGGTTCCATTTTATTCTTTGGAAACTTATTGAAACATTTCATTCAAAACCAGAAGCTGTGAATTGAAATCTGAGTTCCGAGCGGCAGCCTTCGACCTTGAGGCCGATGGACACGTGACTCCACAGTTCATCTGGTCTGCTGGATTCATTATTTACTGGTTTTGTTTATGACATCTTCATTTTTGTTTTGTTTTTGAATCAAAAGCTGTTTTGAGTTGTTACATAAAACAGAAATTCTGCTACAAGAAAATGTCTGATAAATTTTACTTGAAAAAATATATATATACGAAGACTGAGAATTTATTCATAATTTATGTTAATCAACTTTTAAAATATCATGTAAAACTTATGAGGACCGAGGACAGAACCCTGGGGACACCACATTCACGTATCTTCCGTCGGTGGCAGAAAATAAAGGATATAAATAAAGTTCCCATAACTTCAGCAGCTTTTATTTGAGTTCTTTGAGATCGAAGACACGGAGACGGAGCAGCTTCTGTCAAATGTTTAATCCGTTCAGTACAGGGTGTTCATCTCAGTGCAAGGGCCACAAACAACAATATCCAGCCGTGTTTGTTTATGTACAAATCTGAACGTTGGCGTTGAGAAGCAGAGCGAGTCGTGGAGGAGACAGACGCCGACGGCAGCGAGACGACGAACAAACATCGGAACAACATCGGAACAACATCGGAACAACATCGGAACAACATCGGAACAACATCGGAACAACATCGGAACAACAGCAGCAAAGAAACAAACGTCTGAACAGAGCGAAGAACAAAGAAACACAGAAGACGACCGTCGTTTTTTCTTCATTTCAATCAACCACAAAAACAATGAACATGGTTTATATATTTATATTTATATATCTAAAGTGCATTATGGTACAAAAATATAGAGGGACAGCAGCACCTCGATACATTTACAAAATAAATACACCATTCAGACAAAATAAATTACAGCAAGAAAATCGGACATAATTGGAATAAAAAAGAGAAAAGCGAGGATTCACAAAGATTAAAATCTGTCGCCCCACAGAGCATCAATACGTTTTTTTTTATCATATTCTGCTATGTATTCTGCGATATTTAGAATATTTACAGACAATAAATATTTTACAATTTCTTTCCAAACAATCACGATTACAGACGAGTGTAACTCGGGTGTTTAGGAGTCCGCTCCAACTCTCCGCACGTTTCTGAAACACAAAAACAAACGAGTTTAAAATCAGACAAATGTGAAGAAACATCCGGTTTTTATTTAATCAGTAAAGATTTACTTTGTGTTCAGTTATTAGATTTTTATCAGATTCATTTCTTTGATCAGTTTAATGTGAGTCAGCAGATTTTATTGTTTGACTCGCGAGGGAAAAGGATCCCAATGCCTCATAGGCTGTGATGTCCCTGCTCAGCCACCGGGGGCAGTAATGAGCTTTGTTACTCTTTCTGCTGTGAACAGGATTTAAATCTTCTGATTTAAATATGTTTGGTTCATTTGAACATTGAAACAACATTTTACACGTAAACGTAAACGAAGAAGAGGTGAACTCACCTTCGTCAGTGTGACAGCGTTTTAAAGCAGCGCCCCCTGCAGGCCGAGCAGAGACCTCCACTCCTCCTCCCTCCGGCCTAGCGAGCGCACCCTCCTCTTCCTCTTCTCTCCCTCCCTCCTCTTCCCGGCTCGTCCTTTCTTCTTCTTCTTCCCGGGAGACTTGAAGGTGGGAGACTTGTTGGTTTCCTGCGGCAGGTTGGTTCCTTCCTCGTCCTCCAGGCCGAAGGCCACCGCCAGGTTCTTGGTTCCTCCGGCGGGTTTGGAGTGCAGGGTGCTGCCGGTGGTGCTGAGGTCGATGCCCAGGCTGACGCCCGGCAGCCCCCCGCCGGCCCCGCTGCTGCCCCCCCCTGCCCCGGTGGTTCGGACCGGAAGGTCCCGGACCTCGGCCGTGTGAACCTCGTCCAGAAGCTCCTGCAGCCACATGCGGCGCTTGAAGTCCTGAAGGGCGCGACCTTTGTCGTGCATCAGCTGAGCGTGAGTGACCGAGCGTTTCCTGCAAAGAGAGAGAGGACACGATGCTCGGTTACTGTACTGAGCGAGTACAAGTACACGAAGTACATTCAAAAATACACCAACAAGTACACAAAGAAGTACACTAACAAGTACAAAGAAGTACACTAACAAGTACACTAACAAGTACACAAAGAAGTACACTAACAACTACATGTTGAGACAAAGTGTGGGAAAATATTTCTGCATGAGAAAAAACTCATAATAAAACCACATAAACTTTGAACCAACTGTTTTTTAAGTTTCTGAGTTGATCACATTTATCTGCTGAGTTTTTAATCCAATAAAAGTTATTTAAATATTATCATCCTGTTTTTAAATGTCAGAAACGAGTCAATACGACAAAAGTCAGAAACAAAACTTCTGTCACATGAATCAGATGTGAAACATTAAAATGACCTGAACACACACACACACACACACACACACACACACGGATAATAATTTTACATATGTCGAGAATAATGAAAAGAAAACGTCATGTAGGTAAAATATAACTTTAGATGATTCAGAGAGTTCAGGGGTTTCACCAGCAGGGGGCAGAATAAGCAAAGGCACAAGTGAAGTGTCTCTTAGATAAACTCATTGATTCACTTCCTCTTCAGTGTAATTATAATTATAATAACAATAAGTGAGATTATTCATTAAACTGCAGAAGCTGAATATGAGAAAAGAAAAACTTCATGTTTCATGAAAGACTTTTAAATCAAAGTCTCGAGACGACGACTCGTGATCAGAAATCTGGTTTGAGCCTGAATCAGAAATCTGATGGTGGAAGTGATCATGTTGCTGTGGCGCCACCTAGTGGTGACTGCTGAACTACGAGGAGGAATCCTTCAGAGACACCTGACCTCTGACCTCTGACCTCTGACTGGTCATGTGACACAGTGAAGACTGGAAATGAAGATAAAATATAAAACTGGTTTGTAAAAGAAATAAAAAGACAAAAACGTAACAGCTGATAAAAATAAGGCAGATCTTGATGATCTCTAGGTGGCGCTGTGGCTCAGGGATTTGAACTCGTGACTCCTGGTCCACAGACCTGAGCTTTAACTTCATCTCTCCGTCCTCTGAGATTCTGTCCTGTTGGTCCTGATTGGTCCTGATTGGTCCTGTTTGGTCCTGATTGGTCCTGTTTGGTCCTGTTGGGTCCGGTTTGGTCCTGATTGGTCCTGATTGGTCCTGATTGGTCCTGTTTGGTCCTGATTGGTCCTGTTTGGTCCTGATTGGTCCTGTTTGGTCCTGATGAGCGAGTCGTCCTCTCGATGTTCAGAAGTTCTGCAGCACCGAAGAGTCGGAGCTTTGCTGCGGAGTCGTTTTACTCAGAGTCGAAAATCTTAGAAAAACACGAGTCTGCTGCTCGAGGCCTGAGAACGAGGGAGCTCCACTGTCTGAGCACACAAACACACACACACACACACACACAGACACTGACACACACACACACTGACACACAGCCACACACACACACACTGACACACACCACACACACACACACACACACACACACACACAGACACACACACACAGCCACACACACACACACACACACACTGACACACAGCCACACACACACACAAACACACACAGACACACACACAGACACACACACTGACACACACACACACACACACGCACACACACACACACACACACACACAGCTGTCACTCTTTCCCATGATGCACTCCTCCTCCTCCTGCACAGACGTCAGTTTATCTTTATAAAGCTTTTATTTTAGAAACAGAGAAAATTCAAGTCAAAGTGTTTTTTCCTTCTGAATCCGATCGAACTCAGATTCTCTCTCTGACCAATGAGAGAAGGAGAATGTTTCCTAGAACCAGCGCCGCGTCGTTTCCCGCCGCCGCCAGCGGCTCTAAGCTCATTGGCTTATGGTCAAATGTGTGTCGGTTTGAATCCTGCGGCTGCGGATGGTTCGGAGACGTGGCCTTGAGTCGGGGGGGCAAACGACCCTGAGGTGAGGGGTCGTTGCTACGGTTACTGAGGCCTGATCCAGATTCTGACCAACGACAAAAGATTAAACTTCTCTCTGCAAATTATTTTACAGATGAATCATGTTTCTTATGATCAATAAAACCAATATTCAGTTTCTCACATCTGAGAAACTAAAGTTTGATGTTTGTTTCACATTCGAAGATTTTAATGAAACAGCCAAACTTCATAAATCTAATTTCATCAGATTCCGTCTTTTTCTAATCAGCAGATGATGGAAGGTCAAAGGTCACGAGCGTCCGCCCGAGTTTTACTTTCCTCTCAGGCGCGTTAACCCTCGGCCTGAAATCCTATTGAGAGCAAATCACAGGACGGCTGTAGGTCGACTTCCCCCCCCGACACGAGCAGAGCAGGCCCCACACACACACACACACACACACACACACACACACACACACACACACACACACACACACACACACACACACACACACTCTCCTGTGAGTGGAAACTGCTGGAACCCGTTAACGTTCACGTAAACCTGGACGACACTTTAAAAACTCAACACTCGTCCTTCAGCAAAAACTTTAAACTACAACTGCTGCCACTGAAATGCATTTCAGATGTGACCCCCCCCCCCCCCCCCACACACACACACCCTCCTGTTTAATTCCCTCTCCCTCGCTGATTAGATCCAAAAAGCTTCTCAGAGATCGGATCTCCGAGGGAAACGTTCCCCGTGTGTTTGATGTTCTGGCTCCTGGACCTGAAGGAACTTTATTCTGTTTGGCATCAGGCTCAGCAGCAGCAGCACATTTGCTTTGGTCCCGGGCCGAGTCGAACATCAGCATTATTCATTTCTCTGGTAAAGACTCAGAGTGTTTGTCTGAGGACGGACAGCGGGACGGGGTGGGGGGGGGGGCAGAGGTGCGTCCGGGGGGGCATGCACACGGTTTCTGAGGTAAACACACAGGAACCAAACAGCTGGACACATTTTCCAGCCGCTGCTCGCCCACCGTGCAGGAGCGAGGGGCGGGGGGGCAGCAACACATGAAAACACAGATATGTGAAAGAAGCTCATCCACTCTGAGTTTGTACAAATGAAATCCAGACTCACATTCTGCTGCTCAGGGCATCGATGGGACGTCCGAAGTGCGGCACCGGGGAGCAGAGCAGGAAGAGAGCGAAGCACCACTGCTGCAGGAGCCTCCTGGAGCAGAACATCTCTGAGGAGAAACACAACCGCAGCGTTCAACAACAATCCCACAGCTTCACTGCCTCAGCACGAGAGGAGCAGGGACTCACTGCCCCTCGGTTTGTCCCAGATCGCACAGATCAGAACATCTATTCACTGTCCTTTCTCAAATGTTCCACACAGAAAATCCAGGTGAGGACGAGGAAACAAAAATCCCACGAGCCCGAACGCATCCAGAGCTTTTTCTTTAAGTTCCTCAGAGAGAGAATTCCTGAGCGTGAGCGTCCTGTGCAGGAGGTGATGTCACTGCAGGAGGCTGCAGGGCTTCTGATGGAGACGTCTGCTGAGATGTGAGCAGGTCTCAGAAGGGAAGAGGAGGACTGGGGAGCAGAGGACGGCCTCCGTCAGGGTCTGCCCCCATCAGGAGAGTGAGGAGGCAGGAAGGTGGCGCTAGAGCAGCGCCTGCAGCTCCACCACAGACCACACCGTGGAGGAGAGCACCTCGGACTTTCTACCTTTGTCTCCACTTCACTGACTCAAATAATGAAACATCTGAAAATATGGAAATATGGAAACACAACGCGACAACTTTCCTTTGACTTTGTAGTTCGAGCTGCGTTTGGTGAGTTAAAGGATCGAGAGGCACGATCCTCCTGGGTTGTTGTTTTCTTTACCCCAGAAAGGGCCTTGATTGTAAATACTGTGTATATTTAAATACTTTATATTTACATACTTTATATTTACTACTTATTTAAATAATAGTGAGGGTGAGGGGTGTTCAAAACGAACTAAACTAAAAGTGACTGGTTGTGTGTGGGCGGGGCCTCGGGTCACGTGGTGTCACAGATTCTGTCTCAGTTTCAGGTTCGTTAATATTTTGATGGGTTCAGATATTTCTGTAGATTTTTAATGATCTAATGAAAAGAGCAGGAGTTTGAAACCCAGTGACGACACCAGGCTGATACCTGAGCGGAGGAGAGGAGGTCCGACACTCCGACATGAGGAGAACCAGAATCTGAGGAGAACCAGAATCTGAGGAGAACCAGAATCTGAGGAGAACCAGAATCTGAGGAGAACCAGAATCTGAGGAGAACCAGAATCTTTACAGAACGCTTCACGTTCACTGATCGTCAGAAAACCACAGATCAAGTGTTTCAAATGAAAAACTCCGATAACGACCTCATGACGGAGGATGGTGTTTCTGATCAAATAAGAAACATCTTGTGAAAAAGCTTCTAATAGAAAATATGAAAATATAAAATGTGTCAGAAACAGACGGTCGCGGTGGATCAGTCCCCCCCCCCCCCCCCAGAGTGCTAGGGGGGGGGGGGGGGGACTCTAACATCTGCAGATCCGATGATGTGAAGCTTGGGTGGAACCATCTTCAGCTGCAGCACACGGATCATTACAGGAGTCTAATCTAATCTGATCTAATCCCAGTTCATCTGAATGGGATTAGATCGACTCTGGGAGGAAACATTCCTCATGTGAGGATCAAAGCCTCAGACCACCAGCGCCGCTGCTCTGATGGAAACCAGCAGAAGACCCGAGTCCAGGGATCGGCTCGGTTCCACAACTCAGCACCAACGGATCCAATCCATCAGAGGAATTATGGTTTCTTTTATCATTTACATCCGTGAACAGCTTCGCGTCACGTGACAGACACGTGACAGACATGTGACAGACACGTGACAGACATGTGACAGTAGAACAACCTGTCGTCGCTCGTCTCCACCAATCAGAGAGTTTCAGTCTGCAGACTCCTGTGAGGTCACGGTGACCTTTGACCTCTGACTCTTTGTGTCAGAGTGTTGTTGAGGTGTCGTGTTCACGTGTTCGTGGAGACGCGTCGTCCACAGAGTCAAACTGAGTCCTCTGCCTCTGGGATCTACCTGCCCCCCCCCCCCCCCCGGGCTGGAAAGAACGACCTCATGTGAGCTTCACCTGCACATAAACAGGTAGTTTCCTGGCAGCGGCGCCGGCGCCCGCGCCAGGAAGCTGCTTTACATTCAGAGAAAATTGCTGCTTTTTGGCACAAGTCGACAAACACAAAACAAATGTCTGCTTTAATGTGTGCGACCGCCCCCCCCACCTCCGCTGCCTCGCTCCTTCTGAAAACAATCCTCCACACAAAGGCTGGTACTGTTAGAGACCCCCCCCCATCAGTGGTCCTGACGGGGCCACGGCTCCGTGTGAGGCCCCCACAACCCGATACCAGCTCACAGCTCCTTCTCTTTACCGGGTCGGCACCAATCTGCCGCTCGCTGAAGAATCTGACCTTTGAAACGACCTTTAACCTTCGGAGCTGCAGTTCATTCCTCTCGCTGCTGCTTCTAATCTCATCAGGTTTTTAAATCTCTCTTTTCTTCTAATAATCGAAGCTACAGTTTCAACATTGGGAAAAAGTCATTTTCGATGTGGAAAAGTATGATAAACTAAATTTACACAAATCAGCAACACACACGCTACGATTCATTTTTTCTAATATTGAAGATTTATGACAAAAACGTAACATTTTAGATAAATTTGTCTCAAACGTCGACTGTGAATAAAGATGGACGACATGACGCTCACTACAGTGAAGTCTAAAGGTCTTGATCGCCCCCTGGTGATGGTTTCTGGTCAGTTTGGTTTGAATCAGTTATTTGATGATATAAAAACAGCGGAGACGTCATGATTGACAGCTGGCACTGACTCCTGATTGGTCGGGACCTCGTTAGAGCAGCTCCACAATCACTACTGCACAGACTGTGAATCCAAGATGGCCGCGTCACTATCCGATCGATTTTGGCTTCATTTTCAGATTTATTAAATGTTGTGTTGCTACATGTCAATGAGCTGTTGTTGTTGTTGTTGTTGTTGTTGGATGATGATGATGATGATGAAGAGACTCCTCTCTCTCTCTCTCTCTCTCTCGTCCTCTCTATCCTCTCTCTCTCTCTCTCTTCTCTCTCTATCTCTTCTCTCTCCCCTTCCTCCTCTTCCTGCCTCTTCCTCCTTCCTCCTCTCCTCCTCCTCTCTCCTTCCTCCTCCTCCTCCTCCTCCTCCTCCTCCTCCTCCTCCTCCTCCTCCTCCTCCTCCTCCTCCTCTCCTCCTTCCTCCTCCTCCTCCTCCTCCTCCTCTGACAGATTCTAACCAGAGTTCAGAAATGCATTTGGCGTTTCTGCATTTCTCCAGGACCGGAACATTTCTTTCTCCCTCACAACTCGTCTCCGTCTGATTCTCGTGATACAACACTCGCCCACCACAGGAACACATGCTCCTCCACCGCTGCTCGACCACAAATAGCAACTGAGACGAGCTGAGAACGACTCGGAGCAGCAGCCGACATGTTTCCAGGGTTTTTGAAACCAGCTTGACCCTGTGACCATGTGACATAATATGAAAAGTGCAGCAGCGTGTTCACCCCGAGGTTTGAGGTCGCCTCCCTCAGTCGTGACGGATTCCTGAGACTGAAATATGTGTTTACTCTGATTCTAAATATCTGAAGCTGCTCCTGTTTCTGAAGCTGTAACACAAATGCATTCAAATTACAGAGACTCAGTGGAGCTGGAAAAAGAATCCGAACAAAAATACCATAAACCTCGAGTTGTAGTTTTATACATTTTCTATTTAGGCTACATGATAGCTAGCTAGCTTAGCTAAACTGGAATAAATCTTACATTTAGGAATTTAGAATGAATGAAAACATACAGCAGGTCAACTTATTATTATTGTTATTGTTATTATTATTATTATTTTATTATTATTATTATGTGTCACTAATTCCAGCAAATTACAATAAAATATACATCAGAAAATAGATCAAATTAGGGAACCGAGGTTGTCATGTTGTTAAATATTGAAACAGTTTACGTGCATTTCATTTCCTGATCTTCGTCTTCGTGTCGGTTCTGATGAGTCTGATGTTATTTTCTCTATTATTCATTTAAAGTTTCTATAAAATCTCCCACAGCTGAGACACACTTTGGTATTTTTATCAAACCAACGTCTGAAAACCTGAAGATATTAAATTTAAGGTCAAATATGTGGAAGAACGTTGAAGAAGCTGGAAGCAGAAAACACGTCTTGATGAATTGATTGTGTTTGACCATCGAGGCGGCGCTGAGCAGTCGTGTGTTTCCAGCGTGAACAGGGAGAAGCTCCGGGTCGGTCTAAGATCCCGAGGATCACGACGATGGAACAGAATCGCTCAGCAGACGTCTTCGTGTCTGTTGGCACGGCGACGCTCAGCGAGCTGCACGTCCCGGAGCTCTGACCCGTCTGAGAGACGGCGCCGGCCGTCTGTCGACTGCAGCGTCTCTGCTCAGCCACTTTTGCAGATGTCACCAGACGAGTGAACAGAACCTGCTGGTGCGTCGCTGCTGGATCCACGAGACAATCACTGCACTCTATTACATCTGATTATGGTTTCAGATGTGGATCCGAATATGGAGAGGGACGAACGTGTCGTCTCCATGAGTCAACACGTGATTCCATTAGTATTAAAAGAAACTGTTTTTAGGTCAGAACAGAATCCGGCTGAGAAACAGAAACTCGTCGTTTATCTGTTTGTCAGAAAAGATATTTTCTTGAACATGAAAAACTGAATCTTTACTTCACTTGAACTGATCAGTGGGAAGATATTTATTTTATTAGTTCTTGACTTTAATGAATGAAGCTGTTAGCGTTTAATGAGTCATTAGCATCAAGCTAAAGTAGTTTCGCACTAACAGAAAATACATTTACAATTTAACAGCTTCTTAAATTTCACTCAATAAGTTTATTAAGATTTTATTTATTAACACTGAATAAATCAGAAGTGTCACAAACTGACTGAAAATGTAAAACTATTATTAATACATTGATTATAATGACAGATCGTTACTGTGATTAAATTAGCTTAGTGTTGCTAACAATGCTAACCTCAGAAAGAATGGGGGGGGGGGTTTCAATGATGATGAAAATTGTTTGTGTCTTTAAACTTTATCATAAAACAATAAAATAACATTAACTGGAACCATGATGGTTTAAATAACTAGTTCTTAAAGTGTTGAGTTGGACTTTAGTAATATTATAACAACATGTAGAAATAATTTCATCTTTAAATTTGTCCTGTTGATCTTTTTGTTTCCAGACAAATAAAAAAGACATTTTCTCTTTTCTCTATTTTCTCTAAAGCTCGACGTGTTTGATGAAACGAGTCGGTTGAACAACACAAACCTTCGGTTCAGTTCTAACCCAGAGACAGAACCCAGAGACAGAACCCAGAGACAGAACCCAGAGACAGAACCCAGGAAACCCAGGAATCAAAGAAGCAGCTGCATAAGGAAACAAGGTTTGTAAAGTTTTTACCATAAACTTCAGACGAAGCTCGAAAGCTTCAGTGTTGAGACGTGTTTTCTATTATTAAAGTGTTTTCCACTATAAAACCACCAGTCGACCAACAACCACCAGAACAACGAGCAGAACTCAGCAGCACCTGACCCTGGTCGGACCGGGTCCAGTTAGTTCAACACTAAAGAGCAGAATTACCCTCGAGTCTGTGTGAACTGCAGGACCAGTTCGGATCAGGTCCCTTTATTTAGATTGTACAGGTTGTTTCCCAGAGGAACGTGGACCTGTTTCTTTAAACAGGTCCTGAGGTCAAAGACAAACCAGATCACAGAAGAATCCTTCAACATGTTAGGGTTAGGGTTAAGGGTTAAGGTTAAGGTTAAGGTTAAGGTTAAGGGTTAAGGTTAAGGGTTAAGGTTAAGGTTTCTTACCTGTGTCAGTCGGGGCTCCTTCAGATTTGTACGAGTCCAGTGAAGAGTCACAGATAAATCTTGTTCCTGGAGAGAAGCAGCTCCTCTGGACTCTTTGCTGTGAAGGTTGCAGAAGATCTTTAAATAAGGTTAAACCCTCCTGATGACATCACAGCGGGTCATCCGCATCATCACCGCCAGCCGTAGAAGCTGCATATGTAATTAGATGAAGTTACTCACTCGGCTGTTCCCTCCTCCCACATCCTCGTTCCTCCGTCCTGCTCCCTCCCCCCCGAGCGCATCACCGCTCCGTTCCAAGTCAAACTAATGACACGTGGGAGTTTCTGCGTCGCTTTTCTCCAGCTGTGGTTTTATTGGTGGCTTCGCTCTCACTTTGCTTCACCATCATCCTCCTCGCTGGGTTCTCACTCTGCTCTACGTCACTGAGGCGTGGAAATAAAACCTACATGTGAAAACCAACCTTCACTGTTGTTTCTACACCGACTGAAACTTTACTTGGGCACATTGATGTAATCATTTCAAAGCCCAGAATGAAAACAGAGCTCAGACAGATGTGTCTCGAGGGTTCGGGTTAGAGGTGTCGTCTCTGTTTTCGTCTGTTTCGGTCTCACCTTAATTCTACTGTATTAAGTAATGACCCCCCCGCTGGCAGACGCATGTTTGTCTGACCCGAGGAAAAAAAGGAAAACTCTCTCCAGAACATGGTGCTGGTGGTTTGGAGCATCGCACCCCCCTCTGCTTACGTAGTGGGTCTGAGGTTCTCTATGTTTAGCGGAGGGTCGTGGTTTTGGTTGTGAACCTCGGGTCAAACTCTAATTCACCAGACGCTGCTGCTTCCAGGTTCTGTGAAGAGGAGATCAGCTCCCAGTTCAAGGTCCCAGAATCAAATCTGACAGGTTCCACCAGAGCACGAGTTCAACCTGTAATCACCTGAATTCACAATGAACCGTCTACTGTAGTGACCCAGCAGGGGGCGCTCACTATCTGCTCCACCTATACCGATCCATAAGCGATCAGTCATGTTACGTTGTTGTCTGATGAAAATGTCGGACCCTGGTGAGCAGAACCGTCCTGAGCACAGAATCCAGCAGTTGGTTGTGTTCGTATGAAAATCACACGTTTCAGGTAAAGATTGTTCAGAGAGAAAACTTCAATGTATTTAAATCTGCTGACGATGTTCAGACGGAGTTGTTCAAAAAACACAAACCAGGAGAAAAGATTTTGAAACCTAAGATTTTGATTTTGATCTTTTTTCTGATCAAACAGCTTCAGTTGAGTTTTATAAAAGCTCTGGGTCCAGAAAGTGAAGATAACCCGTCTGAAACTCTGAACCTGTCCAACATCAGACTGACCCTCGTCCTCCTCGGATCTTCAAACCTTCACAATCACCTTCCACCACGGAGCCGAGTTTTCCCAAGATGCTTTTCCAGAGGAGGAGACGAGAGGATCCAACATCTGGAGACGTTTCCTGTTTGTCCACGAGGACATATTCACGTTACTGTGACTCGGGGAGAATGAAGCTTGAAGCTGCTTCACAATGAAAATATTCAGTTTTAGTTCTGAACATTCGTCGTCAATGAAGCTGAAAGAAATGATTTCTCTAATTAAATGTCCGGCCGCTGTCCGGCGCTGTTAAAGTCACAGAACTAAAGATAGAAGTGAAGTGAAGCGGCGCTAACGAGATAACGTGAAGAGGAATCATCGTTAGGTAATAAACTCTGAGCTCATGTGGAAACATTTACACGATTTTTCCTTCATAAACACCGAGATGAAAACGATGCAGTAAAATGTTTAAGTGTCGTGTTTGTGGCGGAGACGTAAACACGAGCGTCTCTTTAATCTGGGTTTGAAGTCGCTTCACGATAAATTCAATCACATCGGACTCACTTCTTCATTTCAACTGATTTTATAGACAAAACAAATAAACTGAGTGGATCTGCTCTGATAGGCTCCGCCCACCAGCCCAGGTGAGTGGATCTGCTCTGATAGGCTCCGCCCACCAGCCCAGTTGAGTGGATCTGCTCTGATAGGCTCCGCCCACCAGCCCAGGTGAGTGGATCTGCTCTGATAGGCTCCGCACACCAGCCCAGGTGAGTGGATCTGCTCTGATAGGCTCCGCCCACCAGCCCAGGTGAGTGGATCTGCTCTGATAGGCTCCGCCCACTGACTCCTGCAGGTGGAACATGAAGTAAAAACACTGATGACATCATAACTTCCTCAGTTCATATCGTCACCAGGACCCAACGTTTCCACCTCGTTGGTAATAACGTTCAGATCAAACATCCTAACCCTCTTCCACCTGCAGCAGTGTCATCATCACTTCACTGTAACTGCCCCACACAGAGGCCGATGATGAGGAGGATGAAGAGCTGCCGCTCGTCATTGGACTGAGACGAAGAAGAACCGTGTTGTTCTGTGTGGGACCGTCTCCTGCCTGAAAGTGAATCACTGGTTTTAAAGTGGAAGCACATTGAGCAGCTGATGGGAGCTGACAGGAGGATCAGTGCAGTAATATCTGCTCCCAGTCACTTTCTGGGAAGAGAAACACGAGCACAGATCTCTAAAGCCTCGCACTCACTCAAAAGCTCTTCTGTGGATAAACATGTTTTCATTGTCAAGGAGATGAAGACGAGGGATCGTGTTCTTCGTCTTTCAGAGGACCCTCCCACTCGGGAAGAAGAGAGAGGAGTGAGGCAATTTCACAGATTTGTGTGAACGTGGAACCAGAACTCAGATTGAAGCAGAAGAGACGAGGACACATTCAGACGGTGACCTCCGGGGGGCGCTACATGAAGCTCAAGAGGATCAGTGAAGTTCATCCTGAGGGGAACATGAACATCTGAGTCACGTTTAATCACAATCCGTCAAATCTGTTCGTCTTCTGACCTCGTTTCATTCGTCCATCGACTCTTTGATCGATCGTCTCTGAGATGAACTCATTCAACACGTCGTCTTAAGCTCCGCCCACGGACGAGACTTCGTTCTGGCCTCGGAAACGAACTTCAGGAAACAGATGAATTCATGTTTTCATCAGCTTCATGTTCCTGCACAATAAAAACCTTTTCTCTCCGAGTCCGAAGCTTCATGTTCGTTCCATGACATGCTGTCATCACCAACGTGGGCGGAGTCTACCTATACTTGACTCTGATTGGTTGGTAGACGGTTGTATGAATGAACGTCCTTGTGGTTCACACTTGTGATCCAATCCCTCAGGACAGATGTCTAAGGCCCTTAGACTCCCAAAACAATATCAGAAATCAAATGAATCTGAGGCCTGAATCGTCAGAGCTGCGTTCAAATCACAACACACACACACACACACACACACACACACACACACACACACACACACATGCACACACACACATGCACACTCTCTTAAATCAACACAGGTCTGCTGAGCTCTGTTATTAGCAGCAGTATTTCATGGATCTATTTATAGTGAGTCGTCTGATTTGCTTCGTGTGGCGGAAAGTCAACTTGGAATGTGAAGCTAAGTGGAGACATCTCCAGTGAAGCCAGGCCGTCGCCTCCCGCTGCACGATCACACACGTGACCGGCTCACGCGCTGATTCCCGCCGCCGCCGTGCACAGCAACACATCCATCAGCCATCGTGGCTCTGACGCAGCTTCCGTCAGCGGCGTGCACGTACAGTGAATCTGTTGCTCTGCGCTCACAATCACATTCCTCCGCTCTCTAACTGGAAAACTCCGATGGAGCTGGCGCCGCTCGGCAGTCGCTCGCCCGGCCCGTCCCCGCGGTGCAGTGGAAGAATGCGGCTGGAATTACAGAATGGTAGGCGAGCTAAATCTCTGAGGACACCTTTGCACATGGAAAGTAAAGTGAAGCAGCCACAAGAAAAACAGCTCATCACACGTGCACAGTAAATATTAGAGAAGAGGCTGAATCAGACAACTCGAAAGTGAGTTTCGTGCATCAGGTTTTCTGAAAACTGCAAATCTGCAAAACTGCATGAGTGACAGGGCAGGAGGCGGAGCCACAGAACACACCCACACACATCTAAATATAAAACATGTTTACATCTGAGCATAAGGGTTCAAATAATTAATAACATATTAATAAACAATACACCCGTTTTACGAGTTGTGTATTTACTGTATTGACATTGAATCTGTTTGACTGAAGATCCGACGTCATCAGAATGATCCTGATTCATCCTCTGAGAACCATGAGCGGTTCCAGTGGAGGTTTGTGTGTCTGTGACACACTGAGCCGCTCCACTAATAGAAACCTCCTTCACCCTCTGGTTGAAGTTCAGGGTTTGATTTCAGTGTCTCTCGGAGGAGCTCGACAGAGAGCGAGAGGGACGCCTCCTGCGTCAGAGCGTCGCTGAGCTGTGGCGGGAAAACCCAGAAGAGCTGCGAGGAGACGAAACCACGGCGGTGGCTGGGCTGGGATCAGACTGACTGCGGTGTCCCTCCACCAGGGCGCTCAGCCTGCTGTGTTATTACAACATTATCCCTGAGACTCGTCTGGACCCCCGAGGGATTCACCCCTTTTACACACATTCAGTTTGTGAGCAATTCACTCAGCAACACAAAGACAGACAGGAAGTCAATCTTTAGTGTCGTGTGACGTTTCCACTGTTCAGCAGAAACACACGAGTCCGGCTCCACAGATCAACGAGGAAGAACCGCACTCATGATGTCAGCACGGAGGCGTTTATGACCTTCAGCGTTTTACGAGCCCATCGTTCGGGACACGACACTCGGAGCTCCAGCCTCCGTTCACCGTCTGAAACATTCAGAAGAGATGAATATCAATCTGCTCCACGCCCTCTGGTCGCTGAGTGTGAAATGTCCCGCAGGGAAATACGTGTTTTTAATGTCTCATCCCAAAGTCGGACTGAAAACAGCGAGATAGAAGAGAAACGTAAAGAACGTGAAGAGTTCAGGGACTGAAGAACACAAAGTCTTCGTCTTCTACGTGTCCGGCTCCTCTTCTTCATCCTGAGATGTTTGTGTTCTTCCAGTTTCACGTCCGTCACGTGTTAGAAACCTCGTCCACGTCCACTCGCTCACATTAACTGCTGCTCTGCTGACAGTGCTGCAGGTCCACTGTGCGCTGATACAAGTGTATTGTGTGTTTTGTGTTGTGTGTTGTTGTCACAGTCAAAGCTTCATATTTGACCTGAACCTGCAGAAGCTGTTGCTCTTGGGTCACGTCCAGCTGTGGTCACATGACGCCTCCTCACGGTAGCCAGCGCTCCCTGGGCGGGGGGGTGTGGACCTGGGGGGGTCCCCTCAGCCCACACAGACCAGACTCTCTGTTTCTGCTCCCTCAACCTCAGGCCTCGCCACAAATGGCCGCCGTGGCTGCCAACGAACACAGAGCAGAGAACTGTGAGTCTGACTCCGCTTGGCCTCTGCTCGCTGTAAACACCGCCCGACTGTAACTCCAGCGCGGGCGGCAGGTCGCTCGACAGAGGCGGGATTCCACTCGTCGCTAAATAAAACTGTTTTTGAGGCGGCAGTGATGTCATTGAGGGGACACTCTGTTTGGTTGCTGGTGGCGTGGGCAGTTCTGGTGGAAGCCGCTGTATCATCGATGTAGGACGAGGCCCAGGGCATCGTGGGAAATGTGTGTCAGCCAGGTTCTTGGTATCACAACAGTCGTCCACCTCAACTTTTGCTGCAGCCGCGTTTTCATGCAACTGTTTCTCATTGAGTTGGATCATTGTCAGCGTTGATCACGTTAACGTCGCCTGTCCCCCTGAATGTCCCGGCCGCTGGGGGACAGGGGCACGATCACAGTGTGTGGCGCGCTCACGCCTGAATATCTGCATGTGACAGGCGAGCTATTAAAAGCAGCAGTGGGCGTTGTGTTGTGGATAATGTCTGTGGTGTCGCTCTAAACACAGAGAGCTTCACTTGTTATGATACCAAAGTAGAAAGAAACAGCTCTGGCTCACGTCACAGGCCTCAGAGTAAGTCGAGGCTTACCAACCCTGCCAGAGCGTCTGCCAGCGGCTCTGTGGTCGCACACACACACACACACACACCAGAGAAATCAGTCTCTTCACACTACAACAGAAATGCCAACGTTTTAACAATCCCAAGTATGTTCTGAGCTGGTTGGAAACGTCCAGTCTGACTAGTTTCAGGCTCCGGCCACACGGAAATATCCACCTTTAAAACTCAAAGCGTTTTCAGACTCCAGGTGAAATCCAGAGAATCGTCTCCAGAGCTTCTCCAGAGTTTGTGTTTCACAGCTGAACAACACAGCAGCAGATCCTCCTCATGGTTCAGGTGAGAGGGGGGGGGGGCAGCCGGGTGCAGCAGGCAGAGACAGGAAGTCATCAACTGTCCACATACTTTTGACCAAACTCTGTACGAACACAGCTTGAAGTTGTTTTTTTTGATAGAGCAGAAAGTCTTTCGGATAAGGAGAGGAGGAGTGGAGGAAGAGGAAGAGGAGAGGAGGAAGAGGAAGAGGATAGAGGAGAGAGGAGAGGAGGAGTGAGGAAGAGGAGAGGAGAGGAGAGGAGTAGGAGGAGGAGGAGGTGGAGGAAGAGGAAGAGGAGGAGGAGGAGGAGGAAGAGGAGGGCGGGACATATGGAAGAGATAGAGACTGGATGAAGAATGTGAACTGTCCCTTTAATTTCCCTCAGTGTTTGGCAGCAGCAGCAGAGTCTGTATTATTCCTAAAGGGCACGTTGTTGTTAGTCATTAAACCTGAATGGCTCGTTGTTGTTGTTGTTGTTGTTGAGGGAACTCGGTGTTCGTCGTTATCTTGAAGAACCGCTGCTGCTGGAAAGATCATCAGCCTGTTTTCATCCCTCTGTGATTTACAGCCTCATCTTCCTGCTTTATTACATGTTTCACTCTTTGGGCAGAAGCTTCAGTCTGGACGTCCTGACTCGTACATTTCATGGTTTATGGGAGGGGGGGGGGGGGGGGGGGGATCCCAGCTGATCATCTAAAGCTTTCCATCGCAGGAACTTTCCCCAGGAACCAGGAACTCAGTGTGTTTCCATCTCAGGGCCTTAGTTAAACTCAGGACGAATCTAGTTCGCTCCTGATGTTAGACCCTGGTGGAGACGCAGGTGAACAACAGTCACACCAGCTCTGAATTAGCTACGGTAGCTAACAGTGCTGCTAACGTTCGATAAACCATGTTTTCAAATCGCAGATAAATTCAATTCACTCAGTGAAAAAGAAAGTGGAAATAGGTTTTTGCAATATTTTAAGATTTCTTTGAACTTTCCACTCTGTTGAAAACAACGTGAAGTTGAGTTATTCTGAGTGGAGGTCCGAACGGTTCTGACTCAGAAACAAGCTGAAGTTCGTTTGCTGTAAAACACGAGTTGTTCTCGATGATTCAGCGGTTTGGTTGAATCATGTGAGTCGAACATGAAGTTTCAGTTTAAATTCCTCACAGAGAGAAAACTGTCAAAGTGCCCGAGAGGCTTTCGGCAGAATGTGGACCCCCCACACGACGGCCCGAGGAGGGGCTGCTGGGAAGTCCGCCAGCTGGAGGCAGCAGCAGCTTCTCAGGAGGTCTGAGCCGCCGCCGCCCAGCCAGAGGAGCGGGAGCAGCGCCGAGAGGGCGGAGTCCTGCCGGCCCCGTCGGGTCAGAACCTGTCGGACACGTGCTGTCCCGAGAGCTCGGACGTTTAAATTCAGAAATGGGTCGATGCGTAAAATACAAACAAATAAATGAACCAAACATCGAACACGTCTGAAAACTCAACATCAACTGAGCTCGACGGGTTCTGTGTGTGAACCGGTGATTCTATGTTTGTGGGGACCAGAGTCTTACACTTTACACTTTAATCAGACGTTAAAGAATTAAACAAAGTTTTATGTTCAGGGAAAACATGATGTGTGTGTGTGTGTGTGTGTGTGTGTGTGTGTGTGTGTGTGTGTGTGTGTGTGTGTGTGTGTGTGTGTGTGTGTGTGTGTTTGAACACAGGGAGGAGTGTGTGATCAGTATCAGTGGTGACATCACTGCGTCTTGATGTTGTGTTTGTTTACATCAGCTGTGATGATCCTGGGTGGTGTGTGTGTGTGTGTGTGTGTGTGTGTGTGTGTGTGTGTGTGTGTGTGTGTGTGTGTGTGTGTCCCCACCCGTCCGGAGACGCCTCAGTGCGATGGCGTCATGTTTGACATGTTGGTTCCATCATCAGAACTCGAGTCAACGGAGACACTGTCTTCTGACCATTTTCCACTGGACCACTGATCCACAGCTGAGTCACACACAGACACACAGACACACACTGATCCACAGACACACACGACCACAGTGAGTCACCACCAGACAGACACACATCCACGCACCATGATCCACGGACACCACTGATCCACGACAGAGAACCCATGGATCCACTGACACCACTGCCACAGGAGTCACACCAGGACACACTGCACACTGAGACGACACCCAGGGTCCTCTGCACCAGGAGGAACCCACTGCACCAGGAGGAACTCAGGGTCCTCTGCACCAGGAGGAACCCACTGCACCAGGAGGAACCCACTGCACCAGGAGGAACCCACTGCACCAGGAGGAACCCAGGGTCCACTGCACCAGGAGGAACCCACTGCACCAGGAGGAACCCACTGCACCAGGAGGAACTCAGGGTGGAGGGCGTTGCACCAGGAGGAACCCAGGGTCCTCTGCACCAGGAGGAACCCACTGCACCAGGAGGAACCCACTGCACCAGGAGGAACTCAGGGTCCACTGCACCAGGAGGAACTCAGGGTCCTCTGCACCAGGAGGAACCCACTGCACCAGGAGGAACCCAGTGCACCAGGAGGAACTCAGGGTCCACTGCACCAGGAGGAACCCACTGCACCAGGAGGAACGCACTGCACCAGGAGAAACCCACTGCACCAGGAGGAACTCAGGGTCCTCTGCACCAGGAGGAACCCACTGCACCAGGAGGAACCCAGGGTTCACTGCACCAGGAGGAACCCTCTGCACCAGGAGGAACGCACTGCACCAGGAGGAACTCAGGGTCCTCTGCACCAGGAGGAACTCAGGGTCCTCTGCACCAGGAGGAACCCAGCACTGCACCAGGAGGAACTCAGGGTGGAGGGCGTTGCACCAGGAGGAGAAAGGACTGTACACAGAGAACGGAGGTCAGACACAGGAACAGTTTGGTCTCTCTTCTCTGTGTCGTCTGTCTCTGGGTGGGTTGGAGCTCCGTCTCCTGGACGGTGGGCATGTTGGGATTGGCTCTGACGATGTTTCGATGGGTGTGGGTCCAAACACAAAGAAAAGCCTCTGACACAGTTTGGGGAACACAGACATTTACTGAGATTGTTTGCAGGTTGTAGATTTACTGTGGACTCCGAGGAGGCCAGAACTCAGAGCTTTAAACACTGAAGAAGTTTTACAGGGTTTCATTCAGAATCTGTTTTCACTCTTTAAATGTTTATTAATAAAACAGGAAACAGTCAGAAATCTGTTTCTATTTTTGAGCGTCATGAAATCAAAGTAAACTGTGCTGCTGTGGCCTCGTTCCTCCGGATGGGAACAAGCTGGAGTTCGGAGCCGCTCAGGTTTTTTCTTGTTAACTAACGACTCTCTGGTTAAACGTCACGTCGTATTAAAGGTGCCTTGATCAGCTGCTCCACAATAATGTACACCAGAGCTCTGGAAACATCTCAAGGCTGCCCCTCGCTCCTGGCAGCGAGCGCTAATGACGCTGCGTGAGTGTCTGAGCTGCACACACACACACACACACACACACACACACACACATTCCTGAAAATGAGGCTAATACACACTGCAGCCACTCTGTCTAATGTTTAAATTGCTTATCTTTAAAGGAGCCACAGACCACACGTTTTCCTGCTTTCAACACTTCACATCGTCAGTGAATGATGTTGCTATTGATCTGCAGCCAGTCGGCCTGCTTTGTGTCTCCACACCACACACACACACACACACACAACACACACACCACCACACACACACACACACACACACACACACACACAGAATGACTGGAATCATCAGCACGTCAGGATCTTGTTGAACAGATGATAAAGTCCATTCTCTGGTTATTTTTCTGTTGTTGTGCTTCCAGCTCAAACGTTCAAACAGAAAAAGCTTCAAATATCTTATTTTAAAAATCCTTAAAAAACCCTTAAACATCCTCAACCTGCAGGTTTTCAGTCACGATGCTGAAACTCTTCTGTAAAACTTTACAGAATCAATCCCGTGGAAACACCAGATTCTGCCCGGAGTCACACATCAGAACCGGGTCTTATCTCCGTCTCTCGGTGTTTCTATGACGACAGCGTCTCGTTAGTTCAGCCGACAGCTGACTCAGGGGAACATCGTGTGATTTTAAACTGCTGCAGTGAAACCCAGAAGGTCTGAACCACAGTGAAGAACAGACGTGAGGGTTCAGTTTCCTTTCAGAAACCTTCAGCGGCTCAGACGTCAGGTTCGATTCCTCGTCCACAGACACTTCATTCGCCTGTTGAACAGGTTTATTGAAGGAACAAGTTCCTGAAGCAGACCCAGACTCTCTGTGGTTCCAACCTCTAAACCTTTGCTCCAGCTCAGGGTTCTTTCTGCCGGCTGCACCTGAGCTGCAGCTAACGACATAATTGGATTGGCTGCAGAGTGTGACTGAATCCTGTTAACCTATTTCCTCTGCTCGCAGCACACTCCAGCCTTCAGACCTTCAAACCATCCCCGCCTCAAGGCTGAACGTCCGCCCGCCAAGGATTATGGGTCATTACGAGCGTGAGTCCCTCGGTTCTCCAAACAAACTCTCTAATACGATCAGGTTCTCCTCAGGAACTCTGGGGATAATCACACAATTCAATCAAATGAATAACTCAAGCCCTTGATTTTAATAAACGTACCGATGCTAAACTTTTGTCAAGTTAACTTCAAATCAGTTCAAGAAGAAAGAGTAAAAACTGTTTCTTACTGAAGACGCAAATCTTTAAAAATCGTATATATAATTTAAATAAAAATAATATAACGTTATATTTAAATAAATAAATACTTTCTGCAGAGGATTAATCCACATTTAGTGCTGTAGTGTGTATTTGGTTCCATATCGTTAGCTTTACAAGCTAGCTTAGCTGTCAGCAGAAAACATTAGCAACACGTTATTAGCTTTATCAGCTAGTTAGCGTCGGTTGCTAAGTCGGTGCTGTAGATCAGCGACGTATTATTAGCTTTACAAGCTAAGTTAGCCGTGGTAGCTAAGTCAGATGGTTTTTCTATCAAACACATCTTCACAACTTGAAGGGATTTTTTTATCATAGAAAAACTGAGCAGAGATCATTTGGACATTTCTTTACAAGCTGTTAAAAACAAAACTAAACTGAAAGGAATCCTCAGTGAAGGTGGAGTCAGTGAACCTGTGTACATGTGCACATGTGTGTGTTTGTGCAGAGACACTGTGTCTGTGTGTATTTATCTGTTCACACAGACGGTGGCAGGTGCTGTGGATTCCCGTCAGAGGTGGAGCTGTGGGAGCTGCTGTGGTTTGGGGATCTAACCCTCGGACCACCGACAGTTTGCTGCGCGGCCTCGGGCGGCCGCTCGCTCTCCGTCGGCTGCGCTCATCAGAGCTGACAGGTTAATGACGGCGTGAGGAGGCTCAGCGAAGAGTCCAGAGTCGTAATGAGGGAACACAACACCGCGGCCAACACACACAGCGACACACCAACACACTGACACGTTTCTACACGAGCGTGAACTCTCAGCCCAGAGTTTCTCATGAGTTCATGAGTTTGACTCTGATTGGTTTGTAGACCAAAATAAAATAATCTTTATATAGAAAGTAAAACAGCAGAGGACCGAGCATTGATCCTTGCGGAACACCTTTGAATCCGTCTGCAGCAGCAGGTTGTGACTTTATTTGTTCTACTTGTTAAAATGAAGGTTTTCTCGTGCACAGATTCAAACGTGTGCACTGAGAATGTATTTCAGGAATCCGTCTGCACAGCCTCACTTGTAACGGTCTCGGTGCAGGTGCCTCGCTCTTGCGGGGCCATGTGGGGGAAATGCCCCATTTGTAAAGTGACCATCAGTCATAGTGACAGGTCTGAGATGAGCGCGGCGGCGGCGGCGGCGGCTGAGTGAGGCCATTCAGGTCGCGGCGAGAGGAGCGAGACACAACCATCTCTGTCTGAAGCAGTTGTGGATAAACAAGCCGGGGCATCGGCCAGAGCTGCCCGCTCACCACTTCAGACCTCACACACTAACCAAGGAAACACACCGCGCCGGCCGACAGCTGCGACACATGCACTCAAAACTTTATTCAAATGAACAGTAACACCAGTGAAGCCCCCGACCTCCAGAAAGCACTATGAGAAGTATTCTAGACACATCAGTCCTCAGAGCTGCAGCAGGACTCTACAACGCTGAGGTCATGTGTGAAGTCACAGACTTTAAGGTTAAAACAGCAACATGCAGAGTCATAACCCAGACATGGCCACACATCCTTCATCCTCATCTTCATCATCTTCGTCTCTAACGTCCCGCCCCAAATTAACCTTCATGAATCAGATATAGAAAAAGAGGCTGCACGTACATTTAGAACTTCGTAGAGAAGAACAGATTTTTACAAATGCTGCAGATTTTATAAACGGTGATTTCCATGGATCTATGTCAACATGTAAAATGAACCGTTTGGGAAACGATGACGTCACAGTTTAATGTGTAAACAACACGAACCAGGAACAAGCTACCGGTTCCTCCACGTGTGGACAAAGCCTCGGTTCCTGTGAGTCACAGAGATCCAGTCGTCTGTACATCACTGGGTTCTCTGCAAACGGAGCTGGTCCCAGCTGGTTCTGCACGTTTCTCTGCTCTGATTGGTCCACGTTGTCCATCTGAGTTGGTCTCTGACATGTGATTAGTGCAGGAGGAACTCGTCTTAGTGTGAACTTGGGACAGTTGCCTGCGACGACTCTTCTCAAGATCATTTCAAAGTTCATCTGTCTCGTCTCACACGGATCCGTTTCTGCACAAAGACACATTTTATTGGCAGCTTCAGATTTCGTCTACACCATAATTGAGAAATACAACATGTGCAGTGTTGTTTTTAATCACATTTATGGCCCCTCATATAGAAAAGGATCCATATTAGCTGAGTGTGAGTCACTGTTGTGGTGTTGTGGTTACAGGCGCAGGGCGAAGCTGTCGCCTCCATGGGCGTGTTGGGTCGCTCTCCGGAAACCGGCCAGGCTCCGAGTCATTTAAAGAAGTGTGTAAAACACTAACCGAGCTCTGCCTCGACAAACCGCCGCGCGTGGCTACGGGAGGGGGGGGGGGGGCGGAGTGTTAAACCCTCTCAACTCGCCATCATCAAAAAACCACAACCACAGAAACGTCTCCCTTTGTTTTCTGGACATTTGTTTTTACAGATTGTTCATTTGTTTTTTAATTAAAAATACAAGAACTCAAAATACATAATGTTAGAAAACAAATTGATGAAGTGAAATTAAAGAAAACATGAGCACGTTTTGTTCTACGTACAAATCCACACAAAACACCTGCTGCTTTTAAAACTTTACATAGATTTATGTTTTTAATAATCACAGACGAGATTCAAACTCTGAGCTGACGATGGAAACCAACTCATCACGTTCACTGAGGCTGGATCCTGGGTCCTGGATCCTGGGTCCTGGATCCTGGATCCTGGGTCCTGGATCCAGGATCCTGGGTCCTGGATCCTGGATCCTGGGTCCTGGATCCTGGATCCTGGATCCTGGGTCCTGGGTCCTGGATCCTGGATCCTGGATCCTGGGTCCTGGGTCCTGGGTCCTGGATCCTGGATCCTGGATCCTGGATCCTGGGTCCTGGATCCTGGATCCTGGGTCCTGGATCCTGCATCGGATACCTGGATCCTGGTTCCGGTCCTGGTCTGATCGATGGATCCTGATCCTGGTTCACTGGGTCCCGGATCCTGGTCCTGGGTCCTGGATCCTGGGTCCTGGGTCCTGGATCCTGGGTCCTGGGTCCTGGGTCCTGGATCCTGGATCCTGGATCCTGGGTCCTGGGTCCTGGGTCCTGGGTCCTGGATCCTGGATCCTGGTCCTGGATCCTGGATCCTGGGTCCTGGATCCTGGGTCCTGGATCCTGGATCCTGGGTCTTCCTCTACAGAACCGTTTCCAGAGGAAGACCCAGGATCCAAAGATGCTAAATGCTTCAAAATAAAAGCACATGAAAAGATTCACAGTGCTTCAAAATAAGAGCAGGTCAAAGGATTCAAAGAAGCCTTGAGATAAAATCTGTGGCGATTTGAATGGATTTCTGAATTTAATTTAAAATGTAAGTTTGAAATGATAAAATCAAGCCGGTCTGCAGATGGATTCTGGGCCAATGGCCTCGTCTCCTTCTGACCAATCAGGTGACTGAGAGGCTTTTACACATTCCATCGTTATGATGATGGAAAATAAACTAAAACCATTCTTCTAACCTTGTCCCTTCAAAACGACTTCAATTTTTCTTTCCCTTATTCCAAACATGGCAGCGCGCCGGCAGCCTCTCTCTGGTTCTGGCCCGCAGCTCGGAGGTATCGCGCTCGGTGCCCAGTCGTGAGCTCACTTCTTATTGACTCACCCCCCCCAGCCTCTCCGATGGGACGTCTGGGTACGAAGGCCAGGTGAGGAGGTGAACCCGCTTCAGCCCCGTCACAGCAGACGTCAGGGAACCGGTCTGAAGTGCGAGAGATTAACACTCGCTCAGAAACACGTTAACGGGCGCCGGCCGTGGGCCGTGGGCCGTGGGCCGCGGCGCTGCTGCCACCAGTCGCTCCCGAGGCTGCGGTGAATCCAGTGGGGACATAATGAGACGCATTTGTTTGACTTTAAAAGGAACAGTCTATTAAAAACAGAGCTCGTAAATACTCCCATGTCCACACCTCCTGACAAACACAGGCCAGGTCTGACAGAAGATAATAAGCAGCAGTGGTTTTAATAACGTGACCTCCCTCGCCTCCGCTTTTTCCACTCGCAGCCACAGAAACCTGCTCCGGCCTCAGACGTCTCGAACGGGGAGGAATGTTCGATACGTCCAGGAACCGTTTCAGAAGAAGACGTGCACGTCTCCACAGGAACGTACATGTGCATCACATGACCTCTGGAAAGTAATGGAGTACTCTGCCGGCTGTGAAGGACCCGGTGGATCTAAGTTACTTAACGAAGCGATAATAAGCCTCATGCACAGACATGTTCGGTTCTTCTACATTAGTTCGGACGCTGAGTTCGTACGAACACGTTAGATTCAAGCTTCCATCTTCAGAAAGTGTGTAAATGACGTAAACATGAGAAATTCCACCTGCGTGTATTTCAGGTAACGTGCACGAGGACAGCACGTTAGCACACGTTAGCATCATCAAGTGTGTTTCTTTCTCTGAGTAAAGGTTCATTAAAGGTTTATCAATGTTTATTAGGGTTTGATAAAGGTTTATTAATGTTTATTAAAGGTGTATTAATGTTTATTAAAGCTTCAGTACCCTAACCCTCTCTGTGGGACCCGTTCAGTCTGAAACAAACGGAGGTGAAGTCTCTCACGTCTTCGTGTTCCGTTGCTGCTCTCGTGTTTATAACAGTTTCAGTGGCTCGTTAGACTCTGAGTTTATAATAAAGTTTAAATGATGGTGAGGACGATGTTTACAGAACAGCTTCACAGCTCCCGACAGAGTCTATATTTATCCAGACCTCACAAACATCTGGACGAGCTGCAGCAGCTGTAAACCTACAGTAGGTGCTTCTGTGCAGCCTCCACTTATTAGCTCTTGTCCTGTTCCCGAGGTTTGGACGGAGTTACTCCACCGCACAGTAAAACCAGAGGAGGAGTCGTCGTGTGGAGCGTCTCCCTCTGGTCTGAAAACCCCCGGGCAGGCGGCGGTCTGGTGGCCGACACGTCTTTGTCTCAAACAGCACAAACAACACAGAGCTCCAGTGAAAAGCCTGAAGCCACGAGACGAGCAACAAGGACGACAGACGTGACTGACGACCTGCGGACCTGTCGACTGATCGGACCTGATCGGACCTGAACGGACCTGATCGGACCTGATCGGACCTGAACGGACCTGATCGGACCTGATCGGACCTGATCGGACCTGATCGGACCTGAACGGACCTGAGGGTCAACAGGAGGATCCGGTTCCTTCTCCACCTCAGGAACAGCAGATCATCATTTCATCTCAACCAGGAAACAACGACGGACTTTGATTCACGATTTTCTTTTAAAATTTGAAAAAGTAAAAAGTGACTAAGTGACATCTCAGTTAATTTACATTTTATATGTTGAGGTTTTATCTATTTTACTTTGTTATTATGACTTTGCTGACACTTTATTATAACGTGCATCACCAAAAGTGACATATTCCTGACGACCTTTGACCTTTTGGATATAAAGCGTCATCATCATCTGTTTGGTGCATCCGTCCTGGACGTGACCTTGACCTTTGACCTCTCGTCACCGTCATTCTCTGGAGGCGTTAACGAGACATATGATGAGAAGGTAACGTGGAGGCCGAGTGAAGACGATGTGTGTTGGTGATGAAGAGTGATGAAGAGTCTGTGCAGCTCGTCCTGTGAATCTGAATCAAAGAGGCCGATCCCATCAGCAGCGTATGAATTCATATTATGATTATGAATTCATACTTTAAACTCGTAAATGAACGAGATCTCATCTGATCGACAGACTCTTCACCAGACTCCATGGAAATGAGTTTTTAAAGAATCTGTTTCCTGCCGACGACAGAACCAAAACACTTCTTCCTTTATGAAGACATTAAATCCAGCTCTGATTTCAGAGAGGTTGTAAATCTGCTCTGAAGTGGCTGAGCTGAATTTTATTTCAATAAGAAACATCTATAAACGTTCTGACGCTCAATGAAACGTGGGAAATGAGAAATGTGTGTGGCCTCCGATCGTCTGTCGCTGCCACTTTACTGTCTCGTCTGTGAACGTTTCAGAACGACACTCGTCTTCTTCAGAGGTGGAGCAGAGATGTGAGGAAGAGGAGGAGCAGAGATGTGAGGAAGAGGAGGAGCAGAGATGTGAGGAAGAGGAGGAGCAGAGATGTGAGGAAGAGGAGCAGCTGTGAAGGATGTGGCTGATAACACTTTAGTTGTGTCTCCGCTCCAGATGCAAGTTAATTCAAACCGGAGCTGGTTTGTTACCGTGAGTTTAAATCCGTGCAGAAACAAAACCAGAGAAACGACCTCAGACTAATTAAAAACCAGTTTATCTCCGATATTCATCTTTAAAATATGAAGAACTCTGAACAGAGTTTGGTGGATTTGTTACAGCAGCAGCTCAGGAAGCAGAGGATCATGGGTAATGTCCCCTGTTCAATTAAAGATTCTGTTCATGATTGTTATTAATTTATGTTTGAATGTCTTTATTTTATCTTTAATTGATTGAACCTTAGTTTTTTATCTTTACTTGTGCTGATTTTCTCTGTGATGATTTTAAAGCTCACATTAAAGGTTATAAATATGATTCATGTTGTGTTTTCATGACCTGAACGAGTCTTTGTTATTATTTCATCATGTGAGGAGTGACCCCCCCCCCCCTGCTGTGATTGGTCTGAGGCTGTTTCCATCTGTGTCGCAGCCATTCACAGGATCCACTTGTTGACGTTCACTCCTCGGTTTGTTCCTGTGGAGTCGACGAGGAGAAAGATTCAGACGGACACGAGCTCAGAAATAAAAAAGTGTGTGAGCTCGACGCCAGAGAGAAAGAATCCGCTCAGCGTTTTCTCCGTAACCGTAAATGACATGTTTAAAGTATCAACTCCTTTAACTAACTCCCTTGTTCATACCAATCGACTTGAGAGGAGAAGAAAATGCAATTTGGCCTCGAACGCTCGCGTTCCTTTTTCCCCCTATTTGGGCGTCGCTATGGAAACGGGCTTTGTTGACGGGGCGTGTTGACAGGCGGCCTCTCGGGCCAAATGCAGAAATCCCCACAACGCCTCAGGAGAGCAATGCATGCAGGGAAAATCCTGCTCAATCATTTTCTTTCTGCAGCTTCAGGAAATAGAAATAAAACTAATTTTGTCATCAGGTGATTTTTATCTGAATAAAGTTTCAGTTTGATTCCTTTGTTCCCTCCTGTTTCCTTCTCTCCTTCCTCCTTGTTTTACTTTCTCTCCTTCCTCCTTGTTTCCTTCTCTCCTTCCTCCTTGTTTCCTTCTCTCCTTCCTCCTTGTTTCCTTCTCTCCTTCCTCCTTGTTTCCTTCTCTCCTTCCTCCTTGTTTCCTTTACTTCTTCTCTCCTTCCTCCTTGTTTCCTTCTCTCCTTCCTCCTTGTTTCCTTTACTTCTTCTCTCCTTCCTCCTTGTTTCCTTCCTCCTTGTTTCCTTTACTTCTTCTCTCCTTCCTCCTTGTTTCCTTCTCTCCTTCCTCCTTGTTTCCTTTACTTTCTTTCTCTTCCTCTCCTCCTTGTTTCCTTCTTCCTTCCTCCTTGTTTCCTTCTCTCCTTCCTCCTTGTTTCCTTCTCTCCTTCCTCCTTGTTTCCTTTACTTCTTCTCTCCTTCCTCCTTGTTTCCTTCTCTCCTTCCTCCTTGTTTCCTTCTCTCCTTCCTCCTTGTTTCCTTCTCTCCTTCCTCCTTGTTTCCTTTACTTCTCTCTCCTTCCTCCTTGTTCCTTACTTCTTCTCTCCTTCCTCCTTGTTTCCTTCTCTCCTTCCTCCTTGTTTCCTTTACTTCTTCTCTCCTTGTTTCCTTCTCTCCTTCCTCCTTGTTTCCTTCTCTCCTTCCTCCTTGTTTCCTTTACTTCTTCTCTCCTTCCTCCTTGTTTCCTTCTCTCCTTCCTCCTTGTTTCCTTCTCTCCTTCCTCCTTGTTTCCTTTACTTCTTCTCTTTTCATTACATTTCTTTGATTATTTCAATTTAATTTTCCTGCCTTTATCTTTCCTTGATTTCTTTTGTTTGCTTCTTTCCTTTTCGTTCTTTAGTTTCCTTTCCTTCAACCTCTCCTCTCCTTCCTGTTTCCTCTTTACCATTCCATACTTTATTTCTTTCATTACTCCTTCTCTTGCTTCCTTCCTCTCCTTGTTTCCTCCTCAGATTCCTCAGTGGAGGTCGAGGGTTCCTCCTCCCTCCATCCAGCGTCCTGCTGAGTGAGGATGTTCAAACACTTGGAGGAGAGTCGACTGATTGGTCGTCTGGAGGTTGGGGGTCGTGACATCATCGTACCTGCAGCGGCAGGTCGTTGACTCCGCCCTTCAGCCTCGACGCTCAGAGAAGAATCCTGACTTCCACTCAGGAAGTAATGATCCTCCTTTCTGTGTTCAATGAGCTGGATCCTCTGACGCTCGTGGAAGCTCCACGTCACGTTTTCTCCGAACATTGATTCCACAAAGAAAAGAGCTTAGTGAGGATTTACTGATGCTCCGCCCTCTTTCCCTCCGTCGGCCACACCCTCCACTGGAGAACAAGAGAACCACTTCTTTAGATTTGTCTGTTTTAAAAATCATCTGCAGGATGGTTCAGTTTATCATCGTGTGTTTCTGATCATTAACTCCAGGCGCTGGTTTAATTCAGCTGAGACTGACTCCTGATTGGTTTGAGTGCTTATGTGGGTGGGGCCTCGGTCCAGCAGCTCCACCCCCTGATCGCTACGACTCTGAAAATACATCAAAAGTACAAGATGGCAGCGTTCACGTCCAAAATATATAAGCTTCATTATTGTACGAGGAAGTAATGTCCATCTTAATATATACAGTCACTGATCATCTTTATATACAGTCACTGATCCTCTTTATATACAGTCACTGATCCTCTTTATATACAGTCAGTGATCATCTTTATATACAGTCACTGGATAACGCATCCGTACAATCTTCGCACGTTCCTCTGTTCATTCTTCAGACTGGATGTATTTATATATATATATATATATATATATATAAGTCTGTTTCATATCCTAATAGAAGAGTCCAGTTCATATTCAGAGACTCGGTGTCACAGTCATGTGAAGTCTTTGTTTTACAGGTTCCTTCGTACGGGTCGGTGCTGTTTGCAGAAAACCAAGTGCAGGTCGTGTCAGCGCCGGTTTCTTATAATGGTAATACCCTGCTGCGTGCGGCGTGTAATCGATACGCAAGTGCACTTACACATTTCCCTGTTGTGACTCTGTGGTTGTAAATTGTTTTTAAAGGTCTCGAGGACGGGGAAAGAGCTGAAGGAGCGTTCTGGAAGAAGGAGGAGGAAGGAAGCTGGTTCAGCGTTTCTCCATGTGTCCCTCCCTGACACCGGAGAGGGAGTGGGAGTCGTGAGGTGAGGAGGGCACTGATGGTTCAAACAGACACCAGACATCCAGCTGCCCTGCACCCACAGCAGCAGGAGGGTACGTGATGTTCACAGTGTCCAGCTTCATGCTGAGATCAACCAGCAGACAGATGAGCACTCGGACCTCCACATGAAGATGTGGTTCACTGTGAGCTACGTGCTCCTGGATTGGATTTGGATGAGTTGTTGAACTTTAGGACAATTACTTCCACTGAAGTCTTCATTCCTGTATTTTGATCTAAAATGTGAGCGAGGAGCAGAGGGATGGAGGGGAAGTACAGAACCTGTGTGACAGCTGTTGTATTGAGTTTATAAAATAATATATAATATTGTATTACGGAGTTTTGCTGCAACACGAAGAACAGCAGATGTTGTGGATCTGGACAGATTCCCGGGTCTTGATATCTTTGAGGTGATTTGGTGCAGCCTGTTTGAGCTGCCTCACACGTCCTGTGTGTGTTCGCTGTGTGTGTTCGCTGTGAGGTTGTGTTCAGAAGATGCAACATGCACATGTACGATAAGTGACCACAGTGCCATGCTTTCTCTTCACAGAATAACCTGGAGGTTCTGACACTGAGTTCTGCCCTCTAATGGAATATTCCAGTAACATGCACGATGCACAGCTAGTATGTTACGCTCATGGTGCATCTACACAAACACGAGGCTCAGCAGGAAGTTCCTCTGCAGCTGAGAGGACTGAACGACGCTGGAGTTGATCACATGATCTTATTATTACAACATCAACTTGCAGATTTGTGTCAGTTCGACGTTTCCTCTGTTCGAGCACATTCCTGCTCGAACGGTTACATAAGACACCAGGAACCCGTTGCCTCTTCCAGGAGGAGGGAGGGACCCGTTATCTCTAATGGTTTCAGTAATGTGCAGGTAGCTGCCCCCCCCCCCCCCCCCTGGACCTCGTAGGTTTGAGCCACGCCCAGAATGTTTACGACGTCTGGCTCCGCCCCTGGAATCGGACGCCAGCACCCAGAGGAGCATCACCCTGAAAGTGCCGATCTCTGCTTTTCCTCTGCGCTGGATGGAAAGATGCTTCCAGTCCCGCGGGCCGGTGCAGATGTGAAGCTGCAGTATTGATTACAGATTCCATCTGTTGTGAGTTTTCTCAGCATTTTTCTTTTTTCCCTCCATTTTCTATTGTGAATTACTCCCTTTGTTGTGTGTTATTTTTCCCATCCATGCTCAGGCTCTTTCCATGAGTCACTCAAAGTGCTCTGCGCTGCGATCCAGGCCCAGAACATTATTACAGACAGACTCCTTGTTTATGGTTCTCTCATCAATAAGTGCTCTATTGTCTCCGGACACCGTGGGATTCACGGGGTCCATATTTTAATTCCAGCACTAAGCAGCACCGTGATGAAGACACATGTCGAGTGGATCGGATCAGAGGGATTCTGACCTCGTTCTCACAGTCGTAACTCAAACGTCCAACACACGTTTTAGATTCAGCTCCTGAGGACGTCTTACATCTGCAGCTTCCTTCAGGATCACGTGATCCGTGGTCGTTTGAGACGTTAGAAGAACGAGGCTCCGTCCTGCTGTCGTCGGAGGAACCAGCAGCACGACGTGATGTCATCAGCGTATGAAGAGAATCTCTGTGACTCGGCTCAACGCAACTTTCTCAAAATCCCTTAAATACGCGTCAGTAAACGTCCTGTGACAGTTTGCTCTTCAGCTCATGTGTTTTCACTACGTTACACGACCACATCTATACTGCGCTGTACATGACCACACACACATTCATGTTGGACTTTCAGATCTGTGTGGATTATAGAACACATTTTCCACAGCTCGACTTCGTGGGAAGAACGAATCCCCAGACGTTTGAGAAGAGACTTGACGTTTGGAGGCGAAGACGCGGGAACGAGCCACTGGGGACACATCGATCTGAGGAGAAGCTGGTGGCTCTGAACTGTTTATCTTCTGGTGTCAGATGTTAAACAGACGAATATGTCGGTTCACGCACTGCGGTCCAACACACATTCCCTCTGACCACATATTAGGCCGTCGCTGCTCCCACGACTCCGGATCTCCGTCTGGCTGTCAGATGATGATCCTGGACTGAGGACGGGGGGGCGGGCTGCTGGAGGAGCCTCGGAGCTCTGCCAGCTGATGAAAAAAACCCCGTCTGCTTTAAGTTTAAGAAGCATTTTCTCATAATGACTTTGTCTCGCCATGCAGAGCTGGAGGCTCTGAGGGCGGGGGGGTGGCAGAGGAAGGGGGGTGGGCATCTCCGCGCAGCCTGATACCAAAGAGACAGAGAAACGCCCTGAGACCAGGTCCCAGGTCTGCTGCAGGACCTGGATCTGAAAGTCCTCGTTTCAAAAGGACCTTTGGCAGCGACTCGGATTCCAAAGCCACTTTTCCTTTTTCTATGGAGACTTGCTAAAAATAAAAATGGGCCTTTTTAAAGAGTGTGGCTTTTAATGGCAGCATGTAAAAATCTGCTATGTGTTAACAGCTTCACTGAGGCAGACCAGAAGACATGCCTTCGTGCCCTCAGAACAAATTGGGATGGCAAATCTCTCTCTCTCTCTCTCTCTCTCTCTCTCTCTCTCTCTCTCTCTCTCTCTCTCTCTCTCTCTCTCTCTTCCCTCTCTCTCTCTCTCTCTCTCTCCTCTCTCTCTCTCTCTCTCTCTCTCTCTCTCTCTCTCTCTCTCTCTCTCTCTCTGAAGGCGGGGGTGACACCCTGAGGAACAACAACCACTGAAAACACTTTCAAATATAAAATATAAAAACGTCTCCTAAAGCTCGAGTGAACAAACGACCCCGACGTAATAAAGTAAACACCGACATGTGAAAGACAGATTTAATAACGTGGATCAAAGATTCATGGAGCAGATGGATCCTCGTCCCCACGGCTCAGATCCTGACTCGACTCAACGAGACTGAACGTGAGCGTCAGGAGGCGCTCGGACACGTGGACGCACCCGAGTCCAGGATGAGGAGGATCAGGGAAGGTTCCTGAATCTGGATCAAAGTGAAGCCATCTGGCTCTTTAACAGGCGGAGGTCCCACATTACACCCCCCCCCCCCCCCCCCGACTGGGTCGGATAGTTAAACGTGGACTGTTGAGCTGAAAGCTGCAGCTCAGAGAAACATGAGAGACAAAGAGACAAAGAGACAAAGAGACAAAGACACAAAGCTCAGTAAGGACTTCAAATCTGATGACATCATCATCAGGAGACACATCGACCAATCACATCTCAAACTCAATTCTGTCACTTTACTGGAGGACTGATGTTGTGATCGTGATGTTTCCAGAGAGGAACACGGTGACAGCTTCCTGTGTGGGCGAGGAACACGGTGACAGCTTCCTGTGGGGGCCTCCCCCGCTGCAGGGCTTCGCTGGGGCTGACGCACGGCCGCGGACTTCAGAGTTTCTGCGAGCACAGAATAACCCTAACCCAGGAATGAAACTCTATTTTTAATGTGCTCTGGTCTAAATATACAGCTGCAAGTCTTCAGCGCCTCCTTCGCTCTTTCCTTTAAACAATGCGTAACGAAGCTCTGTTTGGTTTGTGGCGTCCGGAGCCCCGTGTGGCGAGCAGCATGTTATTTCCGGAGCTGGAATGTGTGTGAGTGGATATTTTGGATGTGTCACGCTGAGCGGCCGCCCGCCGCCGCCCACGCCTTCAGCAGGGATGCAGGCAGCGTCTCGTGTGATGTTGTGTCTGACAGCCGCCGTGATGCAACCGTCGCTGCAGAAGGGTGCGTCCTCTCCGGCCCACCAGCTGACGCACTTCGCAGGGAAACTCCTTCCAAGTTCCCAGAGCTGTGGGTCTGCTGGGCCGGGCCTGGCCGGGCCAGGCCGGGCCTGGCCGCCTGCCACGGCCGTGTGAGTCCGGGTGCTCTGTGGTCAACGGGATTACGAACCGCAAACGTATGTTTATAGGTTTTTTCCTTCAGTTTCTTTAACAATCACAGTTTGTTGAGTTCAGGACGAAAGTTCTGCATCGAGTCAGCGAGAAAAGAAACATGAATAAATCAAAGTTTGAGTCGAAGCAGACGCACAAAGAAAAGCTTCAACATGTGCAGCAACATACGTGTGGAGGTCACGTCCGGGCCGAGGGACCAGAACACGGCGTGTGGAGGCTCCACTCGTTTGCACACAGCTACACAAACTATTCAATGTGTATTTGTTCACATGTCTTTGGACTTTATTGTTGTATTTTTAACACATTTTAGTTTATTAATGTTTATCTTATTATTATTGTTCTGTCTTTATTACTAAACTTCTGTATTTATTGCCTCACTCGATGAACACATGTTACTTTGTGGAATCAAACCTGTGATATGCACATTAAAGGCCCTGAGTCGTGTCTCCCCACCCGGGTCCTGACCCCCCACCTGGGTCCTGACCCCCCACCCGGGTCCTGACCCCCCACCTGGGTCCTGACCCCCCACCCGGGTCCTGACCCCCCACCTGGGTCCTGACCCCCCACCCGGGTCCTGACCTCTGGTGACAGGCTGCGTCTCCATAAAGAACCATTTACACGTTGAATAACTGACGTTGTGGGAGGAGTTCACGTGTAAGAAGGCGACTGAACGTTTTACGACTCTGAGGATCTCGTGGTTTTGAATGGAATTCGGTTCTGTGGGTTCTCATGTCATCATCGCCAGGTTCCCCACGTTCCTCCTCGTGGTCGTAAAAGCAAACGAGTCGCTGCCACA
Source organism: Reinhardtius hippoglossoides (assembly GCA_006182925.3). NCBI lineage: Eukaryota > Metazoa > Chordata > Actinopteri > Pleuronectiformes > Pleuronectidae > Reinhardtius > Reinhardtius hippoglossoides. The sequence continues at coordinate 17,653,193 of CM031691.1, read as the reverse complement.
CCTCGTTCTGCAAAACAACGTGAGGCTCAAACTGCTGGAGCACAACAGCTCGTCCTGAAGGATCACTGGGACCTGGGCCCTCCCAGCACCGGGTTCTGCTCAGTTCAGAGTCCAAGTGGATGTTGATCCAGATGTAATGAAGTTCCCTAATGATGTTCCTGATACATCACCTTTGACCTTTGACCTCCAGTCGAATCAGTTCATCCTGTTTGTACCTGAGATATCGTGTTCACAAGAGAATCTATAAACCATAATGCCTCAGTGTCGGGTTCATCCTCTGAGGAGCAGGATCACAGGAAGGTTTTGTTCTCGTCCACATACGTTCGGCTCTGATTCGCTGCTTCACATGTTTTCTGTTTTCCTGCAGATCTTTCAGGACGACTTCAGATCCACTGCTCGGCCGTGAAGCTCCAGCCGAGCAGCTTCTGCAGAAGGTGATCTACACAGTGAAGTCACTTGTAATTCAAGGATACGTCCTAATCCTCTGCCCGGCGCCGGTGCCAGGAGAGCGTATAAATCCCTTTCCTGGTATCAGAGCCACTGATTGATCCACAGATCCTCATTCATCATGGCTCTGTGTTCCTGTTCCATGTTCCAGCTGTGGCTCGGATTCAAAAGGTTTTAGGCTTTGTTCGCTTCTCAAATATTCCAGACACAGAAGGACTCAAACCTTCCGAGCGTAAATATCATGGGAGCATTTTCCAGAACGACCTCCACATCTGCTCCAGGTCCGACTTCACAAATCGACCAACGACAGGAGCAACACTCGGGGAGTTTCTGATTGTTGTTCCACAGAAAGAAGTTTTAAATGTCAAACGTTTGAATGTTTTCTCCTCAGTTGGTTTCAGCCGGAGCGGAGGTTGGTTCTGGATTAAGTTGGATTAGGTCTTTGTTCCAGTGGGATTATCTCGTGTTCAGGGTTTTAACTGAACATGTTCATCTGTCTCTCACGTGGTTGGATCTTCTGATCTGTCAGGAAAGGGGAAATCCAAAGTTGTTTTATGTTGATGTTGGTTGAATAGTTTTAAACCTCGGGGGTAAAAACAGCGCATGATGAAGACATCGGAGCCACGGAGGTCAGTCAGGATGAAGAACATCGGCAAGTCATCCATGAGACTCGGAGGAGTCAGTCAGGATGAAGACATCGGAGCCACGGAGGTCAGTCAGGATGAAGACATCGGAGCCACGGAGGTCAGTCAGGATGAAGAACATCGGAGCCCGGAGGTCAGTCAGGATGAAGAACATCGGAGCCACGGAGGTCAGTCAGGATGAAGAACATCGGAGCCACGGAGGTCAGTCAGGATGAAGAACATCGGAGCCACGGAGGTCAGTCAGGATGAAGAACATCGGAGCCACGGAGGTCAGTCAGGATGAAGACATCGGAGCCACGGAGGTCAGTCAGGATGAAACATGGCACAGGTCAGTCGATGAAGACATCGAGCACGAGGTCAGTCAGGATGAAGAACATCGGAGCCACGGAGGTCAGTCAGGATGAAGAACATCGGAGCCACGGAGGTCAGTCAGGATGAAGACATCGGAGCCCCGGAGGTCATCGGATGAACATCGAGCCGGAGTCAGTCAGGATGAAGAACACATGCGGAGCCCCGGAGTAGTCAGATAACATCGAGTCAGGAGTCATCAGGAGAAGAACATCGGAGCCACGGAGGTCAGTCAGGATGAAGAACATCGGAGCACGGAGTCATCAGTAAACAGGAGCAGAGGTCCAGATACAGGATGGATAGTAGGATGAACATCGGAGCCCCGGAGGTCAGTCAGGATGAAGAACATCGGAGCCCCGGAGGTCAGTCAGGATGAAGAACATCAGAGGACTGATGATGGGAGAGGTTTGGTGCAGATTGAGGTTTGAACTCTTCGGATTCTCCTCGTGTTTAAATCAGCAGCAGCTTCAGTTTCTGCATCTCTGACCAATAACAACAGATCTTACTCAGGGAGGAGAACATCATATTCAGACTTGCACAGTTTGATCCTCTTCACAACATCAAATATAAATCATGTAAAATCCTCAAAACAACAGTTACATGAGGGAGGAGCTACTGTCTTTGAACGCTGTGCATGAATCGACCAATGGTGAAGATTTGATTGAGCAAGAGTGAGTAACATCATCACCACTACCATCTGACGTCAGACGCTCCACCTCAGAGGTGATTAATACAATCTGAACTGACTCCTGATTGGTCAGGATCTTCCTGTTTCTCTTCTTCATGTCTTTCCAAATCTTTTCCTTTCTTCTGTTAAATCTTCGCTCTCTTTCCTTTTCTCTCCCTTCATCACATCTATTTCATTTCATTTCTATTTCTTCTGTTTCTTCTTTCTCGAGTCAGATATTCACATTTCCTTGCTCAGATTCCTCTCGGGCTCCGACCACAGCATTTTGCTGCTGTTAATCCTTTTATTGAGTTGAAGGACGAGTTCCTTTCTGCACCAAACACAGCACTCACTTTGTTTTTATAGGGCTTGTTAATAAAGCTTTAGTGATCCAGGGTCTGTTGGAGCCGCTCGTCCTTCAGAGATCAGACGAGCGTCGAGGTAGCCGCCGCTCAGCGGATAGCGAGGCTCTGTTTGGATTTCACTGAGAAGACTGCGGTCGGGGGAATTCACCGTGACTCATCTGATGAAGTGTAGAAGCTTCAGACTTTATCAATATTTTCTTTGCATCTGCAGTTTGATTGTGGGAGAGTGTTTGTGTGAAAACACGCAGCGGTGAGACGTTAGTTTAGACACATTGTTTAGACTCTCATTAAACTCACTGGGAGTTTCCACCCGATCCCTCAGTGTCATCAGAACCTCTCCGGGCCAAGAGGGTGATGTAGTGAAATCCTGGATCCTGTCACTGCTCCAACACACTCACATTATCCTCTTACTCTGAAAAACCAAGAACTCGCTTTGCTTTTCCTGCGTAGACGAATCGTACAGAAGAAAAATAATCCTTTCTGAATTTAACCTTGTGAGACCACAGCTGGAGTTATGCTTCTGTGAGACATGTAAATATGGTGAGAAGGGGGGGGGGGGGGGGGGGGGGGGCCAACATGCACCAAGTGGAGCAAGGTGCAAGCTGATTGGTTGATCTTCTGTTGGACCCGGGATCGAGCATCTTTCGTACAATCATCGAGTTTCCGAACAAACGTGTTTCAGAAAATCTGCAAGAGAAAATGTTCATTTCTGAATGTTCACCCTTCTCCGTTCACTCCTGTCGCAGCTCGACGACTCAGGCAGCACCAATCAAATCAGGTTTATGCAAATACAGGTCAGACATCACAGTCAGAGGAGAGATTGATTATTGATTATTGATTATTGATTGTTCTCTACGATCGTTCATTCTTTACTCACTTGGCTCAACCTGCAGCTGGGACCCGACCTCGCTCTGAACCAACCTGCTGGTTGGTCCCAGCAGGATGTGATGTCATCCTTCACTGAATCTCTTTCCATTGAACCAACTTTAATATCATCTTTTACTTTTCCTGTCCGACTCTTATCGTGTCGCCACCGAACAAAAGCAACATGTCAATTCATTGAAACAATTTAAACTTGTGTCCTTCTGTAATTCGTCCTTTTCTCTTTCCTGAGTGTGAATCTGTGAATCATTGACCTCATTTCCTTTCTTTTATAAAACCTTTAGTCTCTGTGCCGTTTGCAGCCGCTCATCAACTCGACCAGCGACGGAGTCAGTGAAGCACGAAGCTGCAGTATTCATGAGAACCAGTCCAACGCACACGGATCCAGTTCCACTGGTAACAACAGAGACACAAGATGAGTCAGAGACCACACAGGCAGCGAGCGCATCACACACACAATCACACAATCACACACACAATCACACCATCATAAACTGTAATTCAGGACAATCAGTCTCAGCTGGAGTCTGGTTCAGGATCACAGTTAATTATCAAAGTCTCCAACGGGACGCTCTGATTGGTGGATGTGTCTAACATGGCCGCTCTCGGGCTGCGAGCACACGGAGACAAACTGCTGACTCATGATCCGATCCTCCCGAAAGAAAACGTCAAGCTGAGGCTCCAGATGAGCGGCTCGCAGACCAACAGCTGAAAACAAGTTCTATCTGTTGTCAGGGTTATGAATCTGGTGGTTAGGGTTATGAATCTGGTGGTTAGGGTTATGAATCTGTTGTTAGGGTTATGAATCTGGTGGTTAGGGTTATGAATCTGTTGTTAGGGTTATGAATCTGGTGGTTACCAGAACGACTCCCGGTCAACACCAGCACAACAGATTCTGATTCCTGCTCGGAGCTGAAGCATCGGAGTTGTAGAGAAACAGCTTTTTCCTCCACTATTGGCTCCGTCAGAGCTTTAATAAGAATTCACACACACACACACACACACACACACACACACACACACACACACACACACACACACACACACACACACACACACACACACACACACACACAGTAAATTACTCCTCCCAGCAGGCCGAGCAGCCAGAGTACAGATGTAGGCCTAATTATAGCGAGTCCTCCTGAAAGAACCTAATCCTCCCCAGTCCTGGAGAGCGCTCCGTCCTGGAGGAGGCTCCTCGACTCATCAGCCTGTAAATCAGCGCCGTTTGGCTCCAGCGCCGCTTCCTGCCCCCGCGGCCGGCCTCACACGCTCTGAATCACCGTGAATCCCCGGGATTGAAGCCGCGGGGAGGCCAGGTATATTTGCTTATCCTGCACTGTCGGTCCCTCTGGAATCTGTGCAGCTTCTTGGGGGGGGTTAGGGTTAGGGTTAGGGGGGGGGGGGGGGGGGGGGATTTGGAGCCTTAGATGTGTAAAAACATGACAGTCAACATGCAGAGTGAGAGTGTGAAACGTGGCAGCGGCGTCCAGGAACTTAGAGACGACAAAGACGATTGTACGATACATCCAGAAATACTCAGTGAGTTTTTAATTTAGTGGAAAGAAACGAGGTCGATAGTGAGTTTGGTTCGAGTTTGAATTTTGATCAAAAGCTTAGGTTTGGATACTTGGGATGTTCTGAAATCACTGTGACTGTAGATGGACAACATGAGGCTCTCAGCCACCGTCCCCCTGGTGGCTGGCTGCAGTAGAGCCCATAAACCCCTCCTCCTCCAGCTGAGACGGACATTCGCGGATCTCCATCTTTTAGCAGTTTGACGTGTTAGTAAAAGCACAATGTAAAAATACACAGATCATAAAAGTGTCTGAAGCTGAAGTCCAACACCTGACGGACGATGTTTGGTTTGAGTCAGTGGGGAAGCGGTGGAGCTGCCTCGGCTCGGACACGTCGTGTTTATTTGTTCGGTGCTGAGAGCCGGGACACTGAGTCAGGACAGACTAGTCTCCTCGTCGTGGTCAAAGAGTCACGACCTGGAGACCATGCCTCAGTGTGATGTCATCAGTGTGATGTCATCAGTGTGATGCTGGACGTGTCTCCAGCAGCTTCAGTGTTTCCACCAGATGATGAAGCTGCTGCAGGATTTGTACGTTGTGTCCACATCCCGTCCATGTGCCCAGATTAGGTCAAAGGTCATCTGTTAATTCCCAGCTGGGAAAGTTCAGGCTGAAAAAGCTCAGATATGGATTCAGATCAAAAACATGTGTAGAAGATTGTTTGAGACACGATCGCCTCTCCTGTCAATCAGCAGTGAGAACAGAAGCTCCTGCAGCCTCACGTGGGCGTCAGGCTCCGTGGCACCGTCAGGGCGGAGCGGACACACCACGGAATCGAACTCCTCTGAGGGTAATGCTGAGCTGTCAGGTGAAAGTGTTCGATGTTCAGGGGAGCGCTTGTTCCCGGCCGAGCGGCGGAGCAGCCGTAATGACAGGGAGGCCGATGCATCCTGCAGGCGCACGTTGGCTGTTTATGATGTTTAGAACAATTAAAGCAGACGACAGAGGGATCACACCGGCAGTGATGTGTTTATGGTCTTTGAACGTGGGGGGGGGGGGGGACTTCACAGCTGGGGGGGCGTCCACATGGTTAAAGTGACATTATCAACATAGACAGCGTTTTAACTACAGTAATGAAGCTTCATCTCAGCTGTCAGTCACCAGCTGACGGAGCAACCCTCCCACGTGTTATTGTCTGGACGAGACATTCCCCCCCCTGACTCACCGCTGGTGTCCCCCCCCTGACTCACCGCTGGTGTCCCCCCCGCTCGCTCTGGTTCCACCGTGACGTCCCTCAGATTCTTCCCTGAGCTGATTTTAGCCTGCGGCGGCTATTTCTGCTCCGTGACCTCTGAGCACCAGCGGCTATTGTTGTAGTGGATGTGAAAGTGGGGGAGACCTCGGTGGTGAGAAGCTGGAAATACACTGTGTGTGTGTGTGTGTGTGTGTGTGTGTGTGTGTGTGTGTGTGTGTGTGTGTGTGTGTGTGTGGAAGGCAGCTCTGGCAGCAGCAGCTTCTCTTTCCTGACACGGAGGCTTTTTATGACCTCTGTCATTTGGGTCTGCGGCCGTGTGCCTGTGGTCAGTTACCCTCACCACCGAGGATCGACAGGCAGAAACATGAAAACTACAAACTGGGCTTTTATGGCAGGAAACCAAATCTTAAATTATGGAGTTTCACAGTGACAGAGAAGCTGAAAGCTGTGAGGGGGCGAGGAAACCAGTCCCAGTGGAGGTTTCCCTGTGGTTTTCAGAACCATGTGAACTCTGAGGAACCCTCTCTGTGATGAAGACGTGGAGTTCAGGTCCCTCTCTGTGATGAAGACGTGGAGTTCAGGTCCCTCTCTGTGATGAAGACGTTCAGGTCCCTCTCGTGTGAAAGAGTTCAGGTCCCTCTCTGTGATGAAGACGTTCAGGTCCCTCTCTGTGATGAAGACGTGGAGTTCAGGTCCCTCTCTGTGATGAAGACGTGGAGTTCAGGTCCCTCTCTGTGATGAAGACGGTTCAGGTCCCTCTCTGTGATGAAGACGTTCAGGTCCCTCTCTGTGATGAAGACGTTCAGGTCCCTCTCTGTGATGAAGACGTTCAGGTCCCTCTCTGTGATGAAGACGTGGAGTTCAGGTCCCTCTCTGTGATGAAGACGTTCAGGTCCCTCTCTGTGATGAAGACGTTCAGGTCCCTCTCTGTGATGAAGACGTTCAGGTCCCTCTCTGTGATGAAGACGTTCAGGTCCCTCTCTGTGATGAAGACGTGGAGTTCAGGTCCCTCTCTGTGATGAAGACGTGGAGTTCAGGTCCCTCTCTGTGATGAAGACGTGGAGTTCAGGTCCCTCTCTGTGATGAAGACGTGGAGTTCAGGTCCCTCTCTGTGATGAAGACGTTCAGGTCCCTCTGAGTGTGAAGCTGAAGGAGTCTCATAAAGCCCCCCCTCCTGTGATGAAGATGAGCCAGCCTCTGAGAGTGGGTCAGTCTCTCTGTGAAGAGTGTCCTTTGAAGACGTCAGCCTCTGTGAGAGAGTCGTCCTCTCATGAATTCCTCGATGAAGACTTCGTCCCCCTTAACTCAGTCCCCTTGAGAGGTTAGCCTTGTGATAGAGTATCCTCCGGATAAGTAGTCCTGATAGTCAGTCCTCTCGTGAGAGATTATAAAGCCCCCCCTGCACAGTCAACAATGAAAACCTTTACTGCACAGTTAAGTCAACTCACCCCCCCCCCCCGAGGCCTCGCTGCCACAGGAGCGTGTGCACGTACACACACCACTGCAGCCGCCACAGCATTACACGAGAACTGCAAGGAGGAAATGCGCGCTGAACGCCGGCTTGGGGTCTGGAACGCATCACCCCCCCGCCGTACCTGTCCCCCCCCGCCGACCAATCCCAGCCCAGAATTCCCCCTGCGTGTTGTAATACGTGTTTTGGGTGTCAGTGGGGGGGCTGTCTGTTTCACAGCAGTTTTCACACATGGAGCTGGACCCTCTCTTCCCTCCAACTCCTCTTCCTCCTCCAACTCCTCTTCCTCCTCCAACTCCTCTTCCTCTCGAGCGAGAGCTTCTCCTGGAGCTTCGTTTAGAAACGAACTCAAACAGGAAAACGACTGCAAAGTTTGAGCTGTTTAAAACATTTAAAATATGAAGTAAACATAAAATGTGGGTTGAATTTATTTTATATTTGTCAAATAAACCCCATAACTAACTAATGTGTTGAATGTCCTCGTTGCCGATATGTTGTTGTTGTTGAATGTTGAAAACAAATCTCTTAGTCAGTAACATCTCTGTGTTTTCAGAAGTGTCTCTGTGAAGGTGGAGATTTACATAAAGAGTATAAGTATAAACGTTAGAGTCTGAAACTCAGAGTAGGACCTGATCAGCGTTCGTCTCTGGGACCTGAACAGACGAGAGCGTCCAGGTGCGAGCCGTGCAGCCTGGAAGACATTTATATGTCTGACTTCAACGTTAAACAGCCTGTTACACATGTTCAAGTCCCCCCCCCCAGTGTGTGTCTGTGTGTGAGGGGTCTGTATTTACTCCCTCAGTTCACGGTGTCTCTCCTGCTGACTGAGCCTCTTGGACTTCAGCAGCTGAGCAGAAACGTTTCCTATAAGTCGGTAAATTCAGAATCAGTGAGATGAAGAGTGTTTGTATCACTCAGAGAAAATACCTCCTCCGATTGAGCGTGTCTTAAAATAACTGCGTCAGGGGAGCGTCAAGTCATTTTTCCACACCACCACTGAACAAAACTTTCCAAGAATTATGTAATTTCATCTGAAGGGACTCACCCCTGCACAGCGCCCCCTTATGGAGGACAGCACAAGGTGCAGGCAGAGATTTAGATCTCTCTCTTCATAGGAAACAAGAACCAATGAATTCATCTGTAATTTAACTGTGTAAACAAACCACAGACCTGACTCCTGTGAATGTGTTTACACACACACACACACACACACACACACACACACACACACACACACACACACACACACACACACACACACACACACACACACACCACAAACACACACCTGTGGAGCCTGCAGAGCAGCAGGAGCAGGACGGACACTTGGTGCCGGTGGATCCTCGGAACCACAAGAACCATGCTCACGGGTCAGGACACACAACATGGACCTCGTGCTAACAGGTTATGCTAACTGTCTCTGGCTCATGAATGGACTCTGACCCGAGGCCACAGACCCGAGGCCACAGACCTGAGGCCACAGACCTGAACCTTTCCAGATCATCTTCTTGATGCTCAGTGGAGAAACTGGATCTGAACTCAGTCTCGTCGCTCTGTGATTTCTTTAATATTTGATATTTGCTGTGATTTATGACCATAACTCATGTAAAGTGAGATGCAGGTTGTCGTGTGTACTTGTGTGTAGCTGTGTGTAGCTGTGTTGTTCGGTGCATGGGGGGGGGGCTTATATAAACCGTCCTGATGAACAGGAACAGCTCGCCGCTCTCTGACTGATTATGTTGCTCTAACTTGTACAAATATTTGGAGGCTGATTATTTTGGAAGTGCAGTTTTCTCTCTCTCACCTGAAGTTGGATAAACAGAGCGAGGAGGACCTGTCCGTCTGCACTGGGACGGGGGGGGGGGGGGGGGGGGGGGGCTGCAGCACCGCCGGTGGGCCAGGTGAGACGAGCGGAGGCTGACGGAGACCAGAGGGTCACGGAAACTTCTGGAAGTCGTCTGAGGGGGGGAGGATGGATGGGGGGGGGGGGGGGGGGGAGGCCACACACACACGCTCTGGGTCTATTTTTATCTGAACAAGTCACCGATTCAGCTTTTTAACTTCTGTCCCCGTTTATCTTTCATTGTTTTCATTTCAGTTTTTATTTAGATTTTCATTTTTCATTCTATTGAATTCTATTTTAAATACTATACATCTTTTACTTTTTATATCCTCACATTTAAGATTTTATTTATTTAACAGTGTTTTCTCTTCTTTATGTGAATATGCAGTATTTTTATGTACATACATATACAGGTATATTTATATATACAGCATATTGTATTTTTAAATGTTTTCTAAACAAATGAATATCACTTACAGCCACGTTGGGCATCGAACCGCAGACTCTCTGTTGAGTGGGCGACCCGCTGTGCCTCCTGAGTCATGCTGCCACAGAACCCACTCTCTGGATCAGGAGTGAGTCAGAATCACAACCAGCTGCAAACTGACTTCATCTCACTCGTTCTGCTGAAGGCGTCGGGGCTTCCAGCTGCTGATGTTCATCAGCAAACCGACCAATCAGAGGATCGAACGCTCGTCACCAACCAATCAGCAGCAGAATCTAACTTTAATTTCATTATAAAAGGCTGGAGCGACAGGACCTATAAAACATTTGAATATTGATCTGTTTAGCTTCTTTATAATTAGATTTGCATGTTTTCTTTTGCCTCTTTGCTGAAAGTTGGAATCGACCAGCGGATAGGGTTCGGGTGAAGTTAGTCGTTAGGGGGAAGTTAGTCGTTAGGGTGAAGTTAGTCGTTAGGGTGAAGTTAGGGTGAAGTTAGTCGTTCGGGTGAAGTTAGTCGTTCGGGTGAAGTTAGTCGTTAGGGTGAAGTTAGTCGTTAGGGTGAAGTTAGTCGTTAGGGGGAAGTTAGTCGTTAGGGTGAAGTTAGTCGTTAGGGTGAAGTTAGTCGTGAGGGTGAAGTTAGTCGTGAGGGTGAAGTTAGTCGTTAGGGTGAAGTTAGTAGTTAGGGTGAAGTTAGGGTGAAGTTAGTCGTTAGGCTGAAGTTAGTCGTTAGGGTGAAGTTAGTCGTTAGGGTGAAGTTAGTCGTTAGGCTGAAGTTAGTCGTTAGGGTGAAGTTAGTCTGTAATTGTTTCCACATGCGGCCGGTTCCTCTCGGAGGTGTTTCCTCCTGGTCGCGGTGGCAGCCGCTCGGAGCCGCGCTCTCCTCTCCCCGGGCTTCACCTCCTTTCTGCGCCCCGCAGTTGGACACAATAACGTCTCTGTTGTGAGGGGTAATTATTTGGAAAATGGCTGGTGACCACACCTCGGCCTCCTCCAGCAGCCCCATTAAATGTGACGTGGGTGAGCTGAGCAGGAATAATGGCCTGTGTGGTTCACAGTGGGACCTTTAACCAGAGGATGTCACTCCACATCTTACCCCCATTAACACATTACTGACACGTGTACACTCATGTGTGTTACCCGTGTGTGTTACCCGTGTGTGTGTGCGCAGCGCGGGACCATCCCGATCCACTCGGAGAGCGGCGGCGGCGGCGGTTTCCCTTCCTGATGGCGACTCATTACATAACTGCTAAATGAAGAAAGTGGCTGAGGGAAATTGAGATTTATTCCAGCGGTGGAGTGGGCTGTGTGCTTTGGACCACAGGGTTATTTTCTAAACATGACGGGAGCATGTTGGTCAGGAGGAGGTGAACATTGGGCTTTTGTGGCCGGCCGCGGGGCTAAGTGTGTTTAGACTTGTGGTTTTAAAAAGAGGACGGGGGCCTTCAGCGAGACGGAGACGATGAAGTGGAGCGAACAATACGAGCGACCTGCTGCTGCTCCGACACGCAGCGTCTGCTCGTCGCACATAAACTCTGAGCTTCACACATTCGGTGATTTACTGCTGAGACGTGCAACGTTAAACTTAAAGTCCTGCAGTTAAAACTAAGTATTATCAGATAAATGGACTAAAAACACTTAAAGTACTTTTATTAATCCTGAATCCTTCTGTAAGAAAACACACAAACACAAACTGAGACCAAAGCTCCAGAGACAAGAAACCTCCTCTTCATCATCACCATCATCATCGCCACCTTCATCATCATCTTCATCACTGTCCAGACGTTAACACTAATGATGCGAGTGTGGAGCCGTTAGCGTAGCGAGCAGGAATGCTAACAGACACAGAAGCAGCAGGAAGAGGAAACAGTGGCTCAGGCCAAACGTTGGTTCTGGTTCCAGACTAACCCGAACCCTTTGGACCAGGTTTGAGGAAACGTTCAGTAATTGTTGGAGCAGTTTGGCGGCGGCGGCGCAGACGGCTGATAATTGGTGGAGATCTGGTCCAGAAGTGACCACATGTGGATGTTGAAGCAGACGTTTGATCGTGAACTGAAATCTGATTCTCGTTGAACGAGATAAACACAGAGGACGGTTTCTGTTCTTCTTCTACTGAGACTGAAACCTTCAGAAAGCTGAGGACACCGGTGGCCGTTCAGTGAACTGCAGTCAGCTTCCTCTTATTCCAGCCGATCAAGGTTTCAGACACGTCAGCGTTGGCTTCACTTCCCAGACCCGGAGTCTACGGCCATTTGTACAGTCTGTTTGTGTTTGAGTCTGAATCGTCCACCGGTGTCACAACCGAGTAAAGACCGGAGGAGACGGAGTTCGTTAATCAACCCTGACGAACATGAAACATGAGAAATGACGTCTTACTGTGTGTGTGTGTGTGTGTGTGTGTGTGTGTGTGTGTGTGTGTGTGTGTGTGTGTGTGTGTGTGTGTGTGTGTGTGTGTGTGTGTGTGTGTGTGTGTGTGTGTGTGTGTGTGGACGTGCGCCTGCTCAGAAGACGAGAACTTCTCTTGTCGATTCTGCCTGACTACTTTTCAGGAGATGCTGTAGAAGTTCAGTTAAGGTTATATTAACAGCGTTCTCCACGTCGACTTGTCTCCAACAGAATTTAAACGTGACTCAGCCTACGTTTTGTCCCAGTGAGTCGGTAAGTCAACTTTGGTTTTTCCAGCGTCTGGTTGTGTCCCGTGCACGCGACTCCGTCACCAGCCTCGTGTTGTGTCCCCGTGTCACGTCGGACTCCGTCCCCCAGCCTCGTGTTGTGTCCCCGTGTCACGTCGGACTCCGTCCCCCAGCCTCGTGTTGTGTCCCCGTGTCACGTCGGACTCCGTCCCCCAGCCTCGTGTTGTGTCCCCGTGTCACGTCAGTCCCCGAGCCTCTGGTTGTTGTTCAGAAGGCCACCTGTTGCCAACAGCCGCCGTTCAGCCGCCGTTCAGCTGCTGTGACGCTAACGTGAGGCCGAGCGGCGGCCGCCCTGAGAAGGTCACTACGTCACACGGTGGGGAAACGCTCCTGCAGCTTCAGAGCGGCCCGAGGTGACGTGGACGTGGCGTTGTCGTGGGAACACGTTCCACCGGACAGACGCAAAATATCAACCTGCAGTCGCTCATTTTGACTTTTTATCAAAACAAGCTGCGCCTGTCAAACTGTTTCCAGTGGAAATATGAACTTGAAGCTGATTTTCTGCTTCGGAACAGATTTGTCGTCACGTCTCAGATTTGACTTCTTTAAGATCTGATCAATATTTTTCCTCATCATAGTTTAGAGTTTTTTCTAATTATTCAAATCTACTACATGTAAGTTTCCTCTGCCACTCGTCTCAGCTGTCAATCATCATGTCTCAGTTCTTACATCATCAAATAACTGATTCAAACCAAACGGATCAGAAACACTTGAACATCAGAGACAGAAGAACTGAAACGACAGAAACATCTTTAGTTCGGTCCCGTCTGCTGACATGGAGGGGGGGGGGGGGGGGTTCGTGACTGATGACAGACACCAGGTCCTGATCATTTGTCTTTTCAGACCGTGTCCACCATCTCTGTTGACAGTTGATGGTTCAGATTTCCTTCCCTCACATCTTCCTTTGTCCTTGATATCGTCTCTTATCTCTGACCTGGAGTCAGACGTCTCCTGGATCTGGACGAGCATCACTTTCCCTCCTCGTGCGGCGGCTCCAACATCTGCTGAAGAACCGGTAAACAAATCTGCGAGCGTCTCGTGGCTGGAGAATTTTCCGGTTGGTGCGGGCGTCCTCAGCCTCGTTTCCACAGAATCCGTTTATTTGGAAAAGACTCATCAGGAAGTGAGAGTCCAAACAAAGTCCAGTGATTGTAAATCTGAACCCGGCTCCGTCCGGCCGGCAGGTCTGTGGCTACCTGCCTCCTCCCAGCTCTCACTCACAGGGGGGGGGGGGGTCGCCGCTTGATATGCCACCCAGAAGACACACACACACACACACACACACACACACACACACACACACACACACACACACACACACACTCAGATTCGTCTCAGAACAACGAGTCCAAACCGTCTCCGTCATAAAGAGAAGAACGAGGACGAGGCCTCGACCTGACGACGGATCAGTTTTCATCAGGTGATAAAACCCGACCATAGACTGTAAATAAAGAGCAGCATTATGACCGCGTCTGGTTTTTATGTGAATACTTTACATAGTTCTCTGTCTCTTCCACCTTTTTGTCCTCAGCAGCCGCCGTAGACGTTCCCGTAACCCGGCTCGCCTCGTTAACCACGTCACTGACCCGGGAGCAGCAGGAACATTCCTCCACACTCACCGTCTATTTTTAGGATTGTAAAGTCCGGAGACGTCGAGGTACGGGGTCATCGCTCCCACCCCCCCACAGCTGCCCAGATGTGTTTCCCATCTTCGTCCAAACAGACGACTGCGGCACATCCTGTTTTCTATTTAAAGGAACGTGTCCTCACCTCACTCACCTGTTTGTTTGACCGCGGCCCCTCGGGACCAGACCACGTTCCAACACGTGTTCGTCACATGGTTCCTCAGTGACCAGCGACCAACACGCAACACAGACATGTGACCTTCAGTCGGTTCAGTCGGTGCAGCAGGAAAATATCAGTAAATATCACATGGTTTATATTCTTAATAAAGTTAAGTGTTGAATCCAGAGACAGTTGATGAAAACAGACGTAGACTCCAGGGACAGAAAAGGTGGTGAAGTGTCTGAAACCTGTGTTCTGTGTAGTGACCAGCAGGGGCGATCTTGGTAGTTCTAGAGTCTTAGATGACTCTCTCTGAAGCGGGCACTCTTGGTAGTTTCTATAGAAGTCTATAGAAAGTGACTTCTCACTTTATAACGTCAGTAACATTCAGGAGTTTGTCTCAGTCTCTAGTTTCAAGTCTTCTTCAAACAGCTGATGTTCATTTAGTGAATTATGATCATTTAGAGTCAAACAGACCATAAAGCACCGGATGTGTTGGGGGGGGGGGGTACCACAGTGTGATTGACAGCTGGTACCGTCCTATTGGTGCAGGTGGCAGGTGTAGGTGGGCGTGTCCTCGAGCTCTCAGTCAGGCTCCACCCCCCTACAAATATGGTTACCTCTGGTTTCAACCAACCAAGATGGCTTCAGAGCAGCAGCTGACAAACCAGGAAGTGGCGTCTCTACGGGAACAGGTTCGAGATAAAAGTCGTAAACTTTACTCACAGTCCAGCTTCTTCTGCCGTCCGAACACAAGAGAAGAAGAAACACTGAGACACACGGACACAAGCAGGAAGGAGCGAACGGGGTTCACCAGGGGGAATGCAGGGACAGGAAACAGGTGAGCACTGGTAATTTGACCCAGAACCAGGAAGTGAAACCACAGGAAATGTTGGTGTTGACAAAATAAAACCACACTCATGGACACAGAATCTAAATCTAATAACTAAACCTACCAAGTAAACCACCATCAGATTAAAACTAAGTCTGTCCTGGAGCTGCAGAACCAGAGTCACGTTCACGTTGAGACGTTCACAGGAACAAACGGGAGCTTGTTCTTTATTCTCTCGTTTCTAAACAGACGAGTTGACGACTTTTAGCTTTTGAGTGACACACAAAAGGAGATGTTCTGATTCTGCTCGTGTTAGTTTGATTGGTTGTTAGTCAGGACGCGATGATAAACACAGAACTAATGACTCTGATTCATGTGTTTCTCTTT
The DNA here is from genome assembly GCA_006182925.3 of Reinhardtius hippoglossoides. NCBI lineage: Eukaryota > Metazoa > Chordata > Actinopteri > Pleuronectiformes > Pleuronectidae > Reinhardtius > Reinhardtius hippoglossoides. Next base: position 17,637,610 of record CM031691.1, on the reverse strand, counting down.
CTGCTCTCGTGTTTGTAGCATCTGTTCTCACGGATCTCTTCACACAGAGACGTTATGCAACCGTGCTGATGGCAGCTGGCGGAGTGCGAGCCAGTGTTGATGTTCCCGAGCGGCTCCGGGCGAAGGCAAACAGGAAGATGTGGCGTTAGATAACGCTCCACCTGTCTGAGGCCCAAGCTCCTCAGGAAAGATACTAAAGCTTCTCGCTAATGAACGTTTGTTTTTACGATTTCTCTGCAGCTCTACGTCCGATCTCATTGAAGTGTGAACCGTCCTGACGCGTGGGAACGTTTCAGAGCAGCCGAGCGGCGGGCTGTGAGGTCGTGATGGAGGCGAGGCGGCGAGTTCTCGTGGTCGCTGCTGAGGTCAGAGGTCAGAAGCACGGAGGAAACCAAACAGTGACTACGTTGTGATGTCACAGTGAAGCTGACCTCTGACCTTCTGGATTCAAACCCACCAGCAGCTGGTCTACACAGACCCTGTTGGATGTGGGTCATCAGGTTTCCACCATCACTGCAGCGTCTGCAGCTCAGACACCTGCAGCTCCGCGGCCTCGTCCTCCCCCCCCCCCCCCCCCCCCCCCCCCCCCCCCGCTCCCTCATCACATTTCTCACTGTCCTATCAACGAAGGAAAAATGCCCCAAAATGTACAGAAAACACAGTTAACGTTTATTTCCATATCAATGCTCTTGTTTTGAATGAACTGATTATTATATAAGATATTATTTACAGACTGTGCTTGGTTCACGTCGATCATCTCATCAACAACACGACTGCAGCTCTGATCAGAACCAGCAGCTGCTGGACGCTGTCGCTCCCGAGGGTTAAAACATGAATTTCCCACCATGTGTTGATCTCAGTGGAGCTTTAGAAATAAATGTTCTAACTCTCGCCCTGTGCTGATATATAAGATCAATAAGGAAACGCCCTGTGGGTAAACACTCGGCCCCGGCCCCTCGGCCTTCAGGGGCCCGGCCGCTCCGTCCTGACCCCTGCACCGTGAAGGTGAGCCTGTGGTGTTTGGCACTGCCGACGGAAATCAAACCCTTCCATTTATTAGTTCTCAGAGCCGGTGTTGTTGTAAGGATCAGAGATGAAGAACGAGTCGGGATTAATGCGACGAGAAGACAAACAATCGACGGCCGTGGAAGATGTAAATGCTCGGTGGAGTTTTATTTCCACGACTTCAAAGAGTCCGGCTGCAGCTGCCACTTCAACGCACCTCTCTGTCCTTCAAACTGCGTTTTAATAATGTCTCTGATAATGAAGTCGAGTCGTTTTCAGATCCTTTCAAAGACGTGATGAGAGGAAACAGAAAAATACATTTTCCTTCTTCTCTTGAATAAAAGAAAAAGCGTCTAATCTAATTTCCCCTGTTGGTTTTTCATCCCTGATTTTTCTCTTCACTTCCTGTTGAATATTTTTTTATTGAAATAAAATAAACTGACCACATGTCGCTGTAGCTCAGGGACACGCCCCCGTCTACCTGCCCGGGCCCCAGTGGCACTCTGGGTAATGTAGGCACCAGTAAAAGAAGTTTATCACAATTTGAACAATGAAGTTTTTCATCTAACAGCTTTTATAAAAACAATGTAAACAACAATGTTGAAACATTTGGAGACGTGTGAAGTGATTTACGCTGAAAATGTATTTAAAATAAAAAAGAACAGGAAAAAAGTGGTTTTATTTTGTAACTATTAGTAACAGTGAAAATATCCTGAACATTCAGATATTTATTAGTTGAAGCGTCCTGATTGGTCGGAGCCTCCTCAGTGGAGCAGATGCTGGTTCTGGTTTTGGACCTGAACCTGGTTTAAAGTTCAGAAGATGTTTTCCAGTCAGTGGAATAAGATATAAAAAGCCGGAGCTCAGACGGATCTACCTGTGAACCACATCCCTGCTGCTGCTGGTGTGACACGCCTCCACACACCCAGTCTAAACAAACCCCCGTTACCCACAATGCCTCTGCAGCGCCCTTCTCTCACACTTCCTCAGTTTGTGATTTCCAAGAATGTTCTTTTCCACCTGAATATTCTCCAGGGAAAATATTCCGTCTGCAGCCGAATCCCATCTGCTTCAAAGATGAGACAAACAAAACTCCCTGTTTCTTCCTCGGGATCCGAACCAGCAGACGAATATAGATCCGAGGGACTCGACCCATAAACACCTCTCAGCCAATCACATCGGACCAGGTCCACCAATCCCAATAAGCCATGAGTCATGTTATCAGCTGAGCTAAAAAACAACTAGATCCAACTCATTAAGTTTGTTAAACTGAACTAGGTTAAGATAAACTTAACTAACTAATAACAGAATAAAGTATGTTCATTAACCGAGACAGATAAACCCACTTTTAATTAAACGTAATGAATTCTAAATGAACTGTGAAGACAAACTTAACTGGACTTAAAGTTAAACTAAATTATCCTAAGCTAATCGAATTAACTAACTAAACCAAAATAAAGGTTAATTCATATTAATTTATCAATTAATAAAGCTAAATTAATCTAAAATAATAAACCATATTCAGCTGGGTTAAACTAAAGTAAGATAACAACAAGTTTATCTGTTTATCTTAAATACAAGGAGCCAGTTCTAGTTGAGAGTAAATCTGTAACAGAACCGTGAAGAAGAGCTGAGGTCCAAACTGTTCCTGCTCTAATCCAGGAACACTGGTTAAACTGGTTAAACCTGGTTAGAACCTGGTTTAAACCTGGTTAACCCTAACCCTAACCCCAGCTGATGTGTTGCTGTCCTCGTGTGTTTGCTACCTGCTCAGTCTGTGTGTGGTATTTCCAGAGGGCAGAGCAGCGTCTGCTCAGTGACTCACTCTGACTCCCTGTGGGATCCCTCCTTCACTCCTCCTAGTTTTCTTACTCTCCCTCCTGAGTTTCCATCAGAGGATGAAAGATGTCTGACATTCTTCTTCCTCTGTCTTTAAAGCGTCTGTGTGGTCCGGCCCAGAGGACGAGTCCTGTTTACAGACTCCAGTTAGATGAGAACCCAAATATCAGGTGTGAAGGTTCCTCGGGCCGGGACCAGGAGAGAAGGTCAAACTGGATCATGGTTCGGTGAAGAGAGTGACACTGGATGAGTTGGTTTCCTGATGACCCAGACAGGAAATGAGCTGCTGAACAGAAACATGGAAATCTGTCGTTTAACACACATTTTATTACAGTTATAAATGAATTCTTTAAATATTTCTCACAGCAACATCTCACCCGGCCTCAGCCGCTGGGGCTTGTTTGTACCTCCAGCTGTTTCCTCGGCCGCAGTGAAGGCGACGCGACGCCGTCGGGCCTCTGCAGGCCGCCTGCGTCGCCATGGCGATGTGCGGACTCTGCAGAGCGTGTGGAAAAAGGAGGTAAGATGCTGGAGGGGAGCATGAATACACTTTCAGAGGTTTTCATAATGGCTGCAGTGATTCACAGCTACATTCAGCTCAGGGAAGCTCCAGCTTCAGGGCGGAGCTTGTCTTCTCATAAGTGGCATTATTGAGACGCTGATGTCAGAACTGGAGCCTGGTTCAGAAGTGACTCAGGAGAACAGTGAGGACATTGATGCTGCAGCAGAGGGACGCCAGGAGCTGCTCGCAATCTGTGACTCCATCCACACACCTCCACCTTCTGTCCACCTCTCATCCACCTTCTGTCCACCTCTCATCCACCTTCTGTCCACCTCTCATCCACCTTCTGTCCACCTCTCCAACCTCCACCTTCTGTCCACACACCTCCACCTTCTGTCCACCTCTCATCCACCTTCTGTCCACCTCTCATCCACCTTCTGTCCACCTCTCCAACCTCCACCTTCTGTCCACACACCTCCACCTTCTGTCCACACACCTCCACCTTCTGTCCACCTCTCATCCACCTTCTGTCCACCTCTCATCCACCTTCTGTCCACCTCTCATCCACCTTCTGTCCACCTCTCATCCACCTTCTGTCCACCTCTGATCCACCTTCTGTCCACCTCTCATCCACCTTCTGTCCACCTCTCATCTACCTTCTGTCCACCTCTCATCCACCTTCTGTCCACACACCTCCACCTTCTGTCCACACACCTCCACCTTCTGTCCACCTCTGATCCACCTTCTGTCCACCTTCTGTCCACCTCTGATCCACCTTCTGTCCACCTCTCATCCACCTTCTGTCCACCTCTCTAACCTCCACCTTCTGTCCACCTCTCTAACCTCCACCTTCTGTCCACCTCTCATCCACCTTCTGTCCACCTCTCATCCACCTTCTGTCCACCTCTCATCCACCTTCTGTCCACCTCTCATCCACCTTCTGTCCACCTCTCATCCACCTTCTGTCCACACACCTCCACCTTCTGTCCACCTCTCATCCACCTTCTCTCCACCTCTCGTCCACCTTCTGTCCACCTCTCGTCCACCTTCTGTCCACCTTCTGTCCACCTCTCATCCACCTTCTGTCCACCTCTCATCCACCTTCTGTCCACCTCTCATCCACCTTCTCTCCACCTCTCATCCACCTTCTGTCCACCTCTCATCCACCTTCTGTCCACCTCTCATCCACCTTCTGTCCACCTCTCATCCACCTTCTGTCCACCTCTGATCCACCTTCTGTCCACCTCTGATCCACCTTCTGTCCACCTCTCATCCACCTTCTGTCCACCTCTCATCCACCTTCTGTCCACCTCTCATCCACCTTCTGTCCACCTCTGATCCACCTTCTGTCCACCTCTCATCCACCTTCTGTCCACCTCTCATCCACCTTCTGTCCACCTCTCATCCACCTTCTGTCCACCTCTCATCCACCTTCTGTCCACCTTCTGTCCACCTCTCATCCACCTTCTGTCCACCTCTCATCCACCTTCTGTCCACCTCTCATCCACCTTCTGTCCACCTCTCATCCACCTTCTGTTAATATTTTAGACATATTAATAAAATAATATGTTAACAATATAACATTAATGAATAATATTCAGGACAAATATCATCTATATGTTGTGTGTGTATTTTATATCTCTCATCATTCCAGTCGTCTTAGTCACATGAAGCTCAGACAAATGAAAGGTTCAGTATTTGTGTTTCTGTGGAGGACGTCCTGTCCGTCCGTCCCTGGACAGCAGCCATGTTGTCCTGCAGGTGTCCCGCCCACCCGTCCCTGGACAGCAGCCATGTTGTCCTGCAGGTGTCCCGTCCGTCCGTCCCTGGACAGCAGCCATGTTGTCCTGCAGGTGTCCTGCCCGTCCGTCCGTCCGTCCCTGGACAGCAGCCATGTTGTCCTGCAGGTGTCCCGCCCGTCCATCCCTGGACAGCAGCCATGTTGTCCTGCAGGTGTCCCGTCCGTCCGTCCCTGGACAGCAGCCATGTTGTCCTGCAGGTGTCCCGCCCGCCCGTCCGTCCCTGGACAGCAGCCATGTTGTCCTGCAGGTGTCCCGTCTGTCCGTCCGTCCCTGGACAGCAGCCATGTTGTCCTGCAGGTGTCCCGTCCGTCCGTCCCTGGACAGCAGCCATGTTGTCCTGCAGGTGTCCCGCCCGCCCGTCCGTCCCTGGACAGCAGCCATGTTGTCCTGCAGGTGTCCCGCCCGTCCGTCCCTGGACAGCAGCCATGTTGTCCTGCAGGTGTCCCGCCCGCCCGTCCGTCCCTGAACAGCAGCCATGTTGTCCTGCAGGTGTCCCGCCCGCCCGTCCCTGGACAGCAGCCATGTTGTCCTGCAGGTGTCCCGTCCGTCCGTCCCTGGACAGCAGCCATGTTGTCCTGCAGGTGTCCCGCCCGTCCGTCCCTGGACAGCAGCCATGTTGTCCTGCAGGTGTCCCGCCCGTCCGTCCCTGGACAGCAGCCATGTTGTCCTGCAGGTGTCCCGCCCGCCCGTCCGTCCCTGGACAGCAGCCATGTTGTCCTGCAGGTGTCCCGCCCACCCGTCCCTGGACAGCAGCCATGTTGTCCTGCAGGTGTCCCGCCCGCCCGTCCCTGGACAGCAGCCATGTTGTCCTGCAGGTGTCCCGCCCGCCCGTCCGTCCCTGGACAGCAGCCATGTTGTCCTGCAGGTGTCCCGCCCACCCGTCCCTGGACAGCAGCCATGTTGTCCTGCAGGTGTCCCGCCCGCCGTCCGTCCCTGGACAGCAGCCATGTTGTCCTGCAGGTGCCCGCCCGCCCGTCCCTGGACAGCAGCCATGTTGTCCTGCAGGTGTCCCGCCCACCCGTCCGTCCTGGACAGCAGCCATGTTGTCCTGCAGGTGTCCCGCCCGCCCGTCCGTCCCTGGACAGCAGCCATGTTGTCCTGCAGGTGTCCCGCCCGCCCGTCCCTGGACAGCAGCCATGTTGTCCTGCAGGTGTGTCCCGCCCGTCCGTCCGTCCCTGGACAGCAGCCATGTTGTCCTGCAGGTGTCCCGCCCGCCCGTCCCTGGACAGCAGCCATGTTGTCCTGCAGGTGTCCCGCCCGTCCGTCCGTCCCTGGACAGCAGCCATGTTGTCCTGCAGGTGTCCCGCCCGCCCGTCCCTGGACAGCAGCCATGTTGTCCTGCAGGTGTCCCGCCCGTCCGTCCGTCCCTGGACAGCAGCCATGTTGTCCTGCAGGTGTCCCGCCCGCCCGTCCCTGGACAGCAGCCATGTTGTCCTGCAGGTGTCCCGCCCGCCCGTCCCTGGACAGCAGCCATGTTGTCCTGCAGGTGTCCCGTCCGTCCGTCCCTGGACAGCAGCCATGTTGTCCTGCAGGTGTCCCGCCCGCCCGTCCCTGGACAGCAGCCATGTTGTCCTGCAGCTGGACGAAGCGTCTCTCAGCAGAATCCTCGTCCGTGTCTCTGGCCTCAGATAAGTAGGTCATGTGTGGACGTGAGCAGCTGCAGCTCACGTCCACATTCTCTTCCTGTAGTTCAGCTTCTTGTTCCGTCCACAGTCTTTGAGACGGTCCGCTGGCAGAGAGACATCAGGACAAGAGGACGAGGTCCACCCTGGACGGGAGGTCAAAGGTCGGGGGGGACATCATCAGCTCCTAATAAAGATGGACGACATGACAGCTCCTAAAAGTGAAGCACAAGCGTCCTGGTGGCTGCAGTGTAGATCCTAAACCCTGCCTCCTCCAGGTTAGCAGATGGGGCATGGTCCTGGACAGAGAGAGGGCTGTGGTCAGGACATGCTGGTTACTGTCAACTCTGCCACCAGGGGGCGCACTCTCACAACCATTGGCTTCTGTAAACGACCAATCAGTATCAGCAGGATCGTTTGAGTCACAGTACTCGAGCAATATGAGTAAACTCAACCTCTAGACAAGCTGAGGAGAGAAGAACCACCGGCTAAAGTGAAGTAGTTGCTGCGTTGGTCCACAAGACCACCAGGGGGCGCACACTGCACGGGGATGTTCACGGTCTCTTCTCGTTGTCCCGCGCTACCTGCAGCTGACCAGCAGACGGTTCGATCTCCTGCTAGCTCGAGACATCGCGACATCGCGACATCGCATCGAGCTCATTTTCAGACCTGTCACTGACGGTTAACTCTACGTGCTCGTGTCAGTTTGCATCGCGCAGCACGAGGGAAGTGAACTTTGCATCTATTTGCCTCTTTGCATTGACTTTGCTTTTAATATCATGACATGAAAAGTCAGATATGCAAAGTGAATGAAAGCTGTGGCCGCAGCAGGAGAGCGGTGAAGGTGCCGAGTTCGAGAGGAGCTCTGCAGCGGAGGGAAAACTCCTGGCCGCAGCAGCACATGGACATGAAATTGGATTATAGCAGAATACCCTCAGCCAATATTTTCCCTTTCTGGTAAATTACCCTCAGCCGCTGCAGTTCAACAACCAGATCTCAGATAAGGCCACAAAGTGATGTTGAACAACACGTCCCGGGAACCTGAGGCACCGACTTTCTGGTTCCTCCACAAGAGGGTCTTTGAGTCCAAACTGCATGGGAACCATTACAGAGAAACGTATACAGAGTAAATATATAGAGCGCAGTGTAAATGGTCAGCTGGCTGCAGCTCTAAGTAATCAGACGGAACTTTGGAGCTGATGTGACCCGATACCTGTGTAATTTACCTCTTCTTTGTGTGTAATAATCCATTTCACGGTTTATGTTTTAAGTGGAGAATTAAGTAATTCTTTGCTTTCCCGCTGCACTGACTGTTTGTTCAGCAGTTCTGGGGTCAGCGCTCTGCTGCGTGTGGTCATTTTCTCCACAGTTTATAATACTCCCCGTATAAGTCGCTCTTTGAAGCCTCCTTTTCCTTCCACAGAGGAACATTTCTCTGTATCCGGTTTATGAAGCAGGTCTCCGGCTCCTTTTGAACAAACGCCCCCCTTTTCTTGCTCCCTCTTTTTTTGGGCTCAGGTTTGGAGCGAGATCTCTACTTGTGTCATGTAAACTTGGACATTCCCTGGGAGGTTGTCAGAGGAGGAAGAGGGAGTCAGCCTTTTCCACCAAGGCCAAGGCAAACATTTCCTTTATTGAGGAACAGTATCTGCTGATGTGAGTTCTGTTAGTTGCTCTCCTATAAAGAGCCACTGTCTGAATCAAAGACGTATTGATGCAGGAACTCAGACCGCCGGCTTGGACGCGCTCGGCCTTTTGTGCTGCTCATAATTAATCATTTCAATGCAGGAGGAAAAAAAGGGAAAACCCCCAAAACTGAGCTGGAGCGAGTTTACGGCTGAAAGAGAGAATTCTGTTTGTGTTCACATCCAAAGCTTCCACACGCTCAACATAAGGACATTTCACTCGTTTACAACCTGGATCTGATTTTGTAGTTTTGGCCTCGGTCCCCGTTGGATTTGATGATATTTTGCTTTCAGAGTTTATGGCTGAGATCTGAGGAAATTAACGTGATTTACGTTTTTGAAATCCTGCAACAGGCAGGAGCATAAAGGATCATTAGCATTTAGCATCTCACGGGAGGTTTGACAAGCGGCTAACGGCTAAGACTCTGGATGAAGAGGATATTACAGATGAATGCTAACCAGCTCATAATGTAGCTCAGCTGTTACTACGTAGCCAATATTAGCGTTAGCACATGTTTACTTATCAGACTGGCAGAAACATCAAACTTCAATACATCATCACTTCCTGTTGTTAGCAACAACAACCACCTGCTGCCGACAGGAAACCACATTCAGCAGCAGAGACAAATATACAAATCTGTTCATATTTCTATTTATTTATTATTATTTATGTTTCGTACTTCTTTAAGTACGTAAACTTCGTGTGGGAAGTGAAGAATCTCTCCTGTGTTACGTCACTTCCTTCTTTACTCCTGTAATGCTCACCATGGCCACTAGAGGTGACTCAAGAGTAACACAATCAACCCAGAGGATCTTTAAAACGTGTGTTTGAAGACCTTTAACTCAAACAAATGTCGAGGAGCATTTTTCAGTTTTTGACGTTTGTTTGATCGGCTGCTGAGTTCTTTACGATCATTTATGTCCACTATGAGCAAAGTGAAGTTTATTTGTACAACAGGATGATTCCTATTTGTGGAGCATGTTGTTCAGAGGCACAGGCAGAAGTCCAGATCCAGTATTCTCTGATTCTCCTTTTGTCAGATTCCTGATTCACCTGCGGACGAACACAGTTTGTGGATCTGAGGTTGAGTCGCTGGGAACAGGGCGAAGATGTTTGAACATGAAAATCCTTCCACCTTTCAGTCTGAGCTGTGTCATCAGTTTCTGCTAAAGCTCCTCCGCTCGCAGACCTGATCGAAGCACCTGGAACCGCTTCAAGGCTCCGGCTGCTTCTCCAACACCAATAAACAACCGGGCTGTGAGGTGAGCGGTCCAAGTGTTCATCAATCTGATAGGTTCAGGACATGTTACGCCGCGGCCCACACCCAGATCCGCTCTGCCCTCTGGACGCTGTTTCTCTGGACCTGCTCATCCTCAGCCTCCAACTTGGCCTCATTAAACAGCGAGAAGCACAAACCGCTGACATCACTGCTCGTTTCCAAAACACGTTGGCAGCGGCGATGTTGGAAAATTAGAGAAACTTTAATAAACAAATTGTCTCTGTGGAGCCGAGTGCAGACGTTCGCTGGAGCAAGGACACGCATGTATTTCCTGAGAGCTTGAGCCAGGCAGCTCTGCAGCACTACAATGTGTTTATCATTACACTATTACAGGATTAAGGTTCAAGTCCAAATTTAAATGTGAGATTTTCACATGAAACCAAGCGAGTACTTAAAAGTCCTTCTGTTTGTGTTGCTTCTTGCTCAGAGGGATTTTAGAAATGCTGAGGTCATGAATCTTAATCCCCCCCGAACGCTAACCCATCCACCGAAGAATCTCCCAACTGGCCCCCGACCAAACTCTTTACAGTTTCCTGAGTATTAAGAAACATATCTGATCCTCGGCTGCAGCTTCGAGCCAAAGACCTTCTGAGATTCTACAGGAAATTCATCTGTCAGGGGTTTTTTCACTTTTCTTTTGTTTGTTCAACGGGACAAATTCTGTTCAGACCACAGAGTGTAAATAAAGATGGACGACACGACAGCTCCACTGAAGAGAAGCCAAATCCTCTCCATCGCCCCCTGGTGTCTGGCTGCAGTATAGCTCATGAACCTCCATGTTAGCAGACGGGACACGGTCCAAAGATGGTTCTGTCCTTTCAGGTCGTTCTCATCTCTCTGATGTTTGTTCAAGTGTTTCTGATCCGTTTGGTTTGAATCAGTTATTTGATGAAATAAAAAACAGCAGAGACTGACTCCTGATTGGTCGAGGGAGTGTAAGGGCTGGACCTCGAACCACGGCTCAACTCCACGAACTCATCACCACAAGGTGGCAGCATTTGTATCCGAGATATTTTAGCATAAACGGGAGGAAGCGGAGACGTGGCGTCCATCTTTCTTTACAGCCTCTGGTTTTGCAGGTGACGCCACTGAGTCTGTTTCCTGAATATAATTATCAACATGTCATTGTTATTTCATACAAGATAAATGAAACCAGTTTGGAACCAGTTTGATTATTTATTGAACACTAACAATGTCTTTAAATCACATGAGGCAACAATCTGACCAGCGTCACGACAGCTGGCGGCCTCTCGGCAGAAAGGGGAGGAGCCTTAGTGATGAACTAGAGGAACAGCATCAGGAACCAGGACGAAGAATAAACCACGAACATAGAATTAAAGCATAAAGATGAAAGTTTGGATTTCAAGGCCTCGACAGAGAGCGACAGTCGGACAGGATGAACTCTGAGAGTGAAGAGAACAAGATGGAATAGAAGCTTTAAGAGATCAGACGGGTATAAAGAGATCTGCTCCTTCAGGACTCGAGAAGAACCTCAGAGTCGGATCTGGATGTGGCTCCGATGGATGGAAGATCTGTCTGGATTTAGCTCAGGTTCTCACTGCAGCTCAATGAGAACGAAATCCTCATAATAATAATAAGTCTGAAACAAAGACGTGAATAAGAACAGAACTTGAACTGTTTCTTTGATTGGATCAACAACACGACTCCGTAATGAGCAGCTCGTCCGATTCATCCAACATCAGAAGCAGAAGTTGGACGTCCAGGTTCCACAGGAATCTATGAGTGATTGGAGAAGCATCAGGAAGATGATTCATCAGTAAACTATGAGACATCATTTGGCCAAGTGGGGAAATATACATAGAGAAAAGCAGAGGAACAAGAGCCCTGAGGTGCTCCATATTTAACAGCAGAAAAACACTAATGTTGTATTATAAAAGGAAACAAACTGTAAAACCCTTTCACCGGTTTACCAGTTGGGTTTAAAGTGTTTGACCTGGAATCTGGTTCTTTCTGCTCACACATGTTTTCCTGCTGCTTCAATAATGAATTCTGGAGCCATGCATGTTACAGTGAACCATAATATGATCCTTGTTATTATTCATTTATGTTAAAAACTGTATTTTGATCTCCCCACAGACAGGATTCTGAAGCTATAATAAGTTTTCAGTACCTGGTCCGACCCGTTCCAGACCTTTTCACTTGTGACTCATTAAAACTGAGCCATGTCAGAATGACTGAGAGTTTGTGAGTCAGGAGCAAATCCACAGGAACGAGCATTTGAAGGATCATTAGAGTCAAAATACAAAAAACAATCATGTTTAACTTTGTGCAACATTTATTTTCTCGTTCCTCTAATCGTGTAATGACGCCTCAGATTTATATTTGGCCTCTTGGGCTCTCGCCGAGCTCCTCGCCGGGAACAGGGACCCGAGTCCCCGGTGTCAGTCCACAGCTCGTTACAGAGCTCTGCGGCTAGCTGAGTGTTAGCGCTCCGACGCTGTCATCATCCGTCACCCTGAGTCGCGCTGCCTCCACTAATTCACCCGGCGGTTACTTTCCCGTCAGAAGTACACGCTGTAAAAACGCTGTTGTGTTTGCCCTGAGTAAATTATACATGTGCAGTATTGGAGCTGTGGTTAACCAGCGATGTAAAATCATTTTCTACCCAAAACCACGAGTGTCTGAGCCTCCAGCGCTCATCTCCCAGACTCTCTCCTCACACTGTAAATATGCACAACATCACTTTGCCTCTCGGGGGATTCGACGCTCAGACAGGAACTGCAGCTTCTCACATTTGCATAAGTGAGCAGGAAGCTGACTGGCCGACGAACAAGAACCTCGTCTTCATCATCGTGCTGAACACAGACGATTCGGAACAAGAACCTCGTCTTCATCATCGTGCTGAACACAGACGATTAGGAACAAGAACCTCGTCTTCATCATCGTGCTGAACACAGACGAGTAGGAACAAGAACCTCGTCTTCATCATCGTGCTGAACACAGACGATTAGAAACAAGAACCTCGTCTTCATCATCGCGCTGAACACAGACGATTAGGAACAAGAACCTCGTCTTCATCATCGCGCTGAACACAGACGATTAGGAACAAGAACCTCGTCTTCATCATCGTGCTGAACACAGACGATGATGAAGACGAGGCTCCGAGCTTCTCTATACCTGCAGACATAATTATAATAAACACAAAACTAAAGTGAAAGTCCCATAAAAAGTGCAGATGAGGTCAGAGAACAAATTCTACATTTTAGTTTTTTATGACAGACTCAAAGTTTTTGATAATAATGATCTTAATCTACATTTGTATAAAGAAGATGAATATAATATGAAGATATAGTTATATTATAATATATTTATTATTTTAAAATAGTTTTTGTCTGTGAACAGTATGTGGGAGATTATACATTAAACTAATTCATTATTGTGTTTTTAATCAATTACTTATTTTCTGGATGTGATCTGAAACCAGACGTGAGTCAGTGGAGTCGAACCAGCAACACGAGCTGAGGAGCAACGAGCGATGAGTCATCCTCCCGGCGCCATGACGACGGCCAGGTCCCAAAGGTCACGGTCCCAAAGGTCACGCTCCGGTTCTCCTCGGCGTCTGTCTGCGGGGCGCCGGGAGTAAAGGTTAACGTCAGACCACGACTCCTCGTACAAATTAATCTACATTCAAACAAACAGGAGATCATCAGGAAAGGTCAGTTTCTAATTATAGAAATATGAACAAGGTGTGGAGATCGTGAATCATTGGAAAAATCCATCACGATGATATAAACTCAGTTTCATGCACCTGTTAATTAAAGCACATTTACATCCAGTCATTAGACTCGTGGTTCTGCCTCGGGTTAGGGTTAGGGTTAATGAGTCAAACTATTTGAATTTTAAATGAATTTTCTGAAGTTTAAAATCAGGTTAAAAAATCAAAACACCAATTTCTGCTTTCTGTTAAATCATTAAATCAAAAATCCAGAACAGGATCTGGTTCCGCTCCACAAACCGAATCCTGAACCGACTGGGTCTGGAACCTGAAACTCTTACTTCCTGTCTGGTGACGGGAGGCGCTCACAGTCCTGGGGACTTTATGAATCTGATCTTTCAGGTGAAACATCTTCTCTCTGATGTGCTGATGAGGCGTTTGTGGCCCCTGGAGGGCGGGGCCCTCTCCCTCGCCCCTGGGGGGCGGGGCCCCCTCCCTCGCCCCTGGAGGGCGGGGCCCTCTCCCTCGCCCCTGGAGGGCGGGCCCCTCTCCCTCGCCCCTGGGGGCGGGGCCCCCTCCCTCGCCCCTGGAGGGCGGGGCCCTCTCCCTCGCCCCTGGAGGGCGGGGCCCTCAGGTCTGGAGCACATTACAGGAACTGAGCTCTAAAGTCCTAAAGTCCACGATCTGTTCGGACAGTGAGTCAGCGGAGATCCACCCAGCAGCCTTCCCTCAGCACCCCCACCCCTGTACACACACACACACACACACACACACACACACACACACACACACACACACACATGATGTACATGTATAATGTTCTGTGTCATATGTCAACCACCAACTGTTAAATTCAATAAAACACGATTAACTTCCTGTTGGTAAATGAATAATAAAATAACTTGTGGAGCTGGAGCAGGAGATTTTACTTTTATTCTGAAAACATCGTCTCCTTCACATGAAGAAACATTAGAAACTGTTCTGGAGCTCTGATCTTATCACATGATCTTCAGGATCCAATGAGCTTTCCATGGATGAGACGTTCTTTCAGTCCAAACTCCATCTGCAGATGAAGATCATGTGACTTTGTCCTCAGACGGGTGAAGAGGAGCTGGAGACAGCCGTCCTTGAATCATGGAAGTGAAAGCTGCAGGCCTGGACCCGTCCCGCCCAGAGACCCGTCCCACCCAGAGACCCGTCCCACCCAGAGACCCAGAGCCCCAGAGACCCGTCCCACCCAGAGACCCAGAGACCCGTCCCACCCAGAGACCCAGAGCCCCAGAGACCCAGAGAGCCGTCCCACCCAGAGACCCGTCCCACCCAGAGACCCAGAGCCCCAGGGACCTGAGGGGCTTCATGAGTGGAAGGGTCTCATCATAACACAGCACATTCCCACAGTAGCACTGGCAGCTATTGTCAACAGGTCGGGGGATTGCAGTAAATCCTGCTCTCTTTGTTGTACTGCTGGTATGCGCTGACATCTGGATCAACACGCCATGTGAAGGCTGGGTGGGACCAACCTGGGCCACTGCTCGCCTCCCACGGGTCTTAAGACCAACACCAGGGCCGAGCGGCCGCAGGTGCACGAGGCCCCGTCAACAAATAAGCAGATAAGACGGGATTGAAGGGGAAGGAGATTGGATTCCAGCTGATCACCTGCAGGAGAATCTCAGCAGTGTCTCCGGTGCCGGAGCAGATTGGAAAGGAACCGGATCACATCAACGTTTACAGAGCGAAAACTATCTGGAGCCTGAAATTACATTTATAACACAAAACCTCACAAGATGAGGAGACTGAAGAGGATTCTTCCTCCAGATCCAGATGTTGAGTGACTGCACCTTTGTGATCCAGAATAACCTCCGAGATCAAACTGACTTTCAACGACTGGACGTTTACAGAAAGTCTCTTCATGCCGTCGATCCTCGGTGCTGTTCTCCCGGCTGCAGCCTCCGACTCAAACATCGGACTCAAACATCGGACTCAAACATCGGACTCACGCCACATTTCCGTCGAGGTTAAAAATCCCCTCAGGGTCAAATTAGCGTCCGGACCTCCCTGAGAAGGAAACGCCTCGTGGCGGCTTCACAGCGAATTCACAGCTAACGGAGCTTCCACTGATTAGCACAGCGACGCCGTTCACGTGCTGTCGGACGCAACCACTCGTCAACCAATCAGAACCATAGTTCAGGAGTTTGGCTCCTTTTCACACAAAGCACCAGAACACGAGTAGTTGATGTAACGTTTCAGACGAGTAAACGGGAGGAGACGCACTAACTCACTGAACTCGGACAACTGATACCGAGTGAGACTCTGAGGTGATGAACTGTGATGTGAACAGAAATCATCTGTGGAAACATGTCGTTTATTTGAATATCAATCTGAATTCAGAGGGAAGCAGTTCCTGACCTCGTCCTGAGTCCTGTCGTCGGCTCGTCTCTCATGATGTCATCAGTGAAAGTCCTAAGAAGCTCTTTTATAAAACCTGAGCTCTTGAGTCTCCGTGACGAAGTGTGTTTTGAATTAAGACTCAGTTCAAGCTTCTCCTGCAGTGAGTCGCTCAGCTCCGCCTGTCGCTGCCTCCATGTTTCCTTCCTCTGAAACGTTAACTCTCTTCAGTAAATTCAGTCCACATGGTTTGTTTGCGTGCTCGCCCCCCCGCTCTCTGTGACAGGAGGAGGTTCGAGCCGTCGCGTCTGATTGGTGCAACGTGACGACCTCTCAGGAACAATCGGTCGAGTAGAACCAGTGAGAACTGAATCCTCTGAGGTCGCAAATCTACTGGAAACCACTGGTTTCATGGTCTGAATCTGAAAAACCTCCCAG
Organism: Reinhardtius hippoglossoides; assembly: GCA_006182925.3. Taxonomy (NCBI): domain Eukaryota; kingdom Metazoa; phylum Chordata; class Actinopteri; order Pleuronectiformes; family Pleuronectidae; genus Reinhardtius; species Reinhardtius hippoglossoides. The sequence continues at coordinate 17,621,376 of CM031691.1, read as the reverse complement.
TATTACAGGTGTTGTTGGGAAGTAACTGGTGTTGGACCCTCAACACGTCCGAGTCCAGGTGAATGAGGTTCTACCACAGAGACACTGAGCAGCTCAGGTGGGACAAGAACGGAGACAATCACAGGACAAACCAAGGATAAATAAGGATCCATGTTGTTCCTGTTTGGACTCTGACCTTAAAGAAGTGAGTCCAGACGCAGTGAGAACATCTGATGAACTGATCGTTAACAGGAACTAACGAGTCCTGACTCATGTCCCTGTTTCATT
>CM031691.1:17488609-17616109 GCA_006182925.3 Reinhardtius hippoglossoides | reverse complement strand
AGCAGAGAAGAGTTTAATGATGAAGAAGAGGAGCAGAGAAGAGTTTAATGATGAAGAAGAGAAGCAGAGGAAACACAAACCTCAGATTCAACTCAACACATGTTCAGTGCAGCGGTTTGTCCTCAGGGGGGTGCTAGAGGACAGGTTCATCTTCTGAGGAGCAGGAACGTCCACTTCCTGTCCTCTGCACTTTGCACAGTCTGGTTTTGTCTCTCGTGTCTCACGTTGAACTCATGTGTCATCAGGGTTAGGGTTAGATATGTTTTGTTATAAAAACTAAATTCTCTTGAATCATGACATCTGAGACGATGTTTCTCTGACGTGACGTCGAGTCTTTTCATAAAACTTTTCCAGAAGATGTGAATCACGTTCAAACTGTTTAAATCCTTTTTGTCTTTTCGTCTTTGTCTCTGAGAATCTGCAGCTTTTCACAACAACACAACATGTGTCACAAACATGAACACGTCCTCCTGGTGAAGACATCGAACCCCCTCGTCGTCCTGCAGCTTCAGGACGTTTCTCTTCCTCTAACCTCTAACCTCTAACCTCTAACCTCTAACCCGAACCCCGAACCCGACGTCGAGCTCGTTTCGTCCTCTGACTCAATCTGAATGGATTTGTGCCACTTTCACAACCTACTTGGACGACGTGCACTTTCTTTTTCTGTCTCTGTTATTTTCTCCGACCTCCAGCGTCTGTCTTTCCTCTCGTTGTGGAAAATGTCCTCCACAAATTGACTCTGCAAACAAGCCGTCCCAAAACGCACAAATTGAATAATTCGTCCCAATTAGCTGAACAAACACAGGTTCACGCTCGTTAATGGGATTAACGAGCTGCGCTGAAGCGTCTGTTGACGTTTGTGTCCTAAAACCAACATCCTGTCCTGTAACGAGGCCGCGCTGATTAACTCCGAGCGCCACAGACGCTAACGTCCAGCTGACTTCCCGCCAAAAACAACCCGGGTGGCGTTTGAAGTGTGAGCGAGCGTCCGACAGACCTGAACAACAACACGAGGTTTCCAGGCCACCAGAGGAGAAGAGGCGGGAGACAAGAGGACGGTGAATTCATTCAGGGAAAGGGAAGGAAATGAGTTTTTCCTTCCTGATGTAACATCTGAGTGAACAACTTTATATAAACTGCTGCTTTTATTCTGAAATATGAGAAGACGTCTCCTCTGATTGGCTGATTTCATACGTAAAGACAAAAAGTCTTTATTCTGTGTTATTGGATTTTAAACATTATATTAATGTCATTTATACAAACTGTTGTAAAACGTCATTATTCTCCAGCAGAGAATCAAAGTCGTGATGTTTAACGACAGGAAACTCGTCATGACTCATCGTCATGGAAACCCCGTCGTTCATCAAACTTCATCTAACATCTGCATCGCCCCCTGGTGGCTGGCTGCGGTATGGTTCACAAACCTCCTCCGTGTTAGCAGGAGGGACATGGACCAAACTAAAGAATCAAAGTAGACGTTGAATAAATGTTGGTTTGGATGTTTGGGCGTCTGATCGTCGGGGCTGGTCGGGGTCTGGAAAGCGGGCGAGTGGACGTGTTGAGGTTTCTAACACGTGACGGACGTGAAACTGGACGAACACAAATATCTCAGGATGAAGCTTCTTCACATGAAACACAAACTCCAGAAAACGTGCCGGGACACCAACTCTTTATAAAGATGGACGCCACCATCTTGTGTCCGAGTCCACGAGCACAGAAACGTCACCGTCGACGCTGCACTTCCCAGAATCCTCAGATTCCTGGAGTTATTAGAAACCCTCTTGATTGTTGTGTCTCAAAATATAACATTTCATGGGAAATGATTCCGACTCCGTCGCTGCGTCAGAGTTCAGGAGGAAACTGTTTTGTATCTTTATAAAATCTGTCAATCAGCTGATTCCCCGGTGAAGAGCGTGTTTGCACTTCATCGGCCGGTCCAGTCCAAAGCGTCTGGTCCTCTGGTGTTGGATGTTCTGGATGTTACACAAGTGGACGGTCAGACCACAAGCTCTTCACTTTCCCGTCTCATTATCCTCTCCACCTTCCACCTCGTCCACATCCAGCAGGTCTGAGTGTGCCAGCCGCTTCCTGACGCTCCCACACTGACGCCCTTCATGCTCGTGGATCTTGTGGCTTGAGGCTTTGCCACTCGGGGCCCGCGGAGCGTTCTTGGACCGCCGCGGATCCACAGAGCCTCAGAACAGTAAACCTGGCAGAGGACGAGACCAGACTGTGGTCGGCCCGGGCCTCGGAGTCAGGACTCGTCTGTGAGGGAACATGGAGACTCCGTCCGACAGGAAGTCACTCCACAGACGAGTCTGCAGGGGGCAGCAGAGTTCAGCTTTAGAGTTTCACAACAACTAAAAGTCTTGTTGTTCATTTCACGAACACGGTTCTGACCAAGAAGACGACGCAGGGTCGATTCCCACGTGCCACCACACAGTGACTCAGTGTTTCTCTGTGTGTTGGGATCGTTAACAAGGATTTCAGCCTGACGGCCTCTGAGTGGTAGCTGCGTTCACACTGAGCTCCACTAGGAGGCGCTGACGTCCAGACTGTGTTTCTGAACTCTGCAGCTGAGACCTGAAGCTGAGACCTGCTGCTCGATGGATCGTAAACATGAAGCTTTACGTTAGAAGTTCATCTTCATGTTAGGGTTAGTTAGCGTTAACCTCTAAGGGTTAGGGTTAGTTAGTTAACCTCTAAGGGTTAGGGTTAGTTAGATTGAACCTCTAAGGGTTAGGGTTAGTTAGAGTTAACCCCTCACCTCTATGGGTTAGTTAGAGTTAACCTCTGAGGGTTAGGGTTAGTTCGAGTTAACCCCCTCACCTCTATGGGTTAGTTAGAGTTAACCTCTGAGGGTTAGTTCGAGTTAACCCCCTCACCTCTATGGGTTAGTTAGAGTTAACCTCTAAGGGTTAGGGTTAGTTAGATTGAACCTCCAAGGTTTAGGGTTAGTTTGATTTAACCCCTCACCTCTATGGGTTAGTTAGAATTAACCTCTAAGGGTTAGGGTTAGTTAGAGTTAGTTAGAGTTAACCTCTAAGGGTTAGGGTTAGTTAGAGTTAACCTCTAAGGGTTAGTTAGAGTTAACCTCTAAGGGTTAGTTAGAGTTAACCTCTAAGGGTTAGTTAGAGTTAGACTGATCACAGACCAGTCGAGACGCTGAGCTACAGAAAGACGTGATGACATCGTCTCCTCCACCAATGAGGCTGTTTACATCCCGTCTGTCTGTCTGTCTGTCTGATTGATTGACAGCATCATATGAAACTCAGAACACGTGTGAAGACCGAACAATTTAGACTTGTTTGGATACAAGACTTTTTTTATCTCTTTCTTTAACTTGAACTGGTTTTAGTTTGTGTTTGACATGAAGTTAGTTTGAGTTAAAGTTCTCAGGAGATGATCTGAAGCTGCAGATCCGTTTATCACTCGAGTCAAAAGTTCAGGACAAAACATCAACGGCACATTTTGCAGTTTCTCAGATGTGATTTAATATTAAAGTGAAAATCTTTGAAACTAAAAACGATTCACAAACATCAGATTGACAATTATATAAATATATCTCTTGTAGAAATCTGTTATTTTCTTTAATGAACTTATATTATAAACACCATTTGTGTTTAAAGCTGCAGTTACGAGTGCCACCAGATGACCAATGGGGAGGTTAATTACTGTTTAATTAACATTAAGTATGTTAATGAACAGATTAATGACGTCAGAGTGAAGCTGCTGGTTCACACCTCCACACCTGAGACAACACTGACACCGTGAGGACAAACCGCGCAACTGCAGCAGCTTCAGACATCAGCCGCCTCGGGTCGAACTTTTATAGTTTCATCATCTTCCGCTCATAGAATATTAATAAATGTTTTGTGGTTCATCCTGTTGAGATGCTAAAAGCCAGTGAGAGAAACATTTAACTAAATGTTTAGTTTGAATTATTTAACAAACCTGGATGAATAGAAAAAGAGTTTGACAAATATTTAACAATTGTTCAGATTTTTTTAGTTACATTGACTAATTTTCTCTTTGTTTTCAAACATCATTTCCTCTGAGAGTTCGTGTTCACGTCTCAGAGACAAGAACAAAGTTCCTTTATGCAAAAACTCAAACTGAGTTAAACTTATGAGAAGCTTTGCTCAAACTACATAATTTAACTTTTACCATCAAACTACCTCAAATGTTTATTTTTTCATTTGAATAATAAGTGAAAACCTCATGGGACATGATAAATAATGAGTCACTGACGCAGCTGCTCGTCTTCTACAATAGAAACTTTATTATTCCCCACACGCAGTGACAAACGGGCTCTAGAAGAAGGTGTTCGGCCTCTTGGTGGTGAAACGGGGTTTGTGTTGGCGACGCAGGACCCGGTGAGGGAGTGGGAACTTGATCTTTGAGTCCTGCAGGGGGCGACACACAATAAACCACGTTTAAACACTTGTGACGTTAAAAACACTCAGTGATCAATTTACACATTTTTTAAATCATGTCGCCAGTTTCAAAACCGCCAGGTTTGAAGATGGAAGCTGGAAATCTGGAAGAGGAATCTGGCTTTTTGTTTAGCGGGTTTATAAACTGGACTGCCTAACGCTGAGGCAGCCCAGAGAGAGACCCGCGCACCGTGTGGTCGCTCAGCGGCGACGACACTTACGTGGAACTGCTTGATGGCCGGTCTGCGACATTTGTTGGCAGCGATGACTTGCACCTTCATTATCTGGATGGAGTGAGCGCGAGCACGATGGCGAGCGCCCATATCACGATCTGAAAGACAAACAGGTTTTATAACAACTGGACGTTATAGTTAACGTTAATTACCAGTTCAGACTGGAATTTATCAACATGAGTGAACATGTAAATGATAGAAAACCAAACGTTAATAAATCGAGTTAATGTCGAGTTCAGAGGTTTCAGAAAAAGTAAACTTTTGTTTCTGACTGAACACGGGAGTTTGGATGTGGAGCCTTGGATTCACTTTCAGAGTCACGGCAGCGTCAGAGAAAGGCGACAAGGATCCGTTAGTGTCTGCACACCTGGCAACATCTGCACCACTGACCTGGTGCGATCTTTGGGTTAGGGTGCAACGGAACCAGCGACTGGATCAAAGCACTGAATCATAAAAACATCTTCATATTCCTGTCACGACTCATGTGGAGTCATTACATTTCTTCTCTTCCTCAAAGTGTTGCCTACATATTAAAATTGAAGTTAATCTAATGTAGAATTCATTGTTCACTTTAGCTTGAAAAGATTAACAACTTCATTAAAAACACTTTGGCTTCACTCTTTGTTCTTTACTTTGTTTTTCACTGAATGTGACCAAAGAAATCTAACACGATGTTGATGCACTGAAATCAATCAATCAATCAACCAATCTGTCACCTGCTGTGGGACAGTGACTTACTTCCTTATTCGGCCACTTAGACCCGTTCTGTGATTTGATGTTATTGCAGTAATCGATCTTTGTTTCTACGTGAACACGATATGAACCCTGACTCCAGATGTGTGTACTCACAGCACTGAGTGACGGCTCCAGATGTGGTCAGGTCTCTGTACTCCCTGTACATGTTGTGGGTTCCACTGCGAGAGTCGTAACGCAGCCAGATTCCGAAGTTCTTCACCTTCAGGGGGGTTTTCTCATGGACCTACACAAGAAACAATTCATTTATTAACGTGTTTCACTCAGTTTTCTGGATTTGTCTTCTCATCACTTCCGCACCAGTCCGACACTGGACCAGTGGAACTGGGACACGTACCAGACCACAGTAGACGGTCTCTCCAGACGCCTTCTTCATCTTCCTCAGCTGAGAGACGAAGTACCAGAAGCGGGATTTAGCCACAACATGGTTCGGGGCGAAGATCCTCATCCGGTAGAGGGGGGGGGCAGGGTTCTTGGCAGAGGGCAGGAGACGCCCAATGACCTTGTATTCCCTAAGCTGAGAAGAGGACAAATATAAAACTTACACATGAAGCTTCTGTAAAGGAACGTGCACATCAGACCGGAGTTTGGATGTGGACCCTTGGATTCACTTTCAGAGTCACGGCAGCGTCAGAGAAAGGCGACAAGGATCCGTTAGTGTCTGCACACCTGGCAACATCTGCACCACTGACCTGGTGCGATCTTTGGGTTAGGGTGCAACGGAACCAGCGACTGGATCAAAGCACGGATTCATAAAAACATATTCATATTCCTGTCACGACTCATGTGGAGTCATTACATTTCTGCTTTAACACTTTGAATATTTCTTCTCTTCCTCAAAGTGTCGCCAACATATTAAATTGAGTTGATCTAATGTAGAATTCATTGTTCACTTCAGTTTGAAAAGATTAACTTTATTAAAACACTTTGGCTTCACTCTTTGTTCTTTAAAAATTTAATATAAACCTGTCGACAGATTAACACGTTACAGATGAATGTTCAATCTAGAGTTGTTCATTAATTGTCAATTCGATTTATATAAAGTTATTTTGTAGTTGATTTAGATTTTTATTCATTTTTCAAGTTAAAGTCCAAATATTTGCACGTTCCAGCTTCTTCCCGGTCAAATGAAAACTTGTTCAATAAGCAGATGATTTGAGTTTGAAACAAATCAGTAATTAATAATAGGAATGTTTTACTTTAAGTCCTGATGACAGTACACTTTCTGTAGATTATTAAACTTTAAAACTACAGATTGTTTCCTCATATTTAAGATGTCAATTTTCACTGTGATGAAGATGATGCATTAAAACCAGGCAGAATAAAACCGTATTAATTTAGTTCTCATACACTAGAAGTTATTAATTTATTAATCTACAACAATAAACACGTGTCGGTGTCATCGTGTTTCCACTGAGTTATTTCCCATGATGCTCCGCGCTGAGTCGGATTCACACATTAAACATTTGAACTTTTAAACTCATTAAATTAACGTTAAGTTAAAATGAACGTTAACCAGATGACGTCCACACTTCGGAGCCACATTAGCAGCTAACGCTAGCTCGCCGCTGTCTCGGTGCTAGCACGCAGCTTTAGCTCGGTGGCGAACATCACATGTGAACTTCGAGAAGCCGCAGATTAGATTTAATCTTTAAATGATGATAATTTGTGAAAGTGGGACCGATTCTCCGGGTTCAGTGACTCGCAGCTCGCCGCGTCCACATGGTCCGGAGGCCGCCATGTTGGAGCCACCAGCGCCGCGGGAGAAAAGGCTTTAAATGTCGGTTCTGACGCGACCTTCGCGCAACACGGAGACTCGAACCGTGCGAGCCGAGCTTCACGAGCGGGACGCGGCCGTCGGAGTTCGGCTAACACCGGGTCGACATGTTGAATTGAGTGTTTCTTACTGTTCCGGACGCCTTCATGGTTCCTCTGCTCGCCGCCGCTGTAAAAGAGGGAGCTGCAGGGGGCGCACTGCGCATGTGTACAGCGCACAGGAAGCTGTCATCTTCAGCCCGGCCGCGCGCCCTCTGATTGGCTGAGGCTGAGGGGGAAGGCCGACGATTAGCTGGAGCGAGAGAGAGAACTTCAGGTTGAGCCAATCAGAGGAGAGAACACCTGGAGGCGGGACAAGGGGACTTGACCCCGCCTCCAGGTGCATATATAGTGTTATATATATATTTAATAATAATATACACAATAAATAGAAAGTATAAATACCATAACGTCACCACAAATATAACGATATACATACAATAAACATACAGTATACATATTATACCATTACCATTAACAAAACGATATATATACAATAAACATACAGTATATATATTATAACATTACCATTAATATAAAGTATATATATTATAACATTACCATTAATATAAAGTATAAATATTATAACATTACCACAAATATAACGACATACATACAATAAACATACAGTATATATATGATACCATTACCATTAATATAATGTATAAATACTGTAACATTATATTATTATGCATCACAATACATGCATGTTTATTATCATTCTGTTCTTATGTAAACTTTGATTTGATAGTAGATTAGAGCACAGTCATATCTATTATAATGATCTTACTTTATAATTGATCATGTATTATATGTTATGTATAATAATGTTGTTCTCGTGGCCTATAAGGGAGTTCCATTTTTAATTCTACTCACTTTTATCTGGAAAGTTCTTGTTCTGGAAAATCTAGACACAAATAAAGCACATAATCATGAATGTTATGATTACACTGATCATATCTATATCTATATCTATATGTATAGTTTATTGTGATGACCGTGTTATAGAGCTGACGGGTCTCTTCCGGGTCAGCGCGCCGGAAGCACCAGGCGGACACGCCGCACCGCCGCTGCCGACTCTCCTGAGGCTGAACCGGAGCGGACACACGTGATGAGTTAAGTTTCCATGAAGGTGAGATTATGATGAAGTGACTGTTTTTAATCTGAGTTTAATATGAGTTTAATCTGAGGACCCGTGATTATGGTTCAGATCCAGTGACCCAGCTCCAAGCCGAGCTCCGATAGAACCTGAATAACAGCCCGGGACAGCCTCCCCCTGTCCCCGGCTCCCGCACCCTGTCAGCGGGGCGCCTCCGAAGCGGCCCCCGGTGCTGCCCCCGGTGCTGCCCCCGGGTCCCGGGCAGGATCCCTCCGGCAGCCCGGCTCCCAGGCTAGCTGGCCGGCTAACCGAAGCTAGCCCGAGTTAGCCGCTCCCAGCCACTCAGTATGGGAGTGAAGTTGTTAGCATGTAGCATCGCAGTGTGAACTTTTCACAGGAGTGGCCCGGACTCCTGGAAGCTGGTACCCGCAAACAGAGAGGCTCGGGCGGCTTGTTGTTTCCTCACTGGACCCCTGGAGCTCCGGGGTTTGGGCCGTTAGCTGCAGGCAGACCTGTGAGGTGTTGACAGGGGGTTGCATCATGTGGCTCCATCTTCTCTAACACCAGTACACACACCAGTACACAGACCAGTACACAGACCGGTACACAGACCTGTGAGGTGTTGACAGGGGGTTGCATCATGTGGCTCCATCTTCTCTAACACCAGTACACACACCGGTACACACACCGGTACACACACCAGTACACAGACCGGTACACACACCTGTGAGGTGTTGACAGGGGGTTGCATCATGTGGCTCCATCTTCTCTAACACCAGTACACACACCAGTACACACACCAGTACACACACCAGTACACACACCAGTACACAGACCTGTACATACCAGTACACACACCAGTACACACACACCAGTACACAGACCTGTACACACTGGTACACACACCAGTACACAGACCTGTGAGGTGTTGATAGGGGGTTGCATCATGTGGCTCCATCTTCTCTAACACCAGTACACACACCAGTACACACACCGGTACACACACCAGTACACAGACCTGTGAGGTGTTGACAGGGGGTTGCATCATGTGGCTCCATCTTCTCTAACAGCAGTACACACCAGTACACACACCAGTACACACCAGTACACACCAGTACACCAACAAAACCAGATTTCACCTTCAGATCATTAAATTACTGTAACTGTTGATTATAATTTGTACAGTATATTATTCATTTAACATCTGTGTGAATTTAATATCGTACATCCTGTCACTGAGCGGTTCTGTTCACCTTGTTCACAACAAGTGTTTCCTGTGTTTAAACTGGTTAAACACGTCATCACGTGGAGGAACACAGGAGGAACCAGTGGATCATTTTATTGATTAGTAGATTACACATTTTGTTTACGTCTTAAATCCTCTTGTTTCATCATCGGTCAAAAGTCCAAAGACCCCCCCCCTCCTCTGTGTGTGTCTACGTGTCAGTAACGATGCGGATCATGTAAAGTGTGAATAATGACTCGTGGTCTTGCTCTGATCAGATGAGAGGAACCTGCCTGAGCACAGCACAGACGTCTGAACCTGCCCTGGAGGAAAGTTAACCCCCCTATGGCCTGCCGGTCTGTCGCTGCAGTCATGGACGAGCAGGCCCTGCTGGGGCTCAACCCCAACGCCGATGCCCGCTACAGGCAGAGGGTGAGACGCTCGCACCGCCACACGGACGGGTCCCTCATGTACTTAGTGAAAACAGCCAAAGAGAAAAGCTCTTTATACTATGTTGTATAAAGTAGAACCATCACCTCGGTCTGATTAGTCAGTGTTGTGTAGTTGTGTTCAACATGGTGACGTGTGTGTGCGTGCGTGTGTGTGTGTGTGCGTGCGTGTGTGTGCTCCTCCAGGCGATGGCGTACTTCGAGCAGCTGAAGGAGTCTCAGGACGCCTGGGAGGTTTGTGCTGAGGCGCTCGCTAAAGGAATTTACAAGTGAGTTCACGAGAGGTTTGAATAAATCCCATCGCTGCTCATGATCCGTCCACGTTCATGAAGTCTGACGTTTGGTTTCACGTTTGTCTGTTTGTGATTTCAGTGACGATCACGTGAAATTCTTCTGCTTCCAAGTTCTGGAACATCAGATCAAGTTCAGGTAACAAAGATGTTTCTGTTTGATTTGACTCGAGCTGTTTTCAGACCTGCACTGAGCTCCTCACATCCTCCACTGAGCCGTGGAGCTCCAGAGAAAGTCCAGACCCAGTTGGACTTGACTCTCTCTCTGTGAACATGTGGAGTGAACGAACATGTGACCCGTTGTGTTTCAGACACGCTGGTCTGAGCGTCGTCCAGCAGCAGATGATCCGAGAGACTCTGATGAAGTGGCTCCAGTGTCAGGTACAGTCACACCTCAGGTTTCACTTCTGAGAAACACCGCCGTCCTAAATATAGTCTGAAAATAAAGATGAACAACATGACAGCTTCTGCTTCTCCTGTCGTCTCATTGGCTGCAGCTGATGAACGCTCACCCGGAGAAACCCTTCATCAGGAACAAGGCGGCGCAGGTGTTCGCCCTCACCTTCGTGATGGAGTACCCGACGCTGTGGCCCAAGTACTTCTTCGACGTCCTGTCTCTGGTGGGTCTCAACCCGAACGGCGTGGACGTCTACCTCAGGACGCTGATGGCCATCGACGCTGAGGTGGTCGACAGAGACATCCTGCACTCGGCCGAGGTGCAGTGACACTCGCTCTCTTTAAGTTAACTTTTACATCATAGAAGACGAGGGACAGTCGTTCAAAATGTCCGTTATATGTAGTTTTATAAAGCAACTCTTGATGAGTTGTAATTCTCTGGGTTGATCTGGTCGTGTCTTTGCTCCTCAGGAGACTCGGAGGAACATGTTAATCAAAGACGCCATGCGGGAGCAGTGCATCCCGAGCCTGGTGGAGTCCTGGTTCCAGATCCTGCAGACGTATCAGCGCTCTCACCCGGAGCTCACCTGTCAGTGTCTGGAGGTGGTCGGCGCCTTCGTGTCCTGGATCGACCTCAACCTCATCGCCAACGACCGGTGAGTCAGCAGGGGGCGACTGGGAGCCGAGCTGACCGGGGGATGAACAGATTCAGAGCCTTCTGTCATCCACGTCCTTCACTCATGTTCTCATGTTCTCATGTTCTCATGTTCTCATGTTCTCATGTTCTCAGGTTCGTGAACCTGCTGCTGAGTCAGATGTCGGTGGACGAGCTCAGAGAGGAGGCCTGCGACTGCCTGTTTGAAATCGTCAACAAAGGAATGGACCCAGTGGATAAAACCAAACTGGTGGAGTCTCTGTGCCAAGTGCTGCAGTCGGCAGGATTCTTCAACGTGGAGCAGGTCCGACTTGAACCTTCTGTGATGACCTCGTTTCTCAGGATGTTCTTCAGTATTTAAAGTTCTGCGTCAGTCGACAGTTTATTAGGAACAGTCTAATCAAACTGAAATCCTCAGAAACTAATCAAATCTTAAAGGAGGAGGATTCATCGAATGTTTAATGTCTCATAGACGCATGGATGCTTATTCAAACTTAAACATGAAAACATATAAAAACAAACTGTTCTGTGATACTGAGCCAGTATCAGAATGTTTTTCTCCCTAATATCAGCGTTGGTCTAGTTACTTCAGATCCTCGTGTTAGTTTCTCACCGTGAGGTCACGAGGTCACGAGCTCTTCCTGCTTCTCTCACAATGTTTTATTTTCTGTTTCCTGTTTTCAGGAGGAAGACGTCGACTTCCTGGCCAAGTTCTCTCGGCTGGTGAACGGGATGGGTCAGAGTCTGGTGCTCAGCTGGACCAAGCTCGCCAAGTCGGGCAACGTGAAGGAGGCCGCGGAGACGCTGCAGGCGGTGGAGGCCAAAGTGCCGCTGCTGCTGCAGCTGCTGGTGCACGAGGACGACGACATCTCGGCCAACATCGTCGGCTTCTGCTACGAGTACCTGCACGTCCTCAAGCAGGTGCCGAGGAACCGGTCTCTCACATGTAGAACTTTGACATTCATTTGTTTTCTGTTTTCAAACTAACATAATCAGAAATAATCTTAACTTCTCCCAGTTGGAAATATTAAAAGATGTGATTTGTTTTGTAGCTTCCTCAGTTGACGGATCAGCAGAAAACCAGCATCGAGGTGAGTCTCCGATGAGAAATGATCCAGACAAAGTTATTTGAACTTGTTAGAGATGGAGATTTAAACATGGCTGCCGTTTCTCCACAGGCCGTCATGCTCGCCATCATGAAGAAACTGACGTACGATGACGAGTACAACTTTGAAAACGAGGTGAGTCTCGTGCTGCGGTTCTGCCCGCTGCGCCCTGAGGACGTGGAGACGACCTCACAGCTCCTGGTTTGTCTTTCAGGGCGAGGACGAGGCGATGTTCGTGGAGTACAGGAAGCAGCTGAAGATGCTGTTGGATCGTTTGGCTCAAGTTTCCCCGGAGCTGCTGCTGGAGGCCATTCGCCGAGTCTTCACCAACACCATGCAGTAAGAACACGAGAGTAGAGCGTCCACGCCACACGAGAGGCTCGGTCAGAACCAGAGGGAAAAGAGTCCGACTTTTCTTCAACTGCATCAAACTATGAAAAAGACTTGTGCATGCTGGGCGTAACCATAGCAACCAACACGTGTGTGGGTTCAGCCTGAGTCTGTTGGTTTTCATCACAGAGGTTTTATCTCTTTGTGTTTAACAGGAACTGGCAGACGACTGTGTTCATGGAGGTGGAGGTCGCCATCAGGCTGCTGTACATGCTCGGCGAGGCCCTGCCGGCGTCTCACGGCGCTCACTTCTCCGGTGAGACGGTGAAGACGAGTGCTCTGCAGGACATGATGAGGACGGTGAGTTACGTGACTCCAGCGTTGCATCTGTTTAACTCCTGGCGTTTTTCCCCCTCCGCTCACGTGTGGTACGTTTGAATCCCCAGCTGGTGTCGTGTGGCGTCAGCAGCTACCAGCACTGCTCCGTGTCGCTGGAGTTCTTCGAGACCGTCGTCCGATACGACAAATTCTTCCTCGTGGAGCCGCAGCACATTCCCAATGTTCTGGTGAGAAACGAAACCTGAAGTTTTCTTTGCAGCTGAGTTATTTAAATCAAATGTAGATGTGTAGATTTATAAAGACGTGACAACTCCCGTGTTGTGTTCACTGTCAGATGGCGTTTCTGGACCAAAGAGGACTGAGACACAACAGCCCGAAGGTTCGAAGCAGAGTCGCCTACCTCTTCTCCAGATTCGTCAAAACGCTGCAGTGAGTCCAGCTCCAGTGTTTTGATCAAATCCTCACACACACACACACACACACACACACACACACACACACACACACACACACACACACACACACACACACACACACACACACACACACACACACACACACACACACACACACACACACACACACACACACACACACACACACACACACACACACACACACACACACACACACACACACACACACACACACACACACACACACACCTGACGTCTTACTTCTCTCTGCCGACAGTAAACACATGAACGGCTTCATCGAGGACATTCTGACCAGGATCCAGGATCTGCTGGAGCTCGCTCCTCCTGTAAGTTTCAACACGTGATCGGTCGCATGTCGTTTTACACACACGTGTCTTCATCGTCTTCTCCGTCCTCTGTCCAGGAGAACGGTTTCCTGGCGCTGCTGACCAGTGACGACCAGCTCTTCATGTTCGAGACGGCGGGGATTCTGATCGTGAACGGAGAGAGTCCCGCTGAGAGGAAACAGGCTCTGATGAGGAGTCTGCTGGCGCCGCTGATGGACGCTTTCCACCTGCTGCTCGCCAAACTGTTGCAGGAGACGGAGGACGAGAGACAGGCCGCCCTCGCCGACTGTCTGAGCCACGCTGTCGGATTCGCCAGGTGAGCGTCGGACAACAGCGTCTCCTTGACACCGAGCCGCTGACCTGGTCACTGATCTTCTTCCTGTCTCTCTGTTCCCAGTCGGACCAGTAAGGCGTTCAGCAACAAGCAGACGGTGAAGCACTGCGGCTGCACCGAGGTCTACAGGGACTGTCTGCAGACCTTCCTGCCTGCACTGAGCTGTCCTGTCCAGCGGGGGGCGCTGCGCAGCTCGGTCCGCTCCTTCCTGCACCGGATGATCATCTGTATGGAGGAGGAGGTGCTGCCGTTCGTCCCCGCCGCCTCCGAGCACATGCTGAAGGACTGCGAGGCCAAGGACCTGCAAGAGTTCATCCCGCTCATCAGCCAGATCACCGCCAAGTTCAAGGTCAGCGGGAGAAGATCAGGACGCTGTAGAAGCTGAAGGATTCAAATTTACAACTGATTTCATGTCGTTATCAAGCGTCACCAGGTTTAACGGCCTTTTCTCCCGTTGCCATGGCAGCGGCAGGTGTCCCCCTTCCTGCAGCAGGTCTTCATGCCGCTGGTCCTCGCCATCTTCGAGGTGCTGGCTCGGCCGGCGGAGGACAACGACCAGGCGGCCGCCCTGGAGAAGCAGATGCTGCGAAGGAGCTACTTCACCTTCATCCAGACCATCACAGGCAGCGGCATGAACGAGGTGATGGCCAACCAGGGTGAGTCTGCTAACGGTTTCCCCTCGTATCCACTCTTTGTGCTAAGCTAAGCTAACAGTGACCTTCCACTGTCCCCAGGAGCTGAAAACATCGAGCGAGTCGTGTTCACCATCATCCAGGGGGCGGTGGACTTCCCCGACCCCATCGCGCAGAAGACCTGCTTCATCGTCCTCTCCAAGCTGGTGGAGCTGTGGGGTGAGCACATCTGGACAAAGTGTTTTAATAACCAATGGTTCCTCACTTCCTGTGTCGTCCTGACGATGTTGTGCTGGACTCTGCAGGAGGTAAAGACGGGATGGTGGGGTTCCCCGACTTCATCTACAAACACATCGTCCCTGCTTGTTTCCTGGCTCCTCTCAAGCCGACCTTCGACCTCTCTGACGCTCAGACCGTCCTGGTGAGTCTCCGGAGGTCGGACTGAAACACTTTGACATGTGGACACTTCCCCTGAAACCTTCTTGTTTGTTTCAGACTCTGTCAGAATGTGCCGTCACGCTGAAGATGATCCATCTCAAACGGGTGAAAACAGATTCTGTGTTGTAGTTTTGAACATTGAACTTGTGAAGGAGTTTGTTCTCACTGGTCCGTTGTTTTCCCTCAGGGGCCCGAGTTCATCCAGTTCTTACAGCAGGAGTACCTGCCCTCGCTGCAGGTGGCGCCAGAGATTTCACAGGTCAGACAAGTAATACTGGGGGAAAGGTGCATTGTGGGAAATGTAGTTGTTTGTAAAGTAGCGTTTCAGTGATGAAGATAACGATGAAGAAGATTCCGACCCAGTCGATGTTCCTGCCGACTCCAGGTTCATCTGTACTTTTTATTTCAACAGGAGCTTTGTCAAGTTCTTCAGCAGCCGGACGTCAAAGTCCTGAAGAACTACATTAAGGTACGAGTTGTTTTCAGATCGTGTCGTTTGAGTCGTTTGAGTCGTTTGAGTCATTGAGTCGTTTGAGTCGTGACTCAGCGGATGTTTCTCGTTGCAGGCGTTCTTTCAGCGAGCGAAGCTGTAGGAAATGAAACTGGAAGTTCACTGGGACTAAAGGACTCTCCACAGGAAGTGGGCGGACACGCTGCTTTACAATAAAACTAAAAATGGAACTTAGCATAGGAGCTGCTTTTGCACTTAAGAAGTAAATGCATAACGAAGCCCAGTCCGTCTGAGTCGGGGGAAACGGACAGAAGGTCAGCGGACGGATCAACGTCCTCCCGAGAGGGACGCGCTGTCCACGTGGACTCGAGACGTGGAGGACGCTCGGAGAACTTTGTGGGAAACGTGGAGTTTGTGTGGAAAAGGACTTTTCGACGTGAAACCCGGGTCTGAGGGAGAGGACGTCTCGTGGAGAAAGTTTTGAAAAGATCCCGAAATCTTTGTTCTAGTGGAACCTTCACAGTAGAAAACACAATTTGAGTTATTTTTCGTTTGCTGCCACAGAATGGATAAAAAAAAGGTCCGAGTCGCATCATTTATTAAAAATGTGGCCTTGATGATTTAGTTTAACGAGCTGGGGGCCGGTTGGTTTTTAGTTTGAAGTGAAACGTTTCAGCTCGACGTGCGTCCGCCTTCCACCGACTTCCTTTTCCTTCATTTAAAAACAATCCTCGTCGTTTTGTCTCTTACGTTAATCACATGATCGGAAGCTACGTCAGTCGTGAGTTTACGATTAAATTTCCTGGAATTCTGACAAAATACTTTTGGCTGTTTTCATTTCAAACTGAACTTAAACGGAGGAACAAAGTGTAAATAAGAGAATACGATGTGGAAAATGTAAATAAAGTTCCTAGCTTTAGTTTTTTTTTTTTAATCTTCACTCGCATCTGGAAACTAAACGTCGAAGCTCGTTCTGCCAGAAACTGGAAAGAAATTAAAAGTTAAGAATGATTTAAAAAAGTATTTCACAAATATTCTGACGGATCTTTTTACCTTGAATGAAAATCTCACAATTCGATGTTTGAGACATGAATTAGATTCTCAAAGAAACTGAAGCAGCACGAAACCAATCAGACGATGAGATTCAAGATTCACTGTAACGACACTCTGTACAGAAACAGCTTTTTTTATCAATATCTCAGTTATAGAAAACACTCACGTTTCCATTAACAACATTTTGTCTTGTTTAGTTCGTTTCTTGTAGTTTGGTTTATTTTCCTTCAGCTTTAGTTAAAGAAAGATATTTTTTCAGAAAAGTTCAGAGAAAGAATTGATTTAAATTGAATGTGGTTTTTCAGACGTTCAATATGTGGCAAAATAAAATCTCACCTAAATAACTGAATAGTTTTGAATGGTTCATATATTCGTGTTTATTACACAGATTCAGTTCATGTCTAAAAGAAAAGGGACATTTTATTTTATGAAACTGAAAAAGTCGTTTTGCTAAAATTCCGTGTGAATCTACAAAGTGTTGATTTGATGCTGAGTTTGTGACAATCTTTAAGTTTATATAATTTACTTTTAAGAAAAATCCTCTTGGGATAAAAATATACTTTGTTTTTCCTAAAATTAAAACCAAACTAGAGATGACAGCACTTCACCACCAGGTGTCGCCACACTAAACCAGGACGTCACCATAGTTTAAATAAACACTTAAAACAATCATGTTCATTTGAAGTTTATCGATGAATTCATAAGTTGTTTGTTTCCAGCTGAACGAGCGAACGTTTGCTCGCATGTCAGAAAATTCGCCAAATGAATAATTTGATGGTTGATGCTGAAATGTTGAATTTTTCTGTTCGAACCAATAAAGTGTTTATTCATCTGAAACATGTTTGTACTTTGTTCTGCAACAGAAATATTTCATTCAGTTTTCAGCGATCGTCTTTATTGGATCACAGATTCGGCAAAAATCAGAAAAATATTTTCATTCTGTTTCACAAATTAAATTCATTTTCTTCTCAAAAGAAAAAAAAAAGTGCTTTTATCTTCGTCTGTACATTTCCTGTTCGTTAGTGTTCAATCGTCTCTGAGCTTCAACCTTTGATCACAGCGATCGGCCGCAGCTTGATGGCCTTCTTACTGATCCCCGCGTCGTGGCACGTGTTCACCACGTCCGTCACGTTCTTGTACGACTCCGGCGCCTGGAGGGGACGGAGAACTTACAAGCTTAACAGGCACGGAACCAATTCAGCACTTTACACGGAAAACTACAATATAATTAATACACATTAACAAGAAATAACAATTATATACAACTTAAAACATTAAATATAAAGAAACAATACGTTTTTAAAAGACAATGAAGATTTTTCTCACCTCCTCCATGACCAGCTTGGGTGAGCCACTCGGATGGCGATGCCCTTGTCGGCGAGCTTGTCCAGGACGTCCTGGAAGTCCAGGTTCCTGCGGGACTTCGCCCGGGAGAGAGCGCGACCCTGAACCCAAACAAGTGTCGAACCAAGTCAGACAGAAAGTTCACGTCATGAAACGTTTTACTGGACTTCAACACGAGGACGTGGAAATGAAAACATCGATCATCTGATGAGACGGGATCGGACTCTTACCGCTCCGTGACAGGTGGTACCGAACGTCTCCGTCATCCCCTTCTCCGTCCCCGTCAGGACGTAGCTGCAGGTTCCCATCGTCCCTCCGATCAGCACCGGCTGACCTGTGAGCTGAACCAATCAGACGAGGAGAAAGTCAGCGGCGGCCCGGTGGACAGGGGAGTCGTGCCGAGGCGGCGGTGCGTACCTGGTAGTCGACGGGGATGAGCGGGTG
Organism: Reinhardtius hippoglossoides; assembly: GCA_006182925.3. NCBI lineage: Eukaryota > Metazoa > Chordata > Actinopteri > Pleuronectiformes > Pleuronectidae > Reinhardtius > Reinhardtius hippoglossoides. Next base: position 17,597,524 of record CM031691.1, on the reverse strand, counting down.
GTGCGGAGGAAACGCTCGGGTGGATCCTTTGCGGTGAACAAGCAGCGTTTTCTGTCTCCCGTCCACCATGTGCTCCTCCACCTTGGCGATGTTGTGAGAGACGTCGTAGATGACGTGCATGTCCAGGTCGTCCGGCGTCGTGGTGAAGACTTCGGAGAACGCCTGAGAGGAAGACCACAAGAACACACATCATCCTTCGAGCAGTTTCCATCCATCCTCTCCTCAGATGGAGTGATGAAGACTACCTGTCTGGTGAGGAAGGTCATGGACGAGCGGTTGACCCAGGCGTAGTTTCCCGCCGCAGCCATGCCCTTCAGGTAGTCCTGCCCTTCCTGTGACGTGATGCGAGCGCACGCCAGCTGTCGGTCGTTCACCACGATCTTATCCCTCTTCATCGCCTTCTCCATGGCAACCAGAGCATCTGACATCAAGCAGAAGAAAAACCAGAGAACACCAGTTTTAATTCCACAAGTTAAATTATTAATTGATTTTAAAAATGGTTTCAAATGAATCTGGTGATGAGCAACTGATTGGTTAACGATTGCAGTTCCTACCTGTGGCCACCTGGTGTCCGAGGCCTCTGCTGCCGCTGTGGATCATCACGCACACCTGACCTTTGTGGTCGATGCCCATCTTCTTGGCGGCGTAGTCGTCGTAGATCTCGTCCACCACCTGGATCTCACAGTAGTGGTTTCCTGCTCCCAGAGTTCCCAGCTGCACGACACAGAAACACAGTCAGCTCGGCCTGTCTTCTGTGTACTGACCAGCAGGGGGCGACTCCACTGGTACTTTCTATAGAAGACTCTACTTGTCGTAGTCAGTAAACATTTCCCTCAGGAGTTCGTGTCTCAATCTCTGGTTTCAGCTCATTTAGTAACTTCTGAAGGGATACCTGGGGGAGGCCTCTCTTCTTGGCCTTCGACGACACCTTGTTGGGGTCGGCCTGCAGCATCCGGCCGTACTCCTCACAGTGCTCCTTGTCCTCGGCCCAGGCGTAGCCCTCCCTCAGAGACCAGTCCACCCCCATCTCCAGGGCCTCCTCCAGGTCCCTGGGAGCCACAGGGGACAGGTGACACGGGGAACAGTGACACGGAAAGGGACACGGAACAGGGGACACGGGACAGGTGAACGGAAGGGACAGGGGAAACGTAGGAACGTGACACGGAACAGGTGACGGGAAACGGGACACGGAAGGGGACACGGGAACAGGACACGGAACAGGTGCAGGGAAGTGACACGGAACGTGACCGGAACAGGGACACGGGAAAGGTGACGGAAAAGGGACCGGGGAAACAGGTGACACGGGGAAGACGGAAGGGGAAACAGGACACGGGAAACAGGTACACGGGAAGGACCGGGGAACAGTGACACGGGGAACGGACACGGAACAGGACGGGGAACGGGGACGGGAACAGGACACGGGAAACGGAGGAAACAGGACACGGAACAGGACCGGGAACAGGAACGGGGAAACGGACACGGAAACAGGACAGGGAAACGGACACGGGGAAACGGGGACACGGGAAGGACACGGAAACGGACACGGGGAAACAGGGGACACGGGGAAACAGGGACACGGGAACGACGGGACACGGGGAAACGGTGACAGGGAACGGGACACGGAACGGGACAGGGGAACGGGACCAACGGGACACGGGCGGTACCAGGGAGCGACGGGGACACGGACGGTGAACGAAACAGGTGACACGGGAAACAGGTGACACGGGGAAACAGGTGACACGGGGAAACAGGGGACACGGGGAAACGGGTGACACGGGTAAACGGGTGACACGGGGAAACGGGTGACACGGGGAAACGGGTGACAGGGAAACAGAAACAGGAAGTTCCTGCTCTGATCTAGGTTGAGTGTGGGCGGATCGTTCCGTACTTGGCGCTCATGGGGATGACGCCCTTGGATCCGACTCCGACCGGGATGTGGTTGAACAGACTCTGAGCGAGCTGCTCCTTCACGGGCTGCACGTCACGCTCGTCCAGGTTCGTCCTCAGGAGACGGACGCCGCAGTTTATGTCGAAGCCGACGCCACCTGCAGGAAATAAAAAAATGGTTTGGTGCAATTCAAGATTATTTCCATGAACCATTTAATGTTCCAACAGATTATTGATCACTAAACGTTCTCTAGATTTCAAAGTCAAGACATCACGGACCTGGAGACACCACAGCATCAGGGTTGTTCATGTCGAAGGCCGCCATGTTTCCGATCGCAAACCCGTACCCGGAGTGGACGTCGGGGAGCCCGATCGACCTCTGAGGGGAAACAAAGACAAATCTAAACCTTCAGCTGTCTCACCCTTGAAACTCGGAGCTTTCTTCTACGCATCACGTTCACTCACGTGTATGATCCCGGGCAGCGCCGCCACGTTCCCAATTTGCTTCATGGCAGGAAGGAAGCCGCCGAAGCCTGAGAGGAAGAAGAAGATAGACGATTAAGAGAGAGAGAGAGAGAGAGACAGAGAGAGAGAGCGAGCAGGTGGCGAGCTGACCTCCTCCTCGACAGGCGTTACGAAGCTCCTCAAACATCAGTTTCTCCAGAGGATCGTTGACGTAGAAGATCCCTTCCACCTGAGAACAGAGGTTTACAGTTCATTCAGCTTCAGGCTCATTTATTGATCTGTTATCAGTTCAGATATAAACGAAGCTGCTACTGAAGCAGTTTCCTTTACAGGTAAACATCTGTCTCATTACATTCTTGTCTTCAGATTTGAAATCATATTATTTTACTGTATTTTGTTGCAGAACAAGTTGTATTGTTTTTATGTCGTTTATATGAAGCTTGTTGTTTTTGTTCAACATGGCAGCTTCTCTTATAAAGAGATCATTATTTATGATCTATAAAAACATGATCAAATCTTGAATTGTAATAATCTGAAAGCTTTTTAAAGATCCACTTCTGTTCTTGCGCTGAACTCCATTAGAAAACAAAGGTATTCTCCAGTGAAACACTGTTTTCATCACTACTACAGGTCATGCTTTATTATATTTCATATATTTATAATCTGCGGGATCTTCCCCTGGATTCGTCTCGTGTTTCTTCACTGACAGTTTCCTGTCTGAGCTTCAGCAGCAGATTTGAACTCGTCACTGATCTTCTGAGTAGTGACAGAGCGTTAGCCGACATGTGCTAACGAAGCTAACCGCCTAGCTGGTCGCTTCCTCACCTGCATGTTGGGGACGAAGCCTTTTTTAATCCTCCAGCAGTTACTGGACAGTTTGTCCAGGAACTGCAGCTCATCGTTGTAGCTTCGGCTCATTTCTGACGCATAAACTTTCGGTTGTTACGGTTTAAACGACGCGTTTCTGCGCAGAAACTGAAGCTACGAGCTAACACAGCGCTACGGAAGCCTGTGAACGGTCGACTCAAAAACGCGATTTATTATCAAATAACGTGACGCACGAGTATTAATGTAAAATGAAACAAAATGGCGACTGAGAGTATTTTAAGAATAAAACTACAAAAGTCAAAATGCAGCTGAATTTAAATCGGACGTGTTCTCTCTTGCTCGCCGTAGTTGTAGTCAAGTGACACTTTGACATGTTCGAGGAAGACAGCGACAAAACCCGGAAGTTTGGGGACTCGCCTCCAAAACAAAAGCATGATTTACACATGTGATCGACGTGTGATCGACAAACATCTGTTACGTTCAGGTTTAAACATTAAGATTATTTTACAGTTTAAAGATTCAAAATGAAGCAAATGATGGAAACTGTTGTTTAGCTGTTGTGTGTTTAAAAGACAAAAAGTTAGACAAATAAGAATTAAAGGACATTTTTGTAATCTTTGTATTTGTATCATTTCAATCCAGTTATATAGAAATTAAACATGTTTAATTGTCCTGGTTATGTTAAACAAGACAACTCACTAAGAGATGTTCTAATGTTTCACAGGAACTGTTTAGTTGTAGTTTGTAATTTTATTGTTTGTATTTTATTTGAACAAAGCTGGAAACTAACAACACGTTTTCTAAATCTGAGAAACAAGATATTTCAACACAAGTTTCCTGTAAATATTGAGATACATTTTATATTTCTGAATAAAGAATCAAATAAAGCAGCTGATGGAAATGTCCAGCTGTTCTTTGGGATTTTATTAGTTTTGAATCAAGTCTTTAAACAAATGAAACCTGTTTTATTCTGAAGATCCAAGCCGGAAGTGCGGTGTTAGCGCGCGCCGTGTCCGCCGCTGGTTTCCGGTCTGAGTCAGTCGATGTTTACACTGAAATTTAACCGAAAAGTCTGAAAATCATCGGATTTCTTCGCTTGTCTTCGTCACGTGAGTGATTTCACTGCTCGCGTGTCTCGTGCGGGTCTCTGCGTGGTTCTGGTTCCGAGCTTTGCACCGACGACCTGTTTTCACCGTTAAACACAAACAGTTCACTTCTGGTTCTGAGAAACGAAAACGAAACATTTCTCTTCTGCGACGAAGAAGAAGAAGAAACCTTTAACTCCAGGTTCATCTTTATTCCCTGAATCTGCCTCTAAAATAATAATAACTAATAATAACAATTCATTCTGTTTCGCGTTGTTTGACTCGTGTGTTTGTTTTCTTCTGACTTTAATCTTCATATTAACTTGAATTAACGGGAAATTAACGAGTTCTGCATCAAATGTTTAAGATCATTTATCGTTTCGGTTATAAAACTGAGTTGTTTGAAGCTAAAGTTCTTTCAGAGAGAAAATGACTCAACAAAAAACTGAAAATGGTGAATTCCTGATGAGATTTGGTTCAAATGAGTTTAAATAAATTCAGGTTCAGTTGAAAATGATTGTTCTGAAACTCGTTGTTTTCATTAAACTGAATAATTTCCTGAGAAAATACAGAAATATTCACAGATTGGTCTGTTTTAGAAATGTTTTTAAACCAAACAGTAAAAGTCCAGTTTTCATCCTGTTAAATAATATTCATCTGGTGCTTCGGGGCCTTTGATGTTTTAAAGACTAAAGTATGTGGACCAAGTTTTACTGGGAATTAAAACACACAGAACATGAGAGTCTGTATCATCAGAACTATTCAACTCATTTAAACATGAATATGGTTTATTAAAGACAATCCCCCAGTTCAGATACTTTAGTGTGTGGGTTTTTCACGATGATGAATTCAGGCCCGAGCACCTTTTGCTTTTCCTTTGATTATTCCACAGTTTTTGAGCGGAGAGTAGATAACTATGAACTATGAACTATGAACTATGCCTTTAATCTGAAAGGGTCACACTTGTTTGTCAGTTTGCTTTGATGTGTCAGTGTCAGTGGTTCCTTTGATGTGAAAAGGCCTGAAGGTATCTGGACAGGTTCCCGTTCGGCAGCAGCCTGGGGACGACTGTGTGTTGTCTGTACGTTGTGACGTGTTTGGTGACGTGTTTGGTGACGTGTGGTCGCTTGTCGTCCTCAGGATGAAGCTGCGGATCCGGGTCAACAGACAGACGAGCCGGGTGGAGCTTCTGGGAGAACAACCGACGGTGAAGGAGCTCAGGGACCACATCAGGGACACGGTGCTGACGTCTCATGGACTCAGGTGGGACGTCAACGTGTCAAGTGTCTCAAAGGGAAATGATCCTTGTTGTTTCTCTCCTGAGTGTTTTGTGTTTCTGTCTCAGTCCAGACACGGAGTTCAGTTTGTCTCTGAACAGCTCAGAACTTCTGTCCGACACGGGTCAGACTCTGTCGTCCTGCGGGATCGTCTCTGGAGATCTGATCTGCGTCCTTCTACCCGAGTCTGTGGCCGCTGCCGCCTCGCTCCCCCCCACCAGCTCCACCAGCTCCACCCGCCCCACCTACACAACCAGCTCCACCAGCTCCACCTACACAACCAGCTCCACCTACACAACCAGCTCCCCCAGCTCCACCTACACAACCAGCAGCCGAGCCGAGGGCCACCAGCTGATGGAGGCCACCACCTCGGGTCAGGTGAGTGTTCGGTCTGAGGGGGAAACGTGGTTCTGATGGGATTTGAATCTCGTTGGAATGAACAATAATCACAAGACGTTCATGTTGGATCAAACTTTTAGAAACTGTTGTTTAAACCTGGAGCAGAGAACAGGAAACGTATTGAGCATTAGGATCTCTACAGCAGCCAGCCACCAGGGGGCGATCCAGATGTCTCTGCAGCTCATTGTTAAGTGTTTGATCCTGATGGTTGTGTTTGATATTAAAGTCCAGCAGCAGCTGTGCAGCCCTGCCCGAGGCCCCTGAGGACCTGGCCCCTGAAGACCTGGACCCTGAGGCCCCGGCCCCCAGCTGGGAGCCGATGCTGTGCAGCGAGGCCAAGGAGGGGGAGGCTCCTCTGTCTCTGGAGCTGCTCCACCACAGCGCCTGCATCACCAGCCCCAGCGACGCGGTCATGGTGGCAGGAAACCTCCTGATGCTGGAGACCGGGTTCGTCCCTCAGGTGAGTCCGTGCTCTCTGTCTCCCCCTGGAGGTTCAACTCTCAGCTTCGTGTTTTAAACTGGTTCATAAACTGATTCACACGAATGAATGAACTTTAAAAAGTTCCAGAGTGAATCACACGATTCAGACTGAATGTTTTCATGTTTTATTTTTCTGTTTGTGACTCAGAAGTCGTCTGTGATGAATCTAGATGTTGTTACTGAAGCGTTTCCTTGTTCTCTCTCCGTGTTGAGGCGCCCGAGGTGAAGCCCGGGGAGATGCCCGGCGGCTGGAGGTCGACCGGCGGACTCTTCAAACTTCCATACACACACCCTCTGTGTGAAAACAGCCTGGCCGTGGTGGTGGGCGTGGTCATGGGCCCGGTGCTCGTCATCAACGGTGAGTTGGAACTCGACTCGAGGAGTTCAACTCAAATCGGTTCCTTTACGGCCGCTTCACGTTCTACAGCCGAGACGTTCACTGACGTGTTTCCTCTTCTTCTCTTTCAGCCACGCTGAAGCTCAACGACTCGGTCGACACGATTCGCAAACTGTGTCTGAATCCGAGCAGCTACGTGACCGACGAGTGGCCAGGTAGAGCTCTGATTGGTCCGTTTGGCTCCTCCCACCGGAGCGCCTGGGGGGGCCTCAGCGTTAACCTGTCTGTCGTTGTGTTTCAGGAGAGAGCGCCGCGGCAGCGTTCAAGAACCTGAGCAAACTGTCCCGCTGTTCAAAGACCAGCTGGCGTACCCGCTGATTGCCGCCGCCAGAGAAGGTAGAGACGACCTCGGCAGATTCACACATTCCTCAGTTTATCGTACAGAACATTTTGGTTCTTAGATCTTCAGGCGAGTTAATGAAAGCATCAGTTCACGAGCAGGAGAGAAATCAAAAGCTTCTGTAACTAAGCAACCAGCTGCAGTTCCTCTTTACACCACATGACCAGCGGATGGTCACGTGACCACGGAGGTGATGTCAGAATCACATTATTTACTTTATCGTGATCCTGTTCCCAGCGATGGCGCTGCCGGTGGCGTTCGGTCTGGGCGCTCTGCCTCCGGAGCTGCTGCTGCGAGTCCTGCGGCTGCTGGACGTCCGCTCGGTGGTGAGGCTGTCGTCCGTCTGCCGCCACTTCAACGTGGTCACGTGTGACTCGACCCTGTGGAGACACCTGTACCGCCGGGAGTTCCCCGGGGAGCTCTCCGGGAGAGAGCCCAGCCGAGACTCCGACTGGAGAGAGGTGACGGGCTCAGGATCTTTGTTATTATATGATTATGGTATTTAAATTAAATTAATGAACTACAATGAAGTTTGAATTATCTTCATGGTATCGGGGGTTCATAAGGGATTGAAAAACTTAAACTTAACGTTGAAAATCAATTTTAATCTTTTAATTATTATTAACTTAATAACTGTTAGATTTTGGGTGAACCACTGAATTTGTACATTTATTGATAAATATATATATAATTAACAATTAACTTAACCAAGGAATAAATGTAAAAACATTTCATATCAACCTTTTTCTTCCAAACTGTGGAATCTTCAGATTTAACGTTTGATTTTCATGTTTTTACGTTTTTCTGCAGCTTTATAAAAATGTCCATCAGAACCGTGAACAGAGACGCGCCGCTCGCCGCCGCATCCTCCCCCCCACCCACCGGAACCCACGGGACATCTACCGGTTCGTGCCCCTCCCCCTCACGCCTCCGCTGCCCGGCATCATCGGGGGGGAATATGACCAGAGACCCAACCTGCCCCACGGCCTCCTGCCCCGCCCCCGCTTCGACCCCCTGTTCCCCCACCGGCACCAGGACCGGGCCCTGAGAGGTCGACCAATGGGAGGACGAGCTGCGGACGCCCGGCGAGGATTCATCTGATTATTGAGACTCTGAAAGAGACGAGTGTTTGTTTCCTGAAACACTAAATATGAATATTATTAATAAAGCATGACGACGTGTTCAGGGTCTGAGCAGATCGACTTCTTTAAATGTGAATATCTACTTATAATAATTTTATATAATATGTATCTTTGGTCGAACCAACATAAAATCTTCTTTTGAGGAAATAGGAAATATATAACTACAATGTAATAAATTTAAATATATTAACTTGTTCCATTAACTCATTTGTTATATGAATCTCAGATGTGTTGATTTTATTTTTGATGAATCTTCATAAACTTTTTAGTTTTTGTCACAAACTTAATGAAGGTATACAAATATTCTGACACAATGACGTCATCTTTTGTCTCAGACAAAGGGTGGACTCGTTAAAGGACCCGGGGTTCTCCGGCGGCACAGCCTCGTCCGGGCGGGCGGAGTTTAGTCGGTTAAACCAAATCAAACACTAACTTCTTTCCTGCGGGGTCACGTGACGGAGGACTGACCGTGTCTCCGCCCTCCTCCAGCCGGGCGGGGACTCTCCTGCTCGCTCCTGCCGCTGGTTGGTTACGCCTACCGGGGTGCGTTTGATTTGTTCCCCGCTGAGAACCGGAGGATCCAGATTAAGAAGAACAGGATATTTCAGTGTCAAAAACTAAACTGGATTAATAAATTATGAATTTATTTTAATGATGATATCTGAACCAGTCACTTTTTAAAATCATCAGTTATTTACAATTGAAGAAATAAAATGAAATTCATATGTTGATAAATTGTCAGATTGATCATTTTATTGACAAATTGAATTCTGGGTTTGGTTTTATTCAGAGTTATGATCTGATATGAGGCAATAAGTTCAATAAGTTCAATAAGTTTGAACTCTTTGACAAAATCATCTCATAAGTTTTCATTTAAATATAAAGAGAGTGAATTATGTGATTCGAACAAAGTGTTTATATTACAATAAATAAATAAATTCAGTCCAACCACAGATGCTCTGTCTCTTTAAGAGCCTCGTGTTGATACCGGAAGTGTGAGGACCGCCCCCCCCTCTGTCAGCACCGCCCGCCCGGGCTGCCCCGACCTGTCCTCCCGACCTGTCCGCTCCGTCCTGCGGCTCCTCAGCAGAGACTCAGCCCGAGTCCCGGATCTGACCCGAGACCGCAGCAGGAACCAGGCGGGGGCCGTGAACCGGGGCCGTGAACCGGGGCCGTGGGTGGGGACACCGGACTGTCATGATCCCGGTGCGGAGATGGCGTCTTTCCCCGGTTTGTGTAAGGCCGTCGGGCCCGTGGAGGAGGACGGAGACAGGGACCAGGGAGACCAGGGGACCAGGGGAACCAGGGACCAGGGGGACAGGGACCAGGGGGACCAGGGGGACGGAGACAGGGACCAGGGGACCAGGGACCAGGGGGACGGAGACAGGGAAGGGTCCCTGCAGCAGATGCTGAAGGACATCACCGACGAGAGGAACCGACTGAACATCCGCCAGGAGATCAGCGGACTGGGTGAGCAGAACCGGACTGGAGGGCCAGAGAGAGAGAGAGGGGTCCATAGAGGGTCCAGAGGGGGGGGGGGGGAGAGAGAGAGAGAGAGAGACCATAGAGGGGCCAGAGAGAGAGAGAGGGTCCATAGAGGGTCCCTAGAGAGAGAGAGGGTCCATAGAGGGGGTCCATAGAGGCCAGAGGGAGGGGTCCATAGGGGGGGGGGTGGCGGGGGGGCTGAGAGGAGAGGGTCCAGTGAGGGTCAGAGAGGAGAGAGGAGAGAGAGAGAGAGAGAGAGAGGGAGAGGGTCCAGGCCAGGAGAGGAGAGGACCATAGAAGGACCATAGAGAGAGAGTAGAGAGAGTAGAGAGGAAGAGAGAGCATGAGTCAGAGAGAGAGAAGATGAGAGAGAGAGGGTCCATAGAGGGTCCAAGAGAGAGAGAGAGAGACCATAGAGGCCATGAGAGAGAGAGAGGTCTAAGTCAGGAGAGATAGAGGGGGAGAGGGTTGGTTGGATAGAGGGTCCATAGACGAAAGAGGAGGTCCCTTACGACATGGGATAGGTGACCATCAGTGAGCGTGGAGGCTCCACAGGAAACTGAGGTATTGATTTTTAGTATTTTTAAACTTCCTGGTTGATTACGGTGTGTGTAGTGGTGTGTGGTTGTTTGTGTGTCTTGCTGTGTCGTGTTGTGTCGACTGTGTTTGTTGTTGTGTTGTGTTGTTGTGTGTGGTGTGTTGTGGTTGTGTTCTGTTGTGTGATGTTTGTGTCTAGTTTCGTCTTTCTGTTCTCTTCATCTCCGTCGCTCCTTTCGATCACAACTTCAGAGGAACGATGTCGTAATAAAGTGTTGGTGTAATACCTCTCGTTGCCACAGGTCTTTGTTTGTGGACATTTGTCTGAAGCAAGATAATAAAAAGAAGAAGAAGAAGAAACTAACACCTGGTTCTAGATCTGGATTCTTATTAATCTGAGCTGCTGCAAACGGTCACAGGCAGATACTGATGATTCATGGATCCTGATCACATGAGCAGGTTCCGTCAGGACCTGGTTCTTCACTCAGAAAGGTCTCAGGTCCTTCACGTTGTTCTGTTGGATCTCTGGAGGTTCTCAGGATCATAGTTCTAAAGAGCATTGTTACTAAGGAGGTTCTAGGTGCTCCGGATGATCTTCCTTCAGGAGGGTCTGAGGTCTGAGGTCCTTCAGGGGGTCTGAGGTCTAAGGTCCTTCAGGGGGTTCTATGGTCCTTCAGGAGGTTCTATGGTCCTTCAGGAGGGTCTCAGGTCCTTCAGGAGGGTCTGAGGTCCTTCAGGGGGTTCTATGGTCCTTCAGGAGGGTCTGAGGTCCTTCAGGGAGTTCTTGTTGTCACAGAGGAGTTTCTTGTGGTCCCGACATAGCAGAGCTTCTTCAGGTCGTGGTTCCTGTGGTCACTGAGGAGTCTGTAGATGAGGAAGTTCCTGTTCTTCATGTGGTTCCTGTGGTTGTTTAAGAGGTTCTAATGATTCTTTAGGACATTCTCTAGTTGGTTGTCATCGATGAGGCCTTAAGGATCCTGTTGCTGGATTCTATTTAATATGGTTCTAGAGGTTTATATTTAGGGAGATGCTGTTTATCTCTGGAGTTCCACAGATAAGGAGAAGACGTTCTGGAGGTTAATGTGAATCATGAATGTGGAATTCAAACCTTCAACCTCAGTGTCCCAGTCGCCTCTGAAAGTTTCTCTTTGTCCGTCGGTTCTTTGTTCGTCTTCTCTTCCAGGTCAGTGGAGCTTTGACTGAGCGCCACTGACCTGGACCCACAATCTATAAGTGGAGTGAAGAACCCGACTCACTGACGGAGGAGGAGTCCTTCTCCAGACTTCATGTCACAGCAACAAGGTTCCAGAGGTTCCAGAGGTTCCAGAGGTTCCAGAGGTTCCAGAGGTGCTCCGGTGGTTCTGTGGTCACTGAGGATGTTCTAAAACGGTCCAAGTCCTCATTAACATGGTTCTCGAGGTTTTAGGAGGTTGTGGAGTTTATTAGTTGAAACGATGTCGTGTCTCCTCAGTTCCTGGTGTCACGTGGAGCTGCTGCTCAATAGAAAGGTTCTCGGGTCATTTGGGTTCATAGAGGAGGTTCTAAAGATCCTGGTTCTGTTGAAGCTTCGTCTTGTCGGTGGTTCTGGAAGCTTCTTCTCCTGCAGGTTCTGGTTTCGTTCACTGACTCGGGTCAGAGGTCAGAGGTCATTTCCTCTCCACTAACTGAGCTCTGATTGGCTGCCGGCTGGACTCATACCAAAAGCTTTTATTCTGAAAAAGATCAGATACTAAAAAGCTGGAGTGACGGACGGCGTGGGGGCGTCGCCCACCGGCCCGTCACCTCGGTGCTCTGCTGCCTGGTAACTGTCGCCAGGCAACCAGGGTGACGCGGCGTTAAGGTTTCACTTCCTGTCGGAGCAGCTTCCTCCTCAGAAGTGTGATGTTTGTTTGACATTTAAAAGATATGAACCTATTATGAAAAATAAAATATCAACTTAATATCAAAGATATGAAAAATACAAACTCTAATGTTTATTATGTTACTGGTGAAGTGGAAATATATTAGTTGTTGTTTTTAACTTGCAAGTTTAGAGCATCAAATTGTTGAAGTGTGTTTGTGTTGAATGAAGTCAGGATCGGTTTGTGGTCTTCAGGCTGTTTCAAGGACGACCGCATCGTGTTCTGGACCTGGATGTTCTCCACCTACTTCATGGAGAAGTTGGCTCCTCGCCAGGACGACATGTTGTTCTACGTCCGCAGGAAACTCGCCTACGTCAGCACCGACAACGCCGACGGCAAAAAGGTGACGAGACGACTTGTGTTCAAAATACAGACAAACTGAAGAAACAGATTCAGAGTTAAACTGGAAAAGTATCAAATGTCATTTTTAATAGGATTAAAATCATGTAATTAGTAAAATAATAAGACAGATTCAAAGAGTCAGAATATAAATTTCAAATTGTGGAAGACGTAACCGAGGACGTCACGTGTCCCCAGAGTTTGTGGCTGCATCCCTCTTCCTCTCTTCCTCTTCCTCTCCTCTTCCTCTTCCTCTCCCTCCTCTCCTCTTCCTCTTCCTCTCCCTCCTCTCCCTTCTCTCCTCTCCTCTCCTCCCCCTCCCTTCTCTCCCTCCTCCTTCCTCTCTCTCCTCTTCCTCTTCCTCTTCCTCTTCCTCTTCCTCTCCCTCTTCCTCTGTCTAATCACATCCTCTGAACAGCTCTCGTCCTACACCTGTCCCTGGTCGCCATGGTTACACATTATTGGTCTGTGTCCAGGTTGCTTAAACATCCCCCCTCATCATCATCATCTTCCTCTCTTATTGTTCAGATACAGATCAGATGAAGGACGGATATTTCCCATCGTGCACATTCATATTTTAACAGTGTTGCCATGGCGACCGGCCCTGTGCTCTTACCCCGCTTGTGAGTGATATGAATCTCGACGTGTGGCGACTTCACGTCTTCTCCTCGCAGACGTTTAACCTCCGAACAGTCGAGGAGGCGGCGGAGAAAAGACACAACGGATTTAATATCTTTAGATTTTAATCTCCGACTGACGACGGCGCCAGACACACACACACACACACACACACACACACACACACACACACACACACACACACACACACACACACTCTGGAGGTCTGAGGGAATATGAACAAACATATTTCATCTAAAATCTGATGTTGGAGATGAAGCGACAAACTGAAACGTGTTCGTTTGAACAAGATAAGACTGTTGGGGGGGGGGGGGGGGGCGTTCTGAGACAGGCGGACCCGAGTCTGACCTGCTGCCTCCTCCATGTTCCTGACGTTCACCTGGACTGACAGGTGACCTCCAGTCCTGCTTCCTGTTCTCCGACCCGTCAGGTTCCGCATGAATCAGCTGCTCGCTCGCCAGGCACCTGCAGCTCAGCCGATCACGTGATGTGGGTCGGGAGCGTCATGTTGTCCTCTTGTCTCTCTGGTTGTGGCGTCCAGGTGGAGGTGGAGGTCTACAGGAGGGACTCCAAGAAGCTGCCCGGCCTCGGTGACCCCGACATCGACTGGGAGGAGAGCGTCTACCTGAACCTCATCCTGCAGAAGGTGACGATGGAGAAACATCAACCACCTCAATGCTTACAGACCGTCTGGATATGAAATCTACAGATGGTCCCTAAACGCATCGCATGTAGCCGCCGCACCTTCCAGACGTTCCCTGAACATCTGGCTGACGTTCACGTGTCTGATCTCTTTCCTGCAGCTGGACTACGTGGTGACCTGCGCCGTCTGCACGCGCTCAGACGCAGGAGATATCCACATCCACAAGAAGAAATGTCAGGTGAGACACGACCACGGCTGAAACTCGTCGTGTCTCACAGCGGCAGCCATCTTTATTCTCTAACTTCCTCTTCCCACAGGAAGTGTTTGCCTCCCCCAGCAAACACGCTATGGACAGTAAAGGGGAGGAGTCAAAGATGAGCTACCCGAACATCTTCTTCATGATCGACAACTTTGATGAGGTAACAACTTTTTATTTTGTGACCTGTACTGCAGCCAGCCACCAGGGGGCTGTCATGTCGTCCATCTTTATTAACTCTGTGTTACCTGTGATGTTTTTGTCCTGAAAATGAAAATATAAGACGTGAAATAAACGAGATTAAAAAAGGATTAAATGCTAAACCAGCGGCTTCCAGCCACAAACACCAGAAGCTGAGAGATCCATGTGCTGAACTGTGGCAGTGAAGGTTTCTTCTCTGATGCAGGTGTTCAGCGACATGACGGTTGGCGAGGGCGAGATGGTTTGTGTGGAGCTGGTGGCGAGCGACAAGAGCAACACGTTCCAGGGCGTCATCTTCCAGGGCTCGATCCGCTACGAGGCGCTGAAGAAGGTCTACGACAACCGGGTGAGGAGGTTCTGCTCGTCTGAATCTGTGGCTCCACCTTAAACTGAACCGCGTTAGCATTTTAGCTCGTTAACGCAAAGAACACACATTGAGCAACGTGCTAAGATGTTCGTGAATGAGACGGAGGCTCGTTTAAATTTGATAGATTTTGTGTCACAAATGAATCCAAAAGAAAATAAAGTTTTGACCTGAGCTCTGCTGAGGAAGACCATGAGGAAGAAGAAGACCATGAGGAAGAAGAAGACCATGAAGAAGAAGACCATGAAGAAGAAGAAGACCATGAAGAAGAAGACCATGAAGAAGAAGAAGACCATGAAGAAGAAGACCATGAGGAAGAAGAAGACCATGAGGAAGACCATGAGGAAGAAGAAGACCATGAAGAAGAAGAAGACCATGAAGAAGAAGACCATGAGGAAGAAGAAGACCATGAGGAAGACCATGAGGAAGAAGAAGACCATGAAGAAGAAGAAGACCATGAAGAAGAAGACCATGAGGAAGAAGAAGACCATGAGGAAGACCATGAGGAAGAAGAAGACCATGAGGAAGAACAAGACCATGAAGAAGAAGAAGACCATGAAGAAGAAGACCATGAGGAAGAAGAAGACCATGAGGAAGACCATGAGGAAGAAGAAGACCATGAGGAAGAAGAAGACCATGAGGAAGAAGAAGACCATGAAGAAGAAGAAGACCATGAGCTGTGGTCAAAAGCTTTTTTATAGAAGCTAATAAGTTGATCTTAAGTATTTATTATTATTATTATTATTGTGTTAGCTTTAATGCTAGCATCACAAACAGCTGAGCTTAAGACAACATCCATGTGATTCTGCTGAAAGCTTCAACATGTCCGACTTTGTGTTTACGAATAAAAACCAAACAAACGATTGAATTGAATGATTACGAAGCTAAATGGACTGAACTGGTTTCCAGCTGAACCCGACATGTCGTCCCTGCAGGTGAGCGTCGCTGCTAAGATGGCCCAGCGGATGTCTTTCGGCTTCTACAAGTACAACAACATGGAGTTCGTGAGGATGAAGGGTCCGCAGGGCAAAGGTCACGCAGAGATGGCCGTCAGCAGAGTCCCGACGGGCGACACCTCCCCCTGTGGCACGGAGGAGGAGGTGTCCCCCATGCACGAGAGGGTGAGGACGAAAAACATCACAATCTGCGTTCACGCATAAAAATATAACCTAATAATTCCGTTGTAAACACGAGAGACTGGATTGTTAACGTTGAAGTGGATTTTATCACCTGCTGAGTTAAAGCTGCAGGAAGTTGTTGCTTTCGGGCGATCGCCAGTTGAGCAACAAATATTGAATACATTTAATAATAATTTTCATTCCTCATATGTTCAGTGAAGCAGTTGAAGCTGTGGCGTTCCTCAGGGCTCGTTCTGGATCCTCATTCACCGTCGGGACATTTCTCCTTCTATGTTCAAATTTAATTTTAATGTAAATTCATTTGCCTGGAAAAAAACTGAAGCTGAGATTTTTACCTTATTTTGTGACATAAAACAATGGAATCTTATTATTATATAATTATTTTATAAAATTTGTATTAATTGAATTGGTTTAAAACTCGATTTTGAGGCAGAGTTTTACTACAAAGCATCTTAATCCTCTGAAAACAGGAAGTGCACATGTAACCATGTTCGTGCGTGGAGGTGGCGGCGAGTTTAGTTTCACTTCCTCTCGTCTGTGATTCGCTGAAGCGGAAGAGAAACTCGCACACGACTCACGAGAGGAAATCAGGTCACGATCAATAATAAATGAAGCTGCTCTGGATTATTCATCGTTTCACAGTTCGTGCTCCAGATGTGAGTCAGACTCCTTGTTACCACGGTTACCAAGTCCGCTGGTCACTGACAACTTCTCAAATCATTTTAGTTTTGTTTTTATTGTGAGAAGTTTCTATTCACACTTTACTTAATAAACTTAATACTTAATAAACCAACTTGATCAATAATGAGACGAACACGTCATCAGGACCTTAGAGCCAATCAGGATCCAGAATGAGACTGGTCCTCTTCACCTGTGTACAGTTACTGAAGAAGCACTTCCTCACTTCACCATGAACCTGATCTCCGTGTTCCTGTGTTCGTCCACCAGGTGACGTCCTTCAGCACCCCCCCCACCCCGGAGAGGAACCGCCCCTCCTTCTTCTCGCCGTCTCTGAGACGAAAGGTTCCGAGGAACCGAATCGCCGAGATGAAGAAATCTCACTCGGCCAATGACAGCGAGGAGTTCTTCAGGGAGGAGGAAGACGAAGGTAAAACAAGAAATCATCTTCATCACCGTTTATCAGATTCTCTCCACACGGTGAAGAACATTGAATCACCGGATTAATAACTGTTTCCTCAGATCTGCACACGACCTCCAACCTGCGCTCGCGCTCGCTCTCGGGCACGGGCCGCTCGCTCGTGGGCTCGTGGCTCAAACTGAACCGCAGCGAGGACTACTTCCTGTTGTACTCGCACCTGACGTACGTCACGCTGCCGCTGCACCGCATCACCACCGGTGAGGGCCAATCTTCATTCTACAGAAATCACAATCAAATTAAATCATCTGTAAAACATCTGGTTTTAAACATTAGATTCAACGGTTAGTTTTAATGTTGCATTATTTTCTAATGCAACTTTAAAACATATCAATGATATTTTATATAAATGTATAAATAAACAGACACTCAGACAAATGGAAAAATAAAAAGGTTATTTAATATTTAAATAAAACATTTTTAGAATGTCAGACAGGAAGTTTTGTGACATTTCGTCTGAACCTTCGGGGCTGATGGGAAATGCAGTTTGTTAAAATAAACATATTCTGTGTGTGTGTGTGTGTGTGCGTGTGTGTGTGTGCGTGTGTCTGTGTGTGTGTGTCTGTGCGTGCGTGTCTGTGCGTGCGTGTGTGTGTCTGTGTGTGTGTGTGTCTGTGCGTGCGTCAGACATCCTGGAGGTGCGGCAGAAGCCGATCCTGATGACGTAGCGGCGGCGGCCGGTCGAGACTCTAAAGTGCCTCCTGCATCAGGCTCCAGAGACACAGCAGCGCCCTCCGGTGGCCAGAGGGAGACGCCACACACACCTGCTTCAGCCGGAGGGACGACAACAAACAAACAAACAAACAAACAAACCAGCCATTCAGGAAGTGCCTCCTCCTCCTCCTCTTCTCAGTTCCTGCTGTGTGGATTGGTCATCTCCATGGAAACAGGCCCCAGCGACAGGATCACATGACCTCAGCGTGAGCAGGCATTGGCTGAACTCTGATCAGGAAGAACGTTTGTTTCTTGTGTAAATATTCTGCTGCTTTTGTCACTGAGACGCCTCGACACACAGACACACACGTTACACACACTACACAGACACACGTTACACACACACACTACAGACACACACACGTTACACACACACACACAGACACACACGTTACACACACTTGTTTCATGGTCACCGAGGCGACGGGACGTTTGATGAGGTCACTTCACTGAGGAACCAATCACAGCTCAGTTCCAGTCACTTTGTTACATGTTCATCACAACTTTAATTCATGTTGATTCTTTTGTTCAAACTAATTAAATATTAATTCAACTTTCATGTTTTTAAACTTTGTCCCTCAAACTGTTTGATGTTTAACTCGATTTAACCTGAATTTATTAAACAAATAAATATAAAAACTGGATCATTTTACTTTTCCAATTATTAATAAAACTAATAATTAAGTGACTTATTCACAGTAAAAATATTTACTTAGAAATGTATTACTAACATTCATTTGTAAAGTCTGTAAAAAGTCAAACTTTATCATCACGGAGTAGAAATTCACTTCACTCAACATCTTAAAAACTAAAATTCATATTTCGAGAAGAATAACCATAAAGTTATAAAAAGTGATGAATTGAAACCAGGTTGTTCTCAGTAAATAAGAAACATGACTCGCTAACGTTGCTTGTGTTGAATCGTTGGACTGAAAGTTGTGATGAACTTTAAACCGGTTTCAAACTTCAGAAACACGTCACTGAACCGGTTCGGCTCAGATCTGCACTCGGAGACGAAGCCGGCGTCGATCAAAGTGTTTTTCTTCGTGTGGTATTTAAAGTGAAGTTCTGGTTTCTTGTATTCGTGTTTCTCCGGCTGAATGTATCCGCGCTGAGCGACACCACGACGACACGCTGCACTGTAAACGCTTCAGAACCTTTTTCAAGCTGTTGAAACCGTTGTTCCTGCGTCACTTGAACGCATCGTCATGGCTTCCTCTTCTTTTACAAACTCTGTACTTTCCTGTTTATTTATTAAAATACATATTATCAGAAAAACCTGTCACTGGTTTCTATGACGACACTTAAAGGTTCATTTACATTAAATGTTCTGTTTGCTCATGGTCGTAACTATGGTGTGGCGCCACCTTCAGGACAAACTTGTTATGTTAAAGAAACTTTGATCCCACACGAAGTTGAAGAATGACGACGCAGCAGCGAGAGTTTGTTTCCTTTTATTCCTCTTTACAAATGTTCGATGACAGCATGACTCATCCAGGCCGAACCGACGGCCACGAAGGACACTTAGAAACCCACAGAGTCCGTGTTCACAGACAGTACAGTACAGAGACGGTACCGCTCCTCTGCAGACGCTGGAGGAGGAAACATTCACACCAGATCCACTCGGCCACTCGAAGAAGCCGCCGACGCAATAAATAGTTTCCAGAGCAAAAAAAAAAAAAAATTAACTGTTACTGCGAGTGTTTAATTTGTAAAACCAAATCGACTGGACTTCGTTTGGAGTCCCCCCCCCCCCCCCCCAAACCCTGGGTGGTGACGATCGAAGGTGTTGCCCGATCATATAATTATAATTATGATGATTCTCCTTGATTCACACGTTCAGTCGCTCGGGACCCAATTAAAACAGTAAAAGTGAAAGTGATCGATTCCTCGTCCTGTTCCGTGACAGCAGCAGCGTCCGAGCGGAGGAATGTGTGGGGGGGGGGGGCGAGGAGCAACGACCGGCTGGCGTTTCAAAACAGAAGAAGAAGTTCACAGTATGACGACCAATTCATTGTGGTGAGACAGCTGATTTACCAGGATGAGTTATTTACACTGACATGCGCGTGTGTGTGTGTGTGGGGGGGGGGGGGGGGGGGAAACCGGCGTGATGAGGAAATCTGAGGACGACCAGGGGAAGCTGCTAAAAGCTCGGGGGGGTGGGGGGGTTCAGCCCTTCTTCTCCTCCAGCGTCTTGTGGAGCTCGTCGGCTTCCTCGGCGGTTTTCACCCGGATGAGGAGCGGGATGGGGCAGGTCGGGTTCTTGTCGTCGATGATCGGGTTCGGGACGCACACCACCATCACGTTGTTCTTACCGACTCGAGAGCACGGCATGGACGCCGACACCATGATGTTGAGCAGGATGTTTCCTGAGGAGGAGGAAGAGAGAAGAAGAAGAAGAAGAAGAAGAAGAAGAAGAAGAAGAAGAAGAAGAAGAAGAAGAAGAAGAAGAAGAGTCAGAAACCGTACAAACAAAGAAAATCACTTTGTGTCTCGTTTAAATCTTTTTGTAAACATTTGCACATGAATCAGATTCTGTGATCCCGTCGATAAGTAGAAAGTGTTTAGTTTGCTAAACGTGAGATCAGCTGTTAAACATTGGTCGAATGTTGCATTGATGCACTGGCTCAGGCAGCAGTTCCTCTGATTCACCAGCAGGTGGAGCGGTTTGTTCATATTTCATTTCAAACTGAATCACTAAACACCTTCATGTTTAAAAATTAAAAATTTACTACTAAATTAAATCTTCCACAGAACAAGGTCGATGTAGAGAAATATCTTTGTTTTTCTTATTTTTAATTTGTTTGTCTGGTTTTAGCTGAATTAACAACTTTACTTTTATCCCGAGTTTCCTCTCACTGTAAAAAGAACTCCCTCACGACTGAGTAGAATCATCACGAACAGTCGTTCAGCGTGATTCTGATAAACTGGACTCGTTTAACTTTGTATCGTCAGACTCACTGATCCTGTAGTTTGAGAATCAGACGTGAACCCGTCGGAATCGAGCTTCGTCCACTAAACGGATTTTCTTCAATCATCAAACCCAGAACCAGTGACTCTTCTCACCCAGGTTGGTGTCGGCCCGAATGACCATCTGGGTTTTCCCGTCCTCGACCTGTTTGAGGTGCAGAGTTCCGACTCCCTTCTCTTTGAACTCGGAGTCCTTCTTGTAGAACATTTTACACCTGAGGACAGAAACAGTCGGATTAATCTCCAGCGTCCGTGTGGCGGACGTTCAGATTAAAATCTATATTTAGTGAAGTTTGGTTTAACAATCGTCCGGATGCAGAGAAAATAAAACAAACATCTTTAAAGATATTCACACGACAGTTTGTCTGAAGCAATAACAGCAAATAAAAATCTGAAGCTACTGTTACTGACCACATTTATCCAGATATGGTTAGATTATCCTTTTAATAGACACTTAATAGACATGAAGAAGACGTTAATAATAAGTGGTACGTACTTCTTGGAGAAGAAAGCGTCTTCCTCCTTCACCTCTTTGATGTCGGGTTTCGGAGGCTCCTCCGACTCGTCCTCTCCGTTCTCCGCTGGAAGTTCAAACCAAACTAAGAGTCAACGTTTGACAACAGATCTTTATTCTTATTACGACAGTTAACTGAATTAAAATCGGTTAATTACTCATATTTAATAAAAAAAACGAAATAAACTGTTTTTAGTACCAAACAAAAAACTGTGGCTTTAAAATCTTGTATTTCATAAAACCTGATTTATCATATTTCCTCAGAGCTGAAATAAAGTCAATGTATTTAGTCAAAATAATAAATGAAAGCATTTTATCTCGGACGTGAACTGAACATCTTCAGGTTCCGTCCGTCGTTCGGACTCAGAACAAATCAATTCAGAGCTTCTGTTTGTATCATTTTCTTATTGAATCATTAATAAAGTGCTCGTCACAATTTCCTGTATCACAAACTGAGGTTATGCAGAAGCTTGTGACCAACTGTTAAAAATGTATTTAGCCTCGTGTCTAATACCAGACAAATGAAATCTGACAATCTGGAAACACCAAATATTTACCAATTTATAAAATTGTCAGAAATCTTTTTTATCAATAAGCTAAATGTTTAACCTCTAAATTTTAGCTGCAGCTCTGATCGGAGACGTTTGTCTGAAGAGTGAAGTCTGTGGTTCCGTACCTGCAGGCGGAGCGTCCTCAGCCTTCGTCCCGCTGAAGGACAGAGCAGCAGATCCTGGAGCTCCGAACATGGAGGTCTGACTGGAGGAGGCGCTGGAGGACGAGGAGAAGGAGAAGCTGGGGGACATGGACTTGGGCCCTAAGGATCCGAGGACGGAGCTGTCCACCTTCTTACCGAAGTTAAACGTGATGCCGGCGGGGATCGGAGCGGCGGTGGAGCTTTTGTCTTGGGTCGAGTCATCTGTGGGGTTTTTGGCAAAGGAGAACAAAGTGGCGGCGGCTGGAGCCGCAGCCGCCGGGCTGCTGGAGGAGGAAGATGAGGGAGGAGGGGTGGACGAGGTGGTCCCTGCCTGCTTCTTCTCCTCCGAGCCGCCGTCAGCCGCAGCAGCTGATCCGGCGCCGTACTGCCGCTCGATGCTGGCCAGGTGTCGCTCATAATCCCTGAAGATGGGGTTGAGGTCGCACAGAGGGTTGTCGTTCACGTGTTTGGTGATCCAGTCGCGCACGGAGCAGTTGAGCGCCGTGAGCTGCCGGCTGTACTCCTTGTTGCCGACACTGCTGCCGCTGCTGATGCCGCTGATGCTGCCGAAGCTTGGAGCCAGACTTGGGGAGGAGCCATTGGTCTGCTTGGCGGTGATTTCAGCAAAGGGTTTTGCGGAGGAGGGGCTGTTGAACGTCAGCCCTGAGATGATGGAGGGAGAAACGTTACACATGGACGAAGCCGAGAGGAAGAGAGACCCCTCCCCCCTGTAATGCAGCAGCAGCACCCCCTCCCCCCCCCGCCCTGCAGCTACACCACGACATGAACGAGCGAACACACAGAGCGACGCTGATTCAGCTCCATTACACACCAACGCCAAAACAAGACCCTCCACAATGAAGCAGTTTCACTTCATTACACGTCGACTGAACGACGTCCACGAAGAAACTGACTCAACACGAGAAAGAGAAAACATCTGAATCTGTTCAAACTCAACCACAGCAACACAAAGGCTCCGATTCGTCCCTTAACACAAAGACTGAAGAACAAAGGATGACGGGGAAAGATTCATCAACTGAAACAAACAAATCTGTTTTTAAATCCCACCGATTTTCATTAAATCTCACTAAGACAAATATGAATAAATCTTCATTATGCTCATTGTGTCTGATGAACATCAAAGATCTGAGACATTTAATCAAACTAACATCTCAGGTTCAAACCCGAGCTGCTTCTTCAGGTTGATGTTTTTCTGTCAGACTGAACATAAAAGACCAAACTGCTGTTTTCATTACGTAAAATAGTTTTAAATCCGTCATCGCAGCTTCACCAGAAAACCTCTAAACCGTTGTGTCTATTCATGACAAGTGTTTTAACTGCTACGCATCCACGAGCTGACATAAAACCATCTTCATTAATTATCACGTAGAGGAAAATCCACCCGTACGATGAGAAACGTGACGTCGGTGTTTCCATCTGGATTCTTTTGTGAATACAAACTGCTTCACAAGGAACGTGTTTCGTAACGACACAGAACATCAACACAAAGCTCAGCGTGTCCTGAGCGTCCGCTGGAACCGTTTCTTCTCACCTGGCGTCACGGACGCAGCCGGAGACGAGAAGCCTCCGAACGACGGACTGGTGCTGTTTCCGTTGCTCAGACCGCCGAGGCCCTGAAACCTCCTCCGTTACCAAACCCAGAGAACATGGTCGAAGGCGCGGCCGGGCTCGCCGCCGGCTTGGTCAGAGAAAACCTTTGAACCCTTTGAAAGCTCCGCTGTTCTCGCCCTGAAACAGAGGGAAACACGCCGGACGTCACTTTCACCGCAAACACATGTTAATGAAATCAGTTGGATATGTTTCTCATTCACACGCTGTATTACGTATATGTTGATGTTTGTGTTGATGTTTGTGTTGATGTTTGTGTTGATGTTTGTGTTGATTTTGTGTTTACCTCTGCTCCCACGTTGCGGCGCTTGGCCCTTTTAACAACTCGGCTCTTCAACACATCTTCACTTGCAATTGAAAACTGCCCGGCCTGTAATCCAGATTACACCGACAGGTTAATACATCACAATCCAGACGCAGATGAATCACAGATCTGAGCCACATTGCAGACGGACGACATTTTAAAGGTTCAAAGGTTCAAAGGATTTATTGTCATGTGCAGAAATTAACAAGTTATCAATGCAATGAAGTTGTGAGTTGTCTGGTCTCTGCCTGGTGCTGTCAGTTATTAAAATAAAAATATGAATTAAAAAAAAGATAGAAACATCCAAAGAACACCCCCCCCCCACACACACACCTTGTTCAGTTCCTGTGTGGGCGTGAGACTCACCTCCTCCCCCTCCTCCTCCTGGTCCCAGTTCCTGTCCGTTAACTCCTTGTCAGCGATCCTCTTCGCCATCCCACCGGCTCTAGAACACAGAACAACACCTTCAGAACCTCCATGTAGAGATGGGTCCGATAGAAGGAACCATGACAGAGTAGTGATGTGAAGGACAGGTTCCCTGACACCCCCCATCCCCCCCTCAGCTTCTTCTACCTGGTTCTACACCAGAGTGTTGGTCATATGTTCATACATGTTAGACTGTGTTCCTCATGTTCCTCCTCATGTTCCTCCTCTTCCTCATGCTGCTCTCCTGATGGACACATGTTCCTCCTCACCTGATGAGGTCACCTGGCTGCAGGTTCGGGCCTCATCTATATAAATGGGTCCTGACACAGTTTCTGGTCTGACTCACCAGAACCAGACGCAGCTTTCACTTTGTTTAATGAAACTCTTTAGATTCTGAGCTGTGCAGAAACATCCAGAACATTTAAAAACCATCCAGCTCTTTAAACATCTGATTTAAGTTTCTCTTTAGTTTAGTGTGAATCTTCAATTAGCTTCAGTTAGCTTCATGCTAACAGTCTGTAGCGAGTTAACCACTGACGAGCAGAGCGTCAGTGGTTAACTGTGTCAGTTAACTCTGTCTGTACCCGGGCTAGAGGGTCAGTTAACCAGTTAACCGGCGGTTTAGCCTCCATGTTGTGGCCGTTAGCCGGGGAGCTAGCGGCGGGTGTCGATGCTAACCGGGCCCGGATGCTAACGCTAGCTCGCCGTTAGCCGGCGGGTCACGTACCTGGAGCGGACTTTAGTTTCCTGGAGACGCAGAGACGCGAACCTGCTCCGGGCAGAAGCTCCGGTTCACCGGCTCCGGTAACAGCTCAGGTAAGAACAGAAACGAACCGAATAAACGAATAAACCGAATAAAGCTCAGCGTTTGGATCGAGTCTCGCTCACGCCGCCATTTTACGCAGCGGAACATCCGCATGGGTTCGCGCGTCCCGCCCTTTTGCGCATGCGCAGCAGAGGGCGCGGTGGTGCATCATGGGAAATGTAGTCCATAACAGACTTTTAAAAATGGAGACGTTGTTCATATCACTCTGATTTTTATCTATTTTTAAATCAAGTACATTTTGACCATGACGTCAATTATGTTTAATTTAAGATGAATTATTTATATTTAGTACATTTTAATTAGGATGCTTTATCCTTTTATCCTTTTATCCTTTAATCCTTTAATGAAAAAGACTGTTTAATTTCTTCATATTCATATTTAGTATATTTGAATGAAGCTGAATTATACAACGTAAGCTGCACATTGAATTGTTAATACATCAGAAGAATGATAAGTTTCAGAATGAACTGAACATGTGCAGTGAAAAGTCACAACATGTTTTTGAATTTAATAATATGCTCAATATTTGAAGAGTTAAATTTAACCTTATTCAAGTTTCTTAATTATTTTATTACACACAAAATAAACCTGAAACACAGTAATGGATTAAAATTGATAATGTTAAACTTGTGTCTTCAAACTTTAACAGAGGATTATCATGAAAACTATTCAAACTGGAAACATGTTAAACAGAATGTGATGAATTATAAAATCAGATTTCACGTCCTGTGGCCTTGTTCCTTTGAGACTGAAGGTCAGAGTAACTGTGTGAAAGTGACGGCTCTCAGTGGTGGACCTGCAGCTGGTACTATCGGCTGCTCTGCACACGTCCATCTTTGATTTGAACCTCAGCGAAACGATGACTCTGGGATTTACCGAGTGTTTCACAGCCTTGTGTGTTTGAGAGGGAAACTAATGGATGCAGGCTGAGGCTCGGGGGAAACTGGGGGTAGAATGGTGCAGAGTTGGGCAGCAGATGGCTCGTCTCCAAGCTTTCAGGATCCCGCTCGGCTTTGCCAAACAGGAACAGGTGCTGGAGAAAGTAGGAAGTGCGCTGTGGGCCCTGGCGGCAGCAGGAGACCCTTGACCAGCTGGCGAGGAGAAAATGGAAAGAGTTGGCAGCGGAAGAGAGAGAGAACCTGTATAATGTAGAAGGACGAGGCAGAACCAACACAGCACAGTGCATGATGGGAGATTAGTTCAAATCTTTTTAAATGTGTATGAATGTCCCAGGAAGCAACGGAGGATTTCAACTGTCAACCACATTTAGAGAAACGTGTCCACAAAAGATCCCTGAGATATATTTATACTTTCTCCCCAAATCATTTATTACAAATGAACATGTTTTTGATTTCAGCCCTGAAATGTCTTAAACTTGATTCAACAACAAAGACTATGAAGCACTATGAAGTGTATAATTATCATATTCACTATAACAAACCAATATTACTCGTTGAAGGAGCAGTTTGACATTTTGGAAAAAGCCCGTTTTCCCTGTTTAGATGAATGTGTCGGATGTGTTTAGCCTAGCTTAGCATAAAGACTGGAAGTGGAGGGAAACCGTGGAAAACTGAAACTGCCGTTTTTTTAGTTTATTTCTTAGATAATGAATTCCTGATTAAATGTGTGTAGAAGCTTCTGTGTTGAGAAGTTGTCGAGCAGCTTCACCATCAGAGGCGGCTCCTCCTGCTGCGAACAGAGAATTACAGTGTGTTGATGAGATGGAGAGGGGCCCTCAGCTCAGTGTGGGGGGCCCCTCTCAGCGGGGCTCCTCTGATGTCTGGAGCAGCTGCTGGGCTCAGGCCCAGTCGAGTCGGGCCCTCGGAGCTGGAAGCAGAATCAAAGCCGACGGCTCCCAGAGAGGAAGAGAACGATAACACTGTTGATCAGAGAGAGAGAGAGAGAGGGAGAGAGAGGGAGAGGAGAGGGGAGAGGGAGAGAGGAGAGGAGGAGAAGAGAGGAGAGAGGGAGAGAGGAGAGAGGGGAGAGGGAGAGAGGAGAGAGAGGAGAGAGGGAGAAGGAGAGAGAGAGAAGGAGAGGGAGAGGAGAGAGAAGAGTCATCTATCTGAAGCATCAACAGTCCGTTTTATCTAGTCGTTAGTGTATTACGTGTTGTTGGACGAGATTAATGAATGAATACTATCGTTTAACATGAGGTAAGAACTTAAATGTCGTAGCTCTGTAGGCAGAATTTACTTAGAGATGAGAGGAAGAAGAGAAGAGAGAGTCCTCTTACATCTGTTCATTCATTCATCACAGTCCCTGATTTATTCATTCCTTCATTTATTTATACGTGTTTGTTGAAGAAAGAATTAATGAATGAATAACTAATACATTTTACATGAGGTAAAACATTTTAAAATGTTTCCTGTAGCTCTGTGGACATTTATCTTTTCTGTTTGTGTAAAAAGGAAACATCTCTTCTTCTCTTAATAATCATCGTCGACCTCCACATTTACTCTGTCGTCTTATTTCCTGCGTCTCGTCTCTAATTGGCCGTTGAGCAGACAGATCTATGTGTCAATTAGGCCTCAGCAAATGAAGCTATAATTAGGTTGAATTCATTGACAGTAATTAGTACAGTGACAAATTAAAAGGAAGCAGAACTGATGTTTCCTAATGATCCCAAAATACCATCTCCATTTTAAAAAGGTGAGGCGACAAGTTTTAATCATCTGACGTATGTGTTTTTAATTAATCTTCTGAGTTTCTGGATTAGGAAAATAACGTAACGCCTCCTAGTGGCTGAGAGCTGTAATAACTCACCGCTTAAACGCCGTCGGTGTAACTTATATTAAGATGTTTGAAAAGAAGCCTGATTGGCTTGAAAGGGTAAAAGGTGGTGACATGTTATTAAATCTTGGTGGAGGTCATAGAAGTATTTTGTTGTTGTTGTTAAAAGGAATTTAATGAATTAGAATTTAGTTGTATAGAGTTTTTATTTGTAGTTTAATAACTCGTCTAAGAACGTTTCATCTGTCACATTCGTGAAGCGCCGGCTGGAATCAGAGCAACATGGCCGCCGTGTTGATTTGGTGACCAGCATCGTTTCACCCGGTTCAGCTCCAGAGACCAACCTGAAGGTTCAAAGGTCAGAAGTAAAGTGTTGCATGCTGGGAAATCCCTAAACCCGCCAGCCTGCATGCTTAACTGCCGAGGGATCGATGAACCCTGCCCGACCAGCGGCCTGTTCTGGTTCCTCATGTGTGATCCATGTATGAAGCGTGTGATGTCTCCCGGCTGGAGGCGGCGCTGCCAGCTCGCTGCTTCCTGCTGCTCGGAGCCGCTCACAGTCTGGGACGCTGCTTCTTCACCTGGGACATCTCCATGTGATCTTTAAAACCGCCTGATTGCAAACGGCCCGGTTTGATGTGCAGCGGCTCGGCCGACACCGAACAGAACAGTCACACTGAGATGACTGAATTATACTGATTAATAATTGAGTCCTATTAAATCCTCTCACTTGCTCCAGTGATCGGCTGCAGAGGTTTTAATCTGTCAGTGAGTCGTTATTAAAACAACAGAATCCTCGTATCAAACCATAACGTTCAATTTCTCACCACCGACTGAGCCCTGTCTGAAATATTACAAGTGACCTTGAGCTGAACAGAAAATGAAGAATTGAAATCCGACTTCTCTTAATGTTTTCATCCTCACGCTCAGGGATTCATCTACTTCCAGAGGATTATGTTCAAATATCATTTAATTTGATCTTAATTTCACAAATATAAAACTCGTCCTGATTTACTCGACCTCTTAAAATCCAGCTCGAGTTTAAAAGTGTAATTTGTCTATTTACCCAAATTTAAAGTCAAAATACACGTATGAGACATCGTTTGATCGGTAACGTCTTCATGTTTCTTTTTTACATGAGACTAGAACACAATATATCAGCTGTTTATTATCTGACCCATGATAAATCATATTTTAATAACAACTACCACATTATAGAAGAACCTAAAATGACAGACACCATCTTTTACAAACATTTATTTAACGTCTACTTACGTGTCCCCTCTGCTAACATGGAGGAGAAGGTTTTGACCTGTACTGCAGCCAGCCACCAGGGGGCAATCCACACTCTGGCTTCACTTTTGAGGGCCATCATGTCGTCCATCTTTATTTACAGTCGTGTTGTCTTCTCTCTTCAGATTGAACCAGTGAATATTCAGCTGTTTTACCTGATAATTAAATTGTTCCTTGACTAATTGATTAATAGTTAAACTCTTTAGACGAACACCATAAAGAATGATTTGAATGTTCTTACCGAGCTGGTCGCTGGTGTTAGAAGTAGATTCCCTGTCATGTTGGTGCTAACAGTTGTTTTGATGACTTGTCGTGTGGAGCTCCTCTGTTCATTAATTATACTTCAGCAGATTTTCTCTCCATGTTTGTTTTTCTTTATGAATCTTTGCAGCTTCTTAAAGTAATAAAACCAGAGATAGTCTTCAGTCCTGCTGCTGTGCGTGTTTCTGACACACAAAACCACAGTGAGTCATTATTATGTCAGCAAATTATCTCTGCATGACGATTTCCAGCTGAACAATGAATGTTTCTCCCATTCCCAGGAGCAGAATGGCTCCGCCGCCGCCTCCTCTCTGCTCAGATACACTCGTTCAGCGGCTCCGTGCTGGAATCGCTCGAGTCCAGGCTGAAAACGTGGGTTTATTGTTGTTCAGTTTAAAGAAGCTCTGCACGAGGAAACTGGGTCACAACCACAACGACACAGCAGCTATTAGTTCAGAATAGATGAGTGTTTGGAAAGAGGCGACTCTCAGGGACGGTGCATTAGACAACGGGCCCCTGGACTCAGACGTGTAATGGGCCCCGAACCCTCCATCAGCGACATGTGGAGACTACGTGTGTGGTTGTTTTGCATCTTAGTTTTGTTTAGTCTCTTTCAGTGTGAGGGCCCTGCTGTAGGGGCCCCTCTCTGTGTTCAGGGGCCCATAGTTTCATCCCGTCTCTCTTCTCCACATTCTAACAGCAGGCCTGTGTTTTTTCCTGGGCGAGGAATGCAGTGATTTCTCTGCTGCCAGCGCTCTGACTGCTCTTGGCTGACATTTATGTCAAAGCTCTCTTAAGCCCAAAGACACGATCCTCACAAATGTCACAGTATCTTCTCATCAGCGGTGAAGGAGGAGTTCTTGGCCGCGGCTGCGTCTGCGAGCTGCAGCGATGCAGTTTGCCAATCATCCATTTGGAGGAAACAAATAAAAGCGTCAGCTCTACAGTGATGGAGTGTGTGTGCTGATCTCAGGCCTCAGCTGTGGACCTGCTTGTGCCACATGTTCATACAGAGTTCTGTGTGCAGCAGGTTCCTCCTGCAGCTAAATGACATGACGAGAAGGTTCCTTTGGAAATAAACACACTGCCTCCTTCCTCCTCATCTTCATTTATCTGTGAGACTCTTAATTATACTGCAGCTCAGAGCAGAACATATTCACAACAAACAATGAAGAAGCTTCTAATCTCCAATCACGAGCTGCTCCTCGGTGAAGACGATCCACTGCTCCCACTCCTCAAACCACCTTTATTATATGTTTACTTTATATATGGTTTTACTTATGTTTGTTGTTCTAATGTTCTCGATCTACTTTAGAGTCAGGAGAGAACTCATTAAACTTCAGAGCTGATCCTGAAGAGAGGAGTTCTTTCTCTGCATTGCTTTCTGACAGTCACTGATTTCTCAGAATAATTCAGGGACCTGATGAAAAATATTTGAAAGACTAATATTTATGAGATTTGGTGCAACTTGGATCAGAGGGACTGTTGTTATGTGGTTTTAATCATAAAAGAATATAGAGACTTGTATCCTGTAACATACCAATAACAACACAGCTCCAGCAGTTTAACACACGTGTGTGTGTGTGTGTGGGGGGGGGGGGGGTCGTTTGTGAAAACCCGGTGTCTCCAGCTATTCGTGTCTTTACGGTAAGCTCATGGAGTGAACTTGGGTTGCGCAGCGGAACCTTCTGCAGCTTCCCTCAGACTCCATCCGCCGCCATGTTGTGTCCACACTGAGCTTCATCACAGTTAAACCTGGTTTGTTCTGTTTCTCCTCTTCATCAACTCTCACACTGCTGCCTGCGGCCCCGCCCACACCCAGCATCCTCTAACGCTCACTGGTCCCCCCACCCGTCACTCCGCCTCGCAACTCCCGATTGGCCCATCCCTCCTCTCGCGCTATGAAGCAGTAGCTTCAGCCAATAGCAGCTCAGCGTGTGTCCAGAGGGCGGGAGGAGGAGGAGAAGATGAAGAAGGAAACAAACTGAAAGATGTTTCTCTTCTTCATCGCTTCGTGGTTTTATTTCTTCCTCATCCTCTCTTCTTCTTCTGTTTGCCTCGGTTCAGTCTGAAGCTGCATGTTACCGCTCATGTTCCAGATGTTCCATGTTCCTGATGTGTCATCTTTCATGTTCCAGTCACACATCATGTGACATATCCAAACGTTCATATACAGAAACACAATCAAATCTTGTAATATCATTTCAAACACGTCGTGCTGATGTCCCATATAAACACAATTACATCACATGTTTCCATAAACACACGTGTCAGTTTGGATTATGATGCACATAGTTTTATTGCCAGTGTTGTGATTTGTTGCTTCTTTCTTGTTTCTCTTCTTCAACTAAGAGATAAGATAACTTTAGTCTCCTGGATGTAAACCCACATGTTACAACAGTGTCATCAAACAGGACACTCTGTTTATTAAAGACATTTAATATAATACAGCTGTGATCTTCTGAGTGTGTATAATACTTATATATGTGGCCTCTGTACAAAGTGGGTCAAACCGAGCAGCTCATTTGTCCTGTTTATTATAACTTTTCATAAATGCACATGTACAGGAGGCTGTTAAAAGATGTTAGAGAACAGCACTGATGTTTGTGTTTGACTTTTAAATGTTTTGTTTTTGTCTTTACTCTTATTTTCATCGTAACCATATATTTGTTGACTTTTAAGCATATTGTGTATATTATATATTCTCATGTTGTGGGACAGTTTTCACACTGACTCCTGAATGAAGATACTTTAATATGTTAAATAAGGAAGAGGAACGTTAATTAAAATAAAAGTAATTATGGGATAAGGCCAAATATGTCACATTTTCTATCTGTGCAGTTTTCAATTTGTCACATGTTTGTTCATATTATTTCCATTTTCTACATTTCCCATGTTTATATTGTTTGCTTGCTTGTTATTATTCTTATTACTTCTTCCTCATCGTGGAACTGGGATAATATATGAATCTAATCTCTTAAATACAACTCAGAACCAACTGTGTTGTAGTTTTATAATAATAATAGTTTCATTTTAACACTTTACTGACTCACTGCGCATGTCTGTTGAGGGGGGGGGGGGTCTATCTCTCTCCCTGTCTGTCTCTCGCTCCCCCCCCCCCCCTCACATCCGGGAACTTCAGAATTACCATTGACAGCCGCAGCGCAACTTTTCCTGAGGCAAAGTGAAATCAAGCCGCGCACTCGGACAAAATATAGTCCCCGCGTTTCAACTTAAAATTACCGACGGAACCCGCCGGTCGCCGCCCGCCGGGACCCGTCGACGTTGGGCCGAGCTCCGGGGAGGATCCAGCCGGGCGCGGAGCGGCTCTCGCCGGGTTTGGAGCACTTTTGAGCGCGGGGCGGAAAGTGTGTGATGAGTCCTGGGCTGCGAACAGAGAACTTGCCGCTGCGCTGAGGAGTTGGGCTTTCTCTTGTTATTGTGGCGGAAAAACTGTTTCACCCGCGGGAACCCGGCGGCGGCGAAAGTGCGAGAAAAGTGTGTTTGCGGCGGGGACATGGAAGTCCAGGGCCCGCGCGAGGCGCTGCAAGTGGAGCTCCAATGTCATCAGGTAAAGAAACATGGTGTTGTTCCTGGGAGGAAGAGGGAGGAGAGGGAGGAGAGGGGAGCTCTCCCGGAGCCGCGGAGCCGGAGCCGCCGCTGCCGCCGCCGCGGCTCCGTGTGCGGCGGCCGCGGCTCGCTCGCCCCGCCGCGCGGCCCCTCCGCGGTGGTCCAGGCCACTTCGGGGAGTAGTTTGCCCGGCGGTGGGAGCTGTTTTCTGGGGGAATGTGGAGCTGTGATGCGGTGGAGGAGGAGGAGGAGGAGGAGGAGGTGGTGGTGGTGGTGGTGTGTGGAGATCAGGACGCGACCTGAATATTTATGAGGACTCTGGTTGTCTGTGGCCGTCAGCCCCGCTTTGTTTCCCCGCACACACACACTAAACTTCGGGCACTTTCCCTCGGAGCCTCCCGGTTCCTGAGCTGGTTCCTGAGCGGGTTCCCGAGCTGGTTCCCCGGCCTCGGCTCCGGCAGGCCCGCGAACTAGTTGCACAGATGAAGCAGGACCCACAGGTAACATGGAGCCGGGAAACTTTACCAGCATTAATCTTCATCCTCCTCTTCTTCATGGCCACTTTGCTGCTAACGTCAACTTTTATTATTGTGCTGAAGCCTCGAGGAGGAAGAGGAGGAAGAGGAGGTGTGTGTCAGAGGAGAGATCACCTCCTGCTCCACTGTTGTGTTGTTGTTGTGTTGCAGCTTCTTCCTCAGCTCAAAGTTGTGTAATGTTGAGAAATGTTAGCGTCCATTTTGTGTGTGTGTGGATCAGCTGAGTGTGACTCCGGCATCATGGCTGAAGTTTGAAGGTGACGCGCATCGCTTCGAGTGCATCGCGATATTTCTGCGTCTTATTCTTTGCGTTAAATCTTCGTTACTTCACACTTTGCTCTTATTTCTGCTCGGTCACGTGATCGCTCCGGTGCCTTCGGATTCGCCCACATTACGCTTTCACTTTTTTTTTTTTTTTTCCTTTGCGTTTTACCCGCACGGCCTGTGAGTGTTTCCGGGAAGTTTGCTCCCGGTGCCCGGTAGTGGCTCCCGGTACCCGGTACCCGGCACCCGGTGCCCGGTGCAGGTGCAGCCGGAGCTGGAGGCTGGATGGAGGCTGCGCCAGTGTTCAGCACCTCGGCCAGCTCCTCCAGCTTCCCCGCTGCACCGCCCCGCTGCACCGCCCCGCCGGTCGGTCCCGGCCCGGCAGCAGAGCACCCAACTTCCCCTCAGCTGCTCTTACAGATACAGAGACTCGTTTATTCAACAGCCGTCGAGTTGGGTCGGAACCGTCCAGGCCCAGCTCGCTCCCCTGGGGAAGGCAGTTAGTCGCTGCAGTTAAACACATTAAACTCGCTTTCTCTCTAAAAGCTGCAGCTCAGCCTCTTTTATTATTCTTTCATCCTCCTCCTCCTCCCCCTGATTCCTGATGTTTGTGTTGTAGTATTTTCTCCTCATTCTTCTTCTTTCACTTTGGTAGTGGAAGCTTCCATTTTGAGAGAGAGAAGGGGGTGGTCCTGTCCCCCCCTCCGACACGGAGAGGAGAAAAGTCTGCAGAGTTTCGTGCAGGAGGAGGTGGAGGAGGGGGGGATGGGCCTCATTCATGCCGAACATTACCATTTTGATTGCTTTGATGCTGTTTTTGGTTTGGAGGGGGGGAGGGGAGGCAGGCGGAGAGAAAAGAGAGAGACACAGAAAGCCCAGTCAGCAGCAGCTCGGCCACCTCGCGTTGAATCACTCCTCCTGGCGTCTCTCTGTTCCTTCTGTGGTCGCAGCAGAACATGTGACCTTTACTGTTCCTCCGCACATGTGTGAACATCCACGTCCGACAGCACGACCTCAGATTCATCAGAACAACATGAACTCAACTCTCCTCCAACTTTCATTAGAGAGCGAGTGAAAAATAAATAATTAGACACGTGTGACGAGGGAGACGAAGGCCTGGAGGTCGTTTCATGGTCACAGTCTGAGGCCTGTGATCGAGGGAAGTTTCTCTCTGAGCTTTGGACGTGGAGTCCATGTTGTCTTCCTCCTCTTCTTCTTCTTCTTCTTCTTCTTCTTCTTCTTCTTCTTCTTCTTCTTCTTCTTCGATCTGTACACGTGACCCTGAGACAGTAGAGTTGGTTAACATTAGTTTTTTTCCGGTACCGCTGCAAAAGCAGAAAACGACGGTTAACAACTACAACATCTTTTCTGTTGTGGAAGTTGAAGTTTGAAACATTAACTGTGAACAGTTCAAAACAAACTTAAATATACAAATGTTAGTAAATCCCCAACTCTTTACAAATTTCCATTAGATGTAATACCAGAACGAGGAAGCCTCTGGGATGAGAGGTGAGTCCAGTCTCCTACACTTGTACAACTTCTGAATAATAAACCAACAACTACAATAATTTAACACAAAAGTCGAACGTTTCTCTGTCGCCAGATGCTTCATTAGGTTCCTCGTGTTTCTCCCTTTACGCTGAATCCTTTTCAAACGTTTGCTGCATGTGTCTGAATCCGGTCACGTGAAATGCAGACACACTTCCACCGTTTAGCTTTGGGTATTTTGTTGTGGTGTCGACTGGAGTTTGTTGTGCTGCTAGTTCACTGAATGTTAACATCACAGAACCAGAGCCGTGTGCAGAGTGTGTTAGTATCTGACATGTTACCAGGAGGCTGCAGGAAAAGTTCCAGAAAATGTCCAGAGACACTGACTCAGACATTTGTTCTCACAGACAGAACCTGCAGAACATGTCAGGAACATGTCAGGAACATGTCGGGAACATGTAAGGAACATGTCAGGACTTCTGTGCAGCTCTGAAAACAGTTTGAATAAACTGGAGCAGAGTAGAAATAGATGGGACGTGGTGTTGAATCTCGTTTTGTTCATGTTCAGATTCACTATCAAGGTCTCTCTTCCTCTCTGTGCTGTTCGCTCTGAATCGACCTTCATCCTTGATCGTCGTGTTCTTGGCCCTTGAAGAAGAATGGATTCATTGATTATTTTTCATTCTGCTCCACTTGCTCTCTGTTGCATCATGGGCCCAGTTCTTTACGACTCCTCAGGTGGAGAGAGAAGTTGTTTTTCTCTTTTAAAAATCGTTTCTGCTCTGGTTGCAGTTTGTTCTCCGGCGTCTTTTTATTCATTCCTCAAGCAGATCGTCATCGATTAGTGAGTTAGCTGCTTCTTAAGTGAATTTATGTCTCAAAACATGTTTTTAAAACTAGTTTTATTCAGTTTCTGGAGTGAAGTCGTCGTGTTTCTTGTGTTTAAGAGCTCAGGTGCCTGACTTGAAAGATTTCCGATGTCGGTAATAAAGTATCAGAGGCAGCATCTGTAACCATGGATACGCCTGCTTCTTACACATTCAGAGAGTAAAGCTCATTAAAGCTTTCTTTTATTTATATATATTTATGTATATATGACATGTGAGCAGTGCTGAGGTGTAACTCACTCGAGCTCCTCTGCTGAGGGAATTCATTTAAACATGAAAAGCTGCCTCTGTGTGGATCTGTTTCGAGGAAAACAGCCGTCTGATTGGTGGAAGTGGCCCGTGTCAGCTCATGGTCATTGGTTCAGAGACGGTGTCCAGAGTCCACGCTGTTCTCGCTCTAAAGCACAGATATGTTCAGTTTCACAAAAATGATTTGTGCTTCTTTATTTTCCAGCTGTGAGCAGCTGCTCTGCTTCCTTTAGTGTGTCGCTCTGTGGGACGTCAGCCGGCGTGTTCACACAGGAAACCAGGTCAACGCAGGATGAGTGAACATGAACTGAAGTAACGTGGTTTATGTGAAGTTTATCTGCAGGTCATCGTCTCTGAGTTATTCAGGATCTGTGGCAGGCGTCAGGAAACCGAACGCTGACCTATCGTTTGTGTCTGTGACGTTAAATCTGCTGTGACTTGGACAGTTCGCAGTGAAGTCGTTTCTAGACGACGCCGGAGCTCGTTTTCTTTCTGCTCCTACATGTTTCACTAATGTCTGAACCTCAAACCTGTCGTACGTTTACTCTTATCACTGTGATTGGTTGTTTGAGAAGCTGCTGGTTGCTTCCTGCTGGACGAGGGGTAAACGTTACAGGAAGTGATGTCACATTCAGCCGCGCAGACGTAGGATGAGCTCGTTTCTCGTGGTCGCTAGTGAGCAGGTGAACTTTCTCTGCGACTGAAACCGAACTCTAATCCCAGGACGTCTCATTACTGGCTCCTGCAGCGCTGATTAAACCAGCAGCAGGTTCAGGGATTTGTTTCTGGACTAACTCCTGGTTCTACAGAGCGGAGGCTAGTAAATTACCCAGGATCCCTCCAGGCACACACGCACACACACACGCACACGCACACACACACACACACACACACACACACACACACACACACACACACACACACACACACACACACACACACACACACACACACACACACTCACACTCACACTCTTCTCATTTAAAAACTGAAGGAAAATAACCTCACAGTTTATTTACAACACAATAAAGTTCCTCAAACACATAATCTACTTTATTTACTTAAGTCAGTTAAAGTAACAATATGCCACATATTAATATTACATTACCGGACCATAGAAATATTACATTTTTACACAGTACAAATACTCGATTACAAGGACAAATCCTGAATTTAAACGTTGGTACAAACAACAAAATAAAATCCACCTTGTTTGCTGTTGGATTCTTTGAAGTCATCGCATATTCTATAAGTGTTATTGTGACCAGCAGCTGGCGTCCACAGAGAGCGGCTGTGGAACAGACCCCGTGTGTTGAGCTGGTTTTAGATGCAGCAGTTTCAGGACCGAAGGATAATCTGTCTGAATGTGGGATTTGGGGACATGACGACTTTCTCTTCTCTGACTGGTCACGTGTCGTCCGGGCCTCGGTCACACCGGCTGTTTCCATGTGGGTTCGGTGACCCGGTCCCAAGTGGACACTTCTGAGTTCAGTTCTCCGGAGACTAGTTATTACAAAGTGTAAAAAGCTCTGAGAGCTGAGGAGAGTTTCTCCTGCTGGAGGTTTCGTCTCGTGGTCACAGATCCCGTGTTTAACATCCAGCATCCGACGGTTCAGGATTCACAAGGAATCAACTTCTTTTTGAGTCTTTTTAAAATACAAAATATTTCCTGATCGCAGCGTCTCTCAGTTTGTGTTTGTTGCTCATTACACTGACTTTTCATTTATTCTTTGGACTCAAACACAACTTACTCGCTTTCTCTCCAAGGTCGAGACTGAACTGTCAAACTGAACTTTCAGCTAAAGAGGACCAGGAGGAGTTTCAAGTTCTCTGACTGGACCCGTGACTGAGGCAGCGTCACGTGACGTCCACCCTGCTGTGTATCATCAGCTCAGGAACCGGCTCAGTCCGAGCTCTGGTCTCGCGGCGGCAGCGACTCATCCTCTTGTAGTTTTTTTGTTTGCAGACTTTTTAATCATCACTGGAGGCGCGCTCGGCTTTAATTAGGAGCAACGTGGCAGGAAACCCTGCGATGCCTCTTCCTGAGGGGGGGCAGCGCCGCTCAGCGACTCGCTGCTGCGGCTCCGTTTGCTCCCGACGAACACGACCCGCGTCTTTACAGCCAGTTTAAAAACCTCACAGGAGGAAGAAAGTTTGGAAACTTTATTTACAAAGCTCGTAAAGACGTTTTGGTCTCGTTAAATCTTCAGTTTGTCAGGAAACAGCTGATCTGATAAATATAAATGTTTGTAAAGTTGTTTCTGTCGTTTCAGGTCGTTCTCATCTCTCTGATGTTTGTTCATGTTTCTGATCAGTTTGGTTTCAATCAGTTATTTGATGATTTAAAAACAGCTGAGCCGTGATGATTGACAGCGGAGACTCACTCAGGATTGGTCAGGTGCCTGTGTGGGCGGGCCCTTGATACCACGGCTCCACCCCCGATCACTACTGCTCAGACTCTGACTTCAAATGACGACAAAAACACAAGATGGCGGCGCCTGTGTCCGAGGTACTTTGGCGTCATGTGGAGCAGGAGGAAGTCGTCAGTCTTTATTTACAGTCGGATTCAAACACTATAATGAGATGGACCGAAGTTCAGATCTTGAATCGTTAACGTACCATCAGGTCGTCGGGCCGCCACCAAGCGCCGGACACGTCACTGAGTGTTCAGTTGTTGGTGAACAGGTTGCCGAGCCCCTCCCTCCGCGGCGCCGGCCTGGTTCTGTGTCTTCCTGCAGCCGTCGTGTGACAGCTCCTTATTACCCAACAGCAAACAGTGATTTCCAGAGAGCGAGAGGAAAGTGCTGACGTGGCTCGGCCGCCGCCGCAGCAGCAGGAGCAGAGAGGCTGCGATGAATTAACCCGTGTTGACTGCCGCGCGGCTGCTTCCCTCCGAGCACTCTGTCATCTTTCTGCTCACAGCAACAGTTTGGAGAGAAACGGGACCGGCACTAAATCTTCTGTTTTTAAATCTGAGGAAGGTCATAATTCACGCGCTGCACAGACGGATGAATACAACATAACTCAGTGTCAGGCGCTCACCAACACATTTACATGTGATGTATCATTTCCCAGAGAATTAACCTGAACCAGGCTTCACACAGCAAATCCTTCAAAATACTACATTTATCTTTATTACAAGTGAAATCTAATTCAACACTTTCCTTTGAAATATTCCAGCTCATGTTCTTTTATTCTTTTACTGGACAAACTTTCTTCTGTTTTAACCTTTGACCTGTGATATTTACTACTAATGATTATTCTTATCAGTTTGAATCTGCAGATGATTTTCTAGTTTCAGATTCAGATGAACAATGAAACATCAGCAGATAATTAATATGAAATACAAATAACTTTAACCACAACCTGTAGCTCCGTGTATTTTATAACTTTATCTCAAAATTATCAACATATTAAATAATATAATGACTTAAAACTATTATGAATTTATGTTTTAATGGGACAATTTGACTTTCCAGCTAAATGAAAACCATATTTTCTAAGTATCTTTTCTCTTCACCCTAATAATTCGATTTTGACATTGTTATAGTAAAACCTTTCTTTTGTAAAATATCTTTTCTTTTTTCTTTTAATAATGCGAGTTTAAACCAGCATTACATCATCTAAGATGTTTTAATATCTTCGATGATGTCAGGACCACACGTGTCTCAGGTGTCAGACTCACTGATGCTGTGGCCTCGTGTTTCTTCTTCATCCTCTCGTCTCCGGAGAGTTTAGTCTTCGTCAGGTGGAAACATCCTCACCTTCATCATTTCTCCCTTCAGGAGGTTCAGCGGCCGGATTATCTTCCTCAAAGAGCCATGAAATCGTGTAATAATTCGGGAGCTGCACGGAGCCTGTTCCTGTTTCTGAAGACGAGTGTTTGTGTCCACAGAGCGAAGCCGGGCTCAGTAACGTGCAGCTTTTGTTTACAGGCGTCGTCTTCTGCCCTTTGTGCTGCTGCTGTTTCAGCAGGAGTCCGTGACATCGCTCAATTTCACACAGACCTGAAGTTAATTGTTGCAGTTTCATGGACGTCAGAGTGTTTTCACACACACACACACACACACACACACACACACACACACACACACACACACACACACACACACACACACACACACACACACTCTGCTGTAGAGGGAGGGAAGTTACTCGATTCTCTTGCTGAAGGAGTCTTCGAAACGGGATTAGTTCTGTCAATCTAACACAATTACGACCTTTTGGACTCTGGCTCCGCCCACGAGACAAACGTCATGTTTTTATCTCCAGTGTCGAACTTCTGTCTTTAAACAGACTGAAGACACGTGTTAGCTTAGCAACATTAAGGCTAGTGTGTGTGTGTGTGTGTGTGTGTGTGTGTGTGTGTGTGTGTGTGTGTGTGTGTGTGTGTGTGTGTGTGTGTGTGTGTGTGTGTGTGTGTGTGTGTGTGTGTGTGTGTGTGTGTGTGTGTGTGTGTGTGTGTGTGTGTGTGTGTGTGTGAACTCGTTCATTCAGTCTCTTGTCATTCGCCTAATGAACTTCC
This sequence comes from Reinhardtius hippoglossoides, assembly GCA_006182925.3. Taxonomy (NCBI): domain Eukaryota; kingdom Metazoa; phylum Chordata; class Actinopteri; order Pleuronectiformes; family Pleuronectidae; genus Reinhardtius; species Reinhardtius hippoglossoides. Next base: position 17,556,681 of record CM031691.1, on the reverse strand, counting down.
TCACATGTCTCTGTATCGTAGCAACACGCTTAATTACCGTCCAGTCACCTGGGCCTGCGTGTGTGTGTGTGTCTCTCTCTCTGTGTGTGTAGTCTCTGTGTGTGTGTGTGTGTCTCTCTCTGTGTGTGTGTCTCTCTGTGTGTGTGTGTAGTCTGCCGGGCTCGTCGTCATTCATAAGGTTCATATTCAGTCCTTTTCATGTCAGTCGGCTGACAGATGAATAATTTCTGTCTGTGAGTGAATTCCTTGACACGAAGCACCCGGTGCACGTGCACGTGCACGCTCTCATGCAGCAGAATTCAGCTCAGGTTAGAGACATTACCTACCTGTCAATCAATGGACAACAGTCTATACAGGAAACTGGTGTTTTACCTTTAAGATTAAACATGAAATCCTAATTCTGGCTGTGATTTTATTTTGGTCTAATTTTGGTCCAGTTTAGTTTCTTTAAAAAGGAGAATCCAACCTGTTTTTAATCTTTAGTTTGAGTGTTTTCCTGAGGCCGAGCCGTGAAGAGACTCGATCAGAGACTCAGAGACTCGTTCAGTGACTCGTTCAGTGACTCGTTCAGTGACTCGTTCAGTGACTCGTTCAGGGACTTGATGAACTCACCTGCTGTAAGTAAAAGGGCAGTTCTGTCTTTTCTCTCCGATCAGAACCAGCTACTTGTTGAATCAGGTTTCCTGTAAAGGTCACGTCATCAGCAGCAGCGGCCGTATTGACTTTTCTTCTCTCTGCCCTCGATGAGGTTCTCCAGCTCGTCTCTGTGCCGATAGCCGAGCGGCGTGCCGAGGCTCGGTCAGCAGCCGACAGCGCCGCTGTGCACAGTCAGCAGCCCGGCTCGGCCAAAAGAGCCACTTCATCATCAAATGCTGAGCCGCAGCATCTCGCTGTGGGCCACGTGGTTCTGACAGTCACCATGACGGCAGCGACGAGACGTCCCTGGAAGTCAGACCCAGACTTTCACATATTATACAAAATTATCCCCTGAAAATGTTGTTTATAAGTTAAGAAATGAACATATGGATTTACATCATCTTTACCACACAGAATAAAACAGAACTTTAGCAAAAGTATTAATTAATGAACTAAACTATTCCTGTTTAGGAAAATATGAAGTAACTTAATATAACTTAACTAAATAGAAGATAATAATCAGGCTTCCAATAAAGAAAAGCAAATGAAGAAAGTTGTTTCCTGAGCAGGACAGGAAGTGAGGTCGTTGGGTTTGTAGCGTCCCCGGAGCAGCAGTTTGATCAGATGAACAGAATCCTGTCCGGGCCACAGAGGGCGGGGGGGCGTCTGACCCGCCTCACCTCCATCTGTCTGACAGTCATCGAGCTCCATCCTCTGCTGCTCTGGATCCTGACTCTCTCAGAACCTGTTTCTGTCCAGACCTTCTTCCTCCAGGTGAAACCTGGGTCTCCTCTGAACCACGAGGCCGAGAAGTCCAACATCCATCTTTTAGTTTAGTTAAATAAAGATTCATGTTGAATAAAAGAAATCAGAGTTGGCGACGCTGCAGCTACGTCACGTCGCTCCTTCACCGCCCGGTCTTATCTAACAGGAGCTAAAATTAGCTGTTAGCTGAGCTTTTGAATGTGAAGAAACTGAGGCTCCACCAGTTTGTTGCTGTGGTTGTTGCTGCGGTTGTTGCTGCGGTTGTTGCTGCGGTTGTTGCTGCGGTTGTTGCTGCGGTTGTTACTGCGGTTGTTACTGCGGTTGTTACTGGGTTGTTACTGTGGTTGTTACTGGGTTGTTACTGTGGTTGTTACTGTGGTTGTTGCTGCGGTTGTTACTGTGGTTGTTACTGCGGTTGTTACTGCGGTTGTTGCTGCGGTTGTTGCTGCGGTTGTTGCTGCGGTTGTTGCTGCGGTTGTTGCTGCGGTTGTTGCTGCGGTTGTTACTGCGGTTGTTACTGTGGTTGTTACTGGGTTGTTACTGTGGTTGTTACTGGGTTGTTACTGTGGTTGTTACTGTGGTTGTTGCTGCGGTTGTTACTGTGGTTGTTACTGCGGTTGTTACTGTGTTGTTGCTGCGGTTGTTACTGCGGTTGTTGCTGTGGTTGTTGCTGTGGTTGTAGTTGCTGAGTGGACGTCTCTGAGCGTCTCACTCGTCTTGTCTGATGTTGCTGTTGTTGTTGCTTGTTGTTGTTGTTGCTTGTTGTTGTTGTTGCTGTAGTTGTTGCTGCGGTGGTTGCTGTTGTTGTTGCTGCTTCTTGTTGTTGTTGCTGTAGTTGCTCCTGTTGCTGTGGATCTGAGTCGTTGTCTCGGAGCGTCAGACTCCTGCACTCGTCTCTGGTTGTGAGTTCTCTTCTTTAATTCATCCTGTGATTTAAAGAGTCTGATGAACTCTGAGCAGTTTCCATCTTTAAAAGAAGAAGACGTGTCAGAGCCACACGAGCAAGGAGTTGTTGAGTTGATCAGTTGTTTCGTTCAGAGACTGAAGAAGATCAAATGTTAAAGGAAACTAAAGACGAGCATCTTGATTAAGAAGCTGCTGAATCAGCTCGCTGAGCTCTGATTGGCTCAGATGTCTTTGTTAAATGGGCAATTAAGGCAGGTTAACAGGTTAACATCTTACAGGTTAACAGGTTAACATCTAACAGGTTAACAGGTTAACATCTTACAGGTTAACATCTTACAGGTTAACAGGTTAACATATTACAGGTTAACATCTAACAGGTTAACATCTAACAGGTTAACATCTAACAGGTTAACATCTTACAGGTTAACATCTTACAGGTTAATAGTTTAAGTTTGTTTTTAATTTAAATAAATATGAGAAACAAGTCATATTAAAGTTAAACCTCTTCCTCTTCTTCATCTTCTCCTTCAGTCGTTTTACCTTCAAGCACCTTGTTAAGAAGCACGTGAACAGGAAGTGATTCAAACTCATGTGCATGTAAATGTCTTTAGTTATTAACTATTAAACTGAAATTATGTCGACAAACTTATTTTACTCACGACAACGAGAGCAAACAGTTTTTAAACCTTCACACGGGTCAGAGAGTTTTTCTCTGTGATGATGTTTCTGGTGTTTTCAGTCTCACAGGTCTTTGTCTCTGAGACTTTCCCTCAGCAGCTGGTTCCCTCTCAGCCCTGCTGCTCAGTTTGTGTGTGTGTGTGTGTGTGTGTGTGTGTGTGTGTGTGTGTGTGTGTGTGTGTGTGTGTGTGTGTGTGTGTGTGTGTGTGTGTGTGTGTGTGTGTGTGTGTGTGTGTGTGTGTGTGTGTGTGTGTGTGTGTGTGTGTGTGTGTGTGTGTGTGTGTGTGTGTGTGTGTGTGTGTGTGAACTAACAATGGACTCGCTCAGCCAGCTAAACAGAAAGAGGTCAATTATGAAAAAGGCCAAACAAAAGCGAGATGTGTGAATGTGGCTCTGATTGGTCTTTGTTCAGGAAACTGCTTCAGACTCCGGCTCCACGCCGCACTCTGATTGGACGTCTGCTGATCTTGTAGCTTTGTGTGAAAAACACAAACTTCAAACTGAGTGAAAATCCTCATGGACTCATTTTAAACCAGAATAACATGTGGGAGGAGCCCAGTGCTTCGTTTACTCCTTCGAGGCCGCCGTCCCACAATGCACTGCTTCCTCTTAATGCATTATTGAGTCTCCTAGTGGCGTCCTTGGGAGGGGAGAGGTCCCGCCCACAAAGGAAGTAGGACTGTGACTTCAAAGATCTGAAGTAGGTTCAGGTTAATAACATGTAACCAGAACAACCTGGTTCATGTACATGAAGGAGAAGATGGTGGAAATTATACTTTATATTATATTTAATAAGTAAAGTGTAGAATTCCTCTAGTGCTGATTTTACAAATGATTTCTACTTAACTGCGTGATTTGTTTCTTTCATTTAATTTAAAATTTAGAATGAAATTTAGAATGAAGTTTTTAGCAGCTTCTCACATGTGAGGCTGTTGTTCTGTCATGAAACTAAATTATATATTCTAATTAAACTGAATACATATATAATAATGAGATGAACATTTTACAACATGAAAAATTACTTTTAAAGTTATTTAAAGTGACAGAGAGTTGGAGGGAGGGATGGATGGAGGGATGGATGGATGGATGGAGGGATGGATGGATGGATGGAGGGAGGGATGGATGGAAGGAAGGATGGATGGAGGGATGGAGGGATGGATGGAAGGATGGATGGAGGGATGGAGGGATGGATGGAGGGATGGATGGATGGAGGGAGGGATGGATGATGGATGGATGGATGAGGGAGGGATGGATGGAGGAAGGAAGAGGAAGGAAGGATGGGGGAGGATGGATGGATGGAGGGAGGGATGGATGAGGGGTTGGCTGTGATGGATGTGACTGGAGGCGTGCGATGACGGAGAGGATGTTCTGGATGACGATGAAGGGGATGGACTGTGTTGGATGGAAGGACAGAGGTGATGGGGGGAGGATGGATGGAGGGTGGGAGGGATGGATGGGGGATGGGTGGATGGATGGGGATGGAGGATGGAGTGGATGGATGGAGCGAGGATGGATGAGGAGGATGGATGGGGGCGGGATGGATGGTGGATGGTGAGGACAGGAGTGGAGGAGGGAGGGTGGATGGATGGATGGCAGAGGATGGGGGGCTGGATGGAGGGGATGGCAGGGGATGGTGGCTGGTGGCTGGCTGCGGAGTGTGCTGTCTGTGAGGTGCGTGGCTGGGCTTGCTGGCGCTGTGTGGCTCGGCGTGCGGTTCTGGCTGGCGTGCTCGGCTCGGCGTGGCTGGCTGGGGCATGGTGCTGCTGCGTGGCGGGCTGTGGCTGGCGTCCGGCGCGCTGGCTGCTGGCTGCGGGGCTGCGGCTGGCTGCTGACTGGCTCTGGCTGGCTGCTGGCGGGCGGGGCGGTGGCTGGCTGGGCTGGCGGGCTGCGCGGTGTGGGCGGGGCGTGGCTGGCTGGGTGGCTGGTCGGGGGTGGCTGGTGTGGATGGCGGATGCTGGATGGCTGGAGAGGAGATGGATGGGAGGGATGGACGGATGGAGGCATATCGGCGGCGTCTCGGGGATCACGCCTCTCCTAAGCCGTGATGCGCTGTCAGGTCAACGCCTCTGTGCGTCTAATCCTGCCGTCCCTCTCGAATCTGATCTCCTCCTCAGATCTGCAGCTCGAGGCGTCGCTGCTTTAAGACTGATAATGTGCTTCTGGTTTGTGGGGAATATAATCTTTGGAAATCCCTTTAATCAAAGCAGCAGCGACACAAACAGCGTCTTGGAAACGGCCGAGCGAAGAGTCAACTCGGCAAAATGCCACCGAGTCTTTCTCCTGCTGCTCGGATCTGACGTCTCAGGGGAAATGTCTCGAAGTTCACTTCATGTGGAGGAAATGAACACGGTCATCAGGAAGTTCACTTCCTTTACAAACAGGACGTTGTGTGTGTGGCAGGAAGTGACCTCATGATGTTGATGATCTTTTGGTCTGAGTGACGTCAGCGTCTGTGACTCAGACTCAAACAGCTGAGCTCATCTTCATCTGGACTTTAAGGATCAGAATAAATCATCTCTGAGACCAGAAGTCGTAAAGCTTTTTTACTGCCGTGTAAAATAAATCCAATAATCTTTGAAGTTTAAAGACTGAGTGAAGGATCCTGAGCAGCAGGATTCATCCTCTGAGGATCATGAGCAGCAGGATTCATCCTCTGAGGATCATGAGCAGCAGGATTCATCCTCTGAGGATCATGAGCAGCAGGATTCATCCTCTGAGGATCATGAGCAGCAGGATTCACCCTCTGAGGATCATGAGCACCAGGATTCATCCTCTGAGGATCATGAGCAGCAGAATTCACCCTCTGAGGATCATGAGCAGCAGGATTCATCCTCTGAGGATCATGAGCAGCAGGATTCATCCTCTGAGGATCATGAGCAGCAGGATTCACCCTCTGAGGATCATGAGCAGCAGGATTCACCCTCTGAGGATCATGAGCAGCAGGATTCATCCTCTGAGGATCATGAGCAGCAGGATTCACCCTCTGAGGATCATGAGCACCAGGATTCATCCTCTGAGGATCATGAGCAGCAGAATTCATCCTCTGAGGATCATGAGAAGCAGGATTCACCCTCTGAGGATCATGAGCAGCAGGATTCATCCTCTGAGGATCATGAGCAGCAGGATTCACCCTCTGAGGATCATGAGCAGCAGGATTCACCCTCTGAGGATCATGAGCAGCAGGATTCATCCTCTGAGGATCATGAGCAGCAGGATTCATCCTCTGAGGATCATGAGCAGCAGGATTCATCCTCTGAGGATCATGAGCAGCAGGATTCACCCTCTGAGGATCATGAGCAGCAGGATTCATCCTCTGAGGATCATGAGCAGCAGGATTCATCCTCTGAGGATCATGAGCAGCAGGATTCACCCTCTGAGGATCATGAGCAGCAGGATTCACCCTCTGAGGATCATGAGCAGCAGGATTCACCCTCTGAGGATCATGAGAAGCAGGATTCATCCTCTGAGGATCATGAGCAGCAGGATTCACCCTCTGAGGATCATGAGCAGCAGGATTCACCCTCTGAGGATCCTGAGCAGCAGGATTCATCCTCTGAGGATCATGAGCAGCAGGATTCACCCTCTGAGGATCATGAGCAGCAGGATTCACCCTCTGAGGATCATGAGCAGCAGGATTCACCCTCTGAGGATCATGAGCAGCAGGATTCATCCTCTGAGGATCATGAGCAGCAGGATTCACCCTCTGAGGATCATGAGCAGCAGGATTCATCCTCTGAGGATCATGAGCAGCAGGATTCACCCTCTGAGGATCATGAGCAGCAGGATTCATCCTCTGAGGATCATGAGCAGCAGGATTCATCCTCTGAGGATCATGAGCAGCAGGATTCACCCTCTGAGGATCATGAGCAGCAGGATTCATCCTCTGAGGATCATGAGCAGCAGGATTCACCCTCTGAGGATCATGAGCAGCAGGATTCATCCTCTGAGGATCATGAGCAGCAGGATTCATCCTCTGAGGAGCATGAGCAGCAGGATTCACCCTCTGAGGATCATGAGCAGCAGGATTCATCCTCTGAGGATCATGAGCAGCAGGATTCATCCTCTGAGGATCATGAGCAGCAGGATTCATCCTCTGAGGATCATGAGCAGCAGGATTCATCCTCTGAGGATCATGAGCAGCAGGATTCATCCTCTGAGGATCATGAGCAGCAGGATTCACCCTCTGAGGAGCATGAGCAGCAGGATTCACCCTCTGAGGATCATGAGCAGCAGGATTCATCCTCTGAGGATCATGAGCAGCAGGATTCACCCTCTGAGGATCATGAGCAGCAGGATTCACCCTCTGAGGATCATGAGCAGCAGGATTCACCCTCTGAGGATCATGAGCAGCAGGATTCACCCTCTGAGGATCAGGAGCAGCAGGATTCACCCTCTGAGGATCATGAGCAGCAGAGTTCGAGGTGAGGTCTCCTCTCTGACCCCCGGCCGCTCGGTGGCGTTTCAGTCGAGACGCCGTGGAGCTGCGGCGGTGAGGCTTTGAAGTGAGGCGTGTTTTCTTACTGGCGGTCCTGGACGAGCCTCTCGGGAGGCTCTCAGCCTTCATCCAGGCCCCTCCCACCGCCGCTCGCCAGCGTCCCCGATCGGCTTCAAAGTTCAGGACGTTTCTGAGCTTTGAAGTGAGCGCAGAGCGACAGTCACAGAGAAGCAGTCAAACAGACGACACTGATTTCCACTCGCTGCCCGCAGGTTCGTCAGGAGGCGAGCGCTGAACTAACAATGGCGGCGTGTTCTGCTGAAAACACACACGTCTGTGAAAGTGAAGAAGATCTGCTCAGTGTCTGCAGGTGGAAACGTAACCACGTCTTAAAAACTGGTTTCTGATGTTGAACAGGTCACTGAGAGGTTTCAGATTTATACAGAACAAGAACAACTTCATATACTGTATATACAGAATTATTCTGTATATACATTGTGTATAAATACCTTAAATGTACCTTTGTACCTTTTAAATCCTCATATTCTTCCTCATGACTTCAGAACGTTGATTCTCTGAGTCTTGTAATGAAGAAGCAGGAACATTGACATTTAGAGCAGATCAGTGTGAACAGAAACATACGGAACATACAAAGTGGAACATGGTACATGTAGGACTATGAATACACAACATGGAACCTGGAGCTTGGTACATAGAACATAGAATACAGAACGTAGTACATTGGCAGTCGGGGGTATCTAATGTTCTTGGAGAGAACCCAGGAGAAGGGTTGGAACCGGTTTGATGTTTTTATTCTCTGAGAAAAGAATCCTCTTAGTTTCATGGATTAAAATGTGAGAAAGTTTCATTTTAGTTTCTGGTGTTTTCAGTCTGTGGAAAACACAACGGGACCTTTTCATCCTCGGCCTTGTGTTCGCTCATTACTGCTCAAGAAGTGAGGTGTGTGTGTGTGTGTGTGTGTGTGTGTGTGTGTGTGTGTGTGTGTGTGTGTGTGTGTGTGTGTGTGTGTGTGTGTGTGTGTGTGTGTGTGTGTGTGTGTGTGTGTGTGTGTGTGTGTGTGTGTGTGTGTGTGTGTGTGTGTGTGTGTGTGTGTGTCAGTCACGCACCTAAAAATATCGTCCATATTCCTCTCGCTGCCGGTTACACTGACCCGTGAGTCACTGCTCCAGCTGGAAACGTTAGGAAGCAGCCGCCGTTTGGGGGGTGATGATGTTTGTCGGGGGGGTGAGGTCACGTCACTGGCGTTCAGACGCTGAGCAACTTCCACAGGCCTGATACAAAATGGTCGCCCCATGGGGGGGCAGTGTAGCTCAAGTGAGACGACCATAAGACACAAAGAAGAATCTTCACAATTGGCTGAACTTTTTGTGGACGAGTTTGAACATGAAGGCAGATCGTATATATCCTGTATGAGCTGGAAGTGTTTGACCAATCAGAGCAGACTGGGCTCTATCAGGCGGGGGGGTCTTAAAGAGACAGAGTGTTTGAGACAGGGGCTGAAGAGAGGAGCTGCAGCGATGGACAGTCTGAGGAACCTCAGAGCATGAAAACCTTCTCCAGTCACGTGTAATGAGCTTTGTTCTGACGAGGGAGACGATGGATCTGACGACTGGTTCTTGTCAGTGTTTGATGCGGTGGAAGAGTTTGGTTCAGAGTTCTGATCCTGGTCCTGTTGATTATCTGCCGGTGATATCCTGGTGAATGTGTGTTGGTTCCTCCTGCTTGCTCCTCGTCTGGGCTGCAGCCAGGAGATGGCACGGCTCGTTTGCAGTCTCCTCTCAAGTAGGGAGCTATTAATATCTGTCGTTCTCTTAAACGTGTGAGTCTGTAAATAAACTGCTGCTTCTGGGAACTGTACGAGAAGCGAACGTGCACACGCAGCAACATGACAGTTTATTGCCGTGTTAGTGGCTCATGATCGTGATTAAAGCTGAGAAGGGATTTCCTGCTTTGAGCTGAGACTCAGGCCGTCACCTTCTCCTCTGACGAGACGGTTTTCTGACACGTTTCCTCGGCTGCCGGGCGCCATCGACAACGCTTTATTTAACCCTGCGGTCGCAGTCCCTGGATGAAAAGGGAATTAAGAGCAGGAGTAACAGGCTCAGGGCCGTCAGAGCGGCGGATCATCACGCCTCATGTACAGAAGTGCAGCCAAGTTGCCTGGTAACTAACGTGGAGCGGAAGTGGTTGACTTAAGAATCATGATTTAACAAAAGCAACAGGAGTCAAGGCCTCAGAAACGTCCCTGAACGCAGCGGCGTGCTGCGTTCAGGATCACAGGCTCCTGCTGGGAACATGGACTAATCTGTGAGGAGTCTTTCATCCGAGTTCCACCTGATGAAAGACTCCTCACAGATTAGAGACGGGAGCGGTTACATCCTTTGAACGCGTCGATATTCTACATTCACATCAGTTTTTTTTGTTTTTAAAATGTATCAAGACAAAAGAATATTCACAAAACTAATGATTTATTGACAGTTTTTTTAGATATTCAGGTTTTCTCTGATTCACTTAAATGTGGAATTCAGGTTTAAGTTGTTTATTATCAAGCCTGGATTTATTTATCCTGGTTTTAAAACATAACTGTCATTTATTAGGTTTAATTTACAAATGTAAATCAGGGATAAAGTGTTAAACTTGTTGTTTCTTTCTGTGACCGCACTCCTCTTCCGTTTCTCTTGACAGTACGAGTTCGCGACGAGCGACGTCACAGCAAAGAGTGGTGGACGTTCATACAGTCAGTCGCAAAGAAGGATACCAGCTGTGAGATGCTCAAGAGTCTCCATGGCAACAAGGCCCGTGAGGTTTATGGATGTTGTAGTTTTTACAGCAAGAACCAGACCAAACTAGTTTTGTATGAGTTTCCTCAGGTTTGGACCCAGGTTTGTGTCACGTGATCAAACGGTCGGTTCTGTGAGACGAGCGTCTTCACACACGGACACTTGTGGACCTGGACCTGGTGGATCAGACTCTTCAGTTCAATCTTGATGCTACAACACAGATGTTTTGTATCAGGGTTCACACATGTGGCTCGAGGTGAATCTCAGGGGCAGCGGCTGCCGAGGGGGGGTTCCATGAATCTAATCAAATAGGAGTAGTGTATTTGAGACATTATAAAGTACATCTCATAATCTAACAAAACCAACACCACAGGGATACGGGGGGGGGGGGGTTGCAAGACGATGGAAACAACACGTATCTTCTCCAGAGGTCGTCTCAGCTCTTCCTGATAAAATCTTGATTTCTGCTCATGAAGCCTTTTGTGGGACTGACCCCCCCCCTCATCCAGACGGCTGTGACTCGTCCTCTTTGCCCTCTCTCTCTCTCTCTCTCTCTCTCTCTCTCTCCCCCCCCCCCCCCCCCCCCCCCCCTCTCTGACTTACACTGTGTTTACATGGCGTCCGTCAGGGACGCCGGCTGCTCCGTGAGCACGTGTGTGGAAAGCTAAACGCCGTGCGGAGAAACTAACATATACGACCAGTTTGATTTTAGAGGCTACGTCTGTAAATGTATTCAAATTAATTTCCCATTATTGCTTTGCTTATCTGAGGCAGCGGGACGTAAACAAAGATGAGGACAAACGCTGAAAAGCAATTAAAATTAAATGGAGTCCGGACAGAAGAGAAGCAGAGAAGCAGATCGAGGCAGAACCAGTCGGAGCTGCTGCCTCTGGTGGTGTTTGTAGTTCTGTCTGAGTTCACCACCGGGATGAGCTTTATTACGTCTGAGGAATCGATCACCAGTTACTTCAGTTGGATTCTGCTGCAACACTGTTTTCCCCTGAAACTCCAGAAGTGCTTTGTGGACTCACCCCCCCCCCCCCCCCCCCCCATCATAGTGGTGAGGACACAATGACTGGTATTTCCTCTTTGGGTGAACTGTCCCTTTGAAGCTGCGGCGGACGTCTTTTCAGGCGCCGTCCTGCGGCATCATCGCAGTAAATGGGCAAGTTAACCCAGTTACTTGGAGCGAGCTGACGCGGCGCCGCGGCCTACGGGCGCCGTTACTTCTGAGGCCTGAGCCTCCATATTGTCTGTCCACAGCTTCTGGTCATGGTGTGTGTGTGTGTGTGTGTGCACATTAGCCAACGGTCAGCTGAATCTCGGGAGCAGAGTGATTACTGTGCGGCTTTGCTTAATGAAAAATAATGACTCGGCCGCCGCAGAGTCTTTTCCTTGTGTTTGTTCTCGTCGGTACCTGAGCTCCATGTCAAAGAGCCACTTCATAAATGAAAGAAAAGCTCAGCACAGTTTGTTCTGCCCTTCGCAGCAGAGCCAACAATGGTTCTCAAGCGAAGGCCAGTTTCCGTAGCAACACGCCAAATATAACAAGGCTTGTGCTCGCATTATAAATAAAGACACCCGGGTGCAGCCGAGCGGCGCAGCAGAGGGCGTGAGGACGGAAGGCCTCGGCTCATTCAGACACGGAGCCGCAGAGTGACCGGCAGACTCTCCTGTGACAGTAAATCACTGTGCTTTATTCATCCCAGATTATGGGATGTCAGTTCGTTGTTCTTTATTCAACCTGCAGAAACTCTGTTTATTTCTCCGTCTGCCGCGCTGCAACATGTCGTCTTCACTAATTGGAGATTTGACCTTTTGACGTCTCTTTCTGTCTCGGTGTTAAGTCAAGTAAACGTTTCGGTTCTGGCTGAAATCAGAAACTGCCGCTGAGCCGCGTGCGACCGAGGAGACGTTTCCTGTGTGAACACGGTTTAAAGGGTTCAGGCTCCAAACAAGAGGATCTGTGGCACAAAGAAAAGAGACCGACGAGTGTTCACAGTGGAAATTGGAACCTGTGGAACATGATTTACTGGAACATTACACTGAACTGATCAAAGCCTGGAGAATTATTCTTATTATACAAGTGTACGTGGGGAACAAAGAGCTGATTTTACTGAGAAATCTTCTCCCGCAGAGAAAGACTCAGACTGAACGTGTACATTTATATATATTTACATATGTGGACTTTGATAGAATATTCACCTCGAAACTCTCAAAGCTGCCGATTCCAGGAACTGTTTGTTTTAGCTGAAGTATTTTAGTTGTTCCTGTCGAGAGCAGACGCAGCTTTCGGGTTCATCACCTGGGAATCAAAGAGCCGGTGGTTGTCGAGTGTCTTCCAGGCAGAGGCGCTCTGCGGAGGAGATAAAGAGTTTCTGAAAGATGGAAATGTAACGCAGGGAAAAACACAGAGAGACGAGGAAATCACTCCTTCCTGTGAAGTTAGATTGTGGAGGACGAGTGTGTGAGGCTGAGGCAACAAGGACAGTTTGTCAATGAAGAGCTTGATATGAGGATCACAGACGTAGCTGCTGCTGCTGCTCATGAATCTCATCAACTGTAAACCCATTATAATCTGGACTGTACTCAGGCCACGGCGAATGGAGTGAATCTCTGCAGCTGCTGGATGTATATTAATAATCGTGCTGTCTATATAAAGGAAAAGATGCTACTGGGTCAGAGGAAATAAAGAGTCTGGAGGGATTTGAGATGTTAACCTGTGAAATGTATAATGTGACCCAACTCTTCAAGATTCAGCCTGAAACTTCCAATATTTGCATTATTGATCAATCAGTCGAGGCCTCTTGATCTATTGTCTCATCGATAAAATGTGAGTTTTAATTCACCGCAGACGTCTTGTTTTATTTAACCAGGAGTCGAAGGTCTGAGATGCAGAGGATGAACCGATATGAAGCTGGAACCAGAGAATGTTAATCCTGTTCAAATGTTAGATAAACCTAATGTCCAACAAGTCGTCTGCACATGTAGAAATCTGAGATCTTCAGCTTCACGTGATACAAATCATCATATTTGAGACAGATTCTTTTGCTTTATTTGATTTATCAGCTGATCTGTTTACGATGAATCTGATTTCCGACCCTGTGCGATGATAAAAGTCTAAAATCAGAAGAGACCCGATGAACAGAGTCTCTGAGACGAGGCGGCAGCACCAGAGGTGTTTCCTCGGGCAGCGGGTTTCCCTCTGACGCTCGTCTGTCCAGCTCGATTCTGTGTCTGGACATCAACAACGTCCGTCTTACATGTGGAGCGGCAGCAGAGACAATCTCATTTACCTGCGTCTAATGAAAAGCCAGTTGGTTGGAGGACGTGATGGAGTGAGACGCTGTCGGTTCAGAGGAGAAACATCAGACTGAGTCGGCTGCAGCTGCCGGACGTGAGAGGCCGCCGCTCGGCCCGTCCGACAGGAAGAGCCCGGCGAGCAGAGCCCGGCGAGCAGAGCCCGACCCGTCACAGAGGAAAACACATGTTTAATACAACGACACACGGGTTTCTCTCTTTTGAATGTTTCTATTGGTCGTTAACCAACAAGAATAACAGGTTGGGTTGTTAGGGTTCACAACGTGGCAACCTTCAAGTTTTTTCTTATTTATGTCTTAAAAACTGAGCTGTGAAACTAAGATAAATATGTATTAGCTTTGTGATAAAGCTATTAGTTATTTGTAATGTGTGGAGTTCCCCAAGGCTCCATCCTTGGCCTCTTTTGTTTGTTATTATTGTAATATTTATGTGTAGAGTTGCAACAATTAATTAATTAACTGATCCACTTAGAATGAATTACCTCAAATTATTTTCCTCATACACCTCATTCCTCACTAAATATAGTGGCTTTAATAAAACTAGATGTTTACATACATAACTTTACATTTTTTACTATTGTCTGACATTGTAGACGATACAGATTTAATATTACTTGAGGAGGTAGCCGCAGAGAGCTTATAATGAAAACATTGTTATTTGCAGCCCTGTTTACATGTCTGTAACAAATCATTTGTTCAAAAATAACTTATATCAGATCTGTACAGCTCTGCTACGTTATTTATGAACCATTAAACCCAGTAGGATCGTAAACGGTCTGTTATCAGGAAACAGCTGCTGTCGGAGAATCCTGCTGCTGAAGAAAAAAATGTACTTTCTGTAAAAAGTGGCGAGCAGCTGGTTCTGGAGCTTCCAGGAGCTTCCTTTAATTAACATGTAGAAACAGTATCCACAGGCGTCCTCCGCGAGGCGGCTCCACTCCACTAAGTGGCTCCTTCTCCTGCTGGAGCTGTGGAGATGTGAGGGCCACACCTCTAATTGAGCACTGGCATGTCGGAGCATGTTTCAGCCGCCGTCACCGTGGGGACCAGACTCCTCCTCCTCGCTGGGCCCTCTCCTCCTCGCTGGGCCTCCTCCTCCTCGCTGGGCCTCCTCCCTCCCTCCTCGCTGGGCCTCCTCCTCCTCGCTGGGCCTCCTCCTCCTCGCTGGGCCTCCTCCTCCTCTCGTGGGCCTCTCCTCCTCCTCGCTGGGCCTCCTCCTCGCTGGGCCTCCTCCTCGCTGGGCCTCCTCCTCCTCGCTGGGCCTCCTCCTCCTCCTCCCTGGGCCTCCTCCTCGGCCTCATCACCTCCTGACGCCTCCTTGCTCCAGAACGTCAGACGGTCCAGACCCCATAAAACTAGTTTACCTGCTGAAACATTATTTATGGATATTCGTGATCCTCAGAAGATGAATCTGAAGGACGACCCTTCTGCACTTTTCTGTAGTAATCATCAAGACACGATTTCATCCTGAATGTCGTCATGAATTTGTTGTTGATGTTCATGGTTTAGATTCAGCTTCTTTGTCGTGGTTCCCTGAAGATGTATCTTTAATATTTTTGTGATCTCTGTACTTGCCATCATTTGGATAATTTTTTTAAAACTTTATCTTTTCCACATTAGAAAATAAAAATGTAAAGTTCAGATTGCCCAAACATATTCATGCTCCCCAGAGGAAGCCCTCTTTCTTCTGTTTCCGTCCTCAAATCAAAACACATCCATGACAGTTCAATCTTTCTGGAGATATTCCCGGTTCCCAGAGGACGAACCACGGGATCATCCTCTGTACGGAAATGAGACTGAACTGCAGAAGTTAATCACTGACTATTAGCTGAGTCTACTCGTGCTCCTGAGGGGATACACATTGTTCTTTAACCCTTTAATCCTATTTAATTTGACCTCTGACCTTTGGCTGTCATTCCCTGGAAACCAAACGATCTTCTTCTGTTTGTCAAGAGTCCGATCTTTTTCTGCTCGGGCCAGCACAGCGATGTTGGCTGCTGGGCCGGTGCTGGGCCGGTGCTGGGCCGGTGCTGGTCGGCTGCTGGGCCGGTGCTGGGCGGCTGCTGGTCGGCTGCTGGGCCGGTGCTGGGCCGGTGCTGGGCCGGTGCTGGTCGGCTGCTGGGCCGGTGCTGGGCCGGTGCTGGGCCGGTGCTGGTCGTTTCCCATGAGTCTCCACGGCTGCAGGTTCTGAGAGATGAGCCGGTCACAGGAAAACAAACAGCAGCAGAAATCCTCCTGTGCTGAAGCTGAGGTGGAAACAGACGGAGGCTGTTTGTGGGTTTTGAACAGAAGCTCAGGATGTAAATTCAGTGGGGGGGGGGGGGGGGGGGTACGTTGTTGGGTGGGGGGGGGGGGGGGGGGGGTTGTTGTTTTGCTGTGTAGTCTGACGTGCGGTCAGGTCTGGTTGTTGGCACGGAGGCGCTTTAGAATCTATCTCAACTTTTCTACTTTTACTAAACTCTGCAGAACGTTTCACACACACACACACACACACACACACACACACACACACACACACACACACACACACACACCCTGCACTGCTGCTGTCGGCATCGCAGAGGTCACTCTCTTCACTTATTGGCTGCTGACGAATGAAGTTACACCAAACTGAAACCTCGAAAATCCTCTGCAGCGACACACACACACACAAACAAATACAAAAATACACACACACACAGATGTAACAGCCAATAGTCGACATAGTAAACTGTCAGAATTCACGATGTCGAAACTGCATGGTAAACATTCTCTCAGTCTTCATCATCTCTGCTCTCTCTCTGTACTCAATATAAATATAATCTCTCTCTCTCTCTCGTCTTCTTCTCTATATTAATCTCTCTCTCTTCTCTCTCTCTCTGTTGTCTTCTCTCTCTCTCTCTCTCCTCTTCTCTCTCTCTCTCTCTCTCTCTCCTCTCTCTCTCTCCTCCCTCCTCTCTCCTCCCTCCCTCCCTCTCTCTCTCTCTCTGCTCTCCTCTCTCTCTCCCTCTCTCTCTCTCCCTCTCCCTCTCTCTCCCTCTCTGACGTAACGCCGTTGAACGCCCGGCGTGAGTTGGAAACTATCAGCTCTGAGCTTATAAATTTCCCCAGTGTGAAAAGCAATGCATACAGAATGAATCCGCTTGTTTATCTGCAACACACACACACACACACACACACACACACACACACACACACACACACGGTGGAGTTGTTCCTCTCCAGACGTTTGAACACGCATGTGTTAAATCACAGGTGACAGATAAACACACGTCTTCTTCTGCAGCGTGGCAGTGTCTCCTGAGGTTTCACTGTTCAAGGTGCATGCTGGGTAAAGAGGAGGAGTCACCGCAGTGTGAAGTAGATCAGACTGAAGGATTAAAGAAAAGTGGTTTTGACTTGTTGTTTGTTTATTGTGTCGTAGAAGTTTGGTTATTAGTTCATCGACTGAAGATCAGATCAGTTTTCATCTGTTTCTGGGAAACGAACTTGGTTGTAAATCATTTTGCAGGATTTCTACATGAAGCTCTGTGACTCGTCAGTTGTGTAACTGATGTGTGTTGTTGTTGTTGTTTAAATTGGATCAACATGTGGTTTGACTCCTGTTCTCTTGTTGCTCTTCCACAGAACCAGACGTTGTGTAAAGGCCTGAATGAGCTTCAGAACGGACAGGTAAGAGACACACACTGGATCTGTTTCATCTGTGCACAAGCACACAAACACACAACAACACACAAACACACCAGCGTCACACATAACAGAGCTGACTGTGTCACAGACCTGCCTCCTCACAACGAAGCTTCGTCTGAAGACACAACATCAGACGTTAAAGTTCTGAATCTGAGAGTTGATTCAGTTCAAAGCTGGTGTTTGTGACGTCTTCATCTTCTTCGTGTTTGCCTCCTCTTCTTCATCCTGAGATATTGTGTTCACGTCCGTCACGTGTTAGAAACCTCGTCCACGCGTCCACTCGCCCACCGTCACGCTTCCAGCTGGAGATGTTTGTTGCTGCAGGTAAAGTCTGAAGTGGAAACGTTTCCTTTGGTTTCATCCAGAGAAGAAGAGACGACATCTGTCCATCAATCACATGTTCAATCACATGTCAATCACATGTTCAATCACATGTTCAATCACATGTTCAATCACATGTTATCATGGTGTTGTAGCTGCTGTGTTTTCTGCAGCTACACACACACACACACACACACACACACACACACACACACACACACACACACACACACACACACACACACACACACACACACACACACACACACACAGAGGTTGTTGTAGCTGGCCTCTCGTGTGTTTCCAACCTGTTGCCTGTTGTCTGAGGTGGTTTCCTCCCGTGAAGCCGACGCGCCGCTCGAAGCTGCGTCTGAGACTCACTTCTCTGTGTCGTCGTGTGAACTCAGATTAACACGCCAGAGAAACACAAGTTGTTTAGACTCCCGGAGTCGTCCTGCAGCACCTTCCCTGTTTCCTCCCGGAGACGTAATTAGACTGAAGACGAGATCAATGGCGAACGTCTTAATAGGACAGAGTGAAGCTGTTAAATGAATCTCAGGAGACGTTCGGCAGCTCCGTGCTGTTCGGCAGCTCGTCAGCGGCGACCGAGGCAGACGAGCTTCAGCGCGGCAGCGAGCGGAGACTCCGCTCATTAAGGATCGTTTGGACCTCGTGTGTTCTGCTGCTGGATATCTGATGTAAACAACGGGCTCATGTTCGGATTCTGCTCCGAGTCGTGAAGACGTTTGAAAAACTGAAATCTGCAGAAAGTCGACTTGTCTTCAGCCCCGTCTCCTTTGAGGTTGTTCATCTGTTTGTGCAGTTTTACACTGTGTTTGTTTATTTGGGTTCTTTTTGCTTCTCTTTCCCTCGTTTCATGAAACTTTACGTTTTTGTTCCTTTCTTTGGACTTTCTTCTTGGTTTTGAGTCACTTTTAGATTTAGTTTTAGTCGTCTGTTGTCGTCCGATCCTCTTTGTGTTGTTTTCCATCTTGATATGGACTTTCCTCGTGTCCCTCCTCGATGCCCCCCCCCCCCCGTGACCTCAGTCATTGTGACTCCGAGGATCCACCTCGTCACCGCCCAACTCTCCGCCTGCTTTGAGCAGATTAAATATTGACTTCTGGTATCGACTGGTGGATCTCATTTGAAGTGATTGTGGATGAGCAGTAATGGTGGAGAAGTGAGTGGAGCTGCGCCGCTGTGATTGTCTGTGTTCTGCAAATCATAGAGACGCACGAGTCAAACACCTGTATTTCATGAGCCAATCAGAGCGGAGCGTTGGACTGAATCAGAAGGACGGAGCCAAGAGAGCGATTTCAGAAACTTGTCTCAGGGTGAATCAGAACCAGCGGAGGTGACGGCAGCTTGTGATAATGTGAGGCCTCACGCTGCCACCAGGATCTCCTCCATCCTCCTCCATCCTCCTCCATCACCCATCATCCTCCTCCATCCTCCTCCATCCTCCATCAGCCATCATCTCCATCTCCTCATCCCCTCCATCCTCCCATCCCATCCTCCATCACCCACACTTCCTCCTCCTCCGGTGGTGGCGAGGAAAACTCATCTCACTGGCAGCGCTGCGGAGCCGCCAGCGTCTTCACTCAGATCCACTCGTCAATATTTACTTGTCGGCCTCAAACCAAATACAGCGATATTGAAAGTCGTCCCGCGAAGCGAGAAGAGGAAGAGGAGGAGGAGGAGGAGAGAGGAGGAGGAGGAGAAGAGGAGGAGGAAGAGGAGGAGGAGGAGGCAGTGAAATAAAGAGACGGAGCTCCACGCCTCCTCCAGAACCAGATTTAAAGGAACAGTGAACGCCGTCAGAGTCGAGCTGAAACACTCAATCAGTGAATCACTAATCAGCGGCCATATTGATCCTTGATTAATTATTGAAAGTCTTTCTTAAAATAGAATTCTTTGCTTTGAGGATTTCCAGCTTTTTATGTCACATGATGAAACAGAACATTTGAAGATGACATCTTTATACCAGAAGCCCCTCCCACAAGACAAACCATTACTACAAATCTCTGCTAGTTGTGAAATCAAAAACTAATTAAACTTCATTGATAAAGTGTGTTAGCGTATTAACAGCATGTTAATAAGGGTTAAGATAATTACTGCTTAATGTGTTTTGACTGTAGGGGGCGCTGAAGAGCAAAAGTTCTAGTGTGTGTGTGTGTGTGTGTGTGTGTGTGTGTGTGTGTGTGTGTGTGTGTGTGTGTGTGTGTGTGTGTGTGTGTGTGTGTGTGTGTGTGGCCCCTCCCCCTCTGTTACATCACATTGAACAGCAGAGAGAGACGCACACATCCATGCATGAAGGGGGGGGGGGGTTGGGGGTTGGGCAGGGTCTTCTTTGTCCCCCTCAGCCACCCCCCCCCTCCCCCCCCCCTTTCTACAGGAAGTTCTCAAATGTCCGACGAGACGCAGCGAGAATCTGTCGACAGATGTTCAGAGAGAAAGTTTGATTGAAACAAGAGAAAGTGTTTGTGTGTGATGAGATTTCAAATGATTTTACGTTTCCTCAGTTCCTCAGAATCACATCGTTTATGTTTATTAAGATATAAGTTATTCTACTTCAGCAGAAGACAAACACGACAACTTAAAGGAGAAACCTGAATATATCAGAGAATCAGAAACAACAGGACAAACAAAGTTCATCATATTTATCTCTATTTAATCAGAGATGCAGTTAAAGTTGTTTTCTGATAATCTGACGTCTCCTTATTGACTCAAACACAACGAGCAGATATTTAATCACTAACACTTTATTCACGTCTCTTATAATTAAACTTTGAACTGCGACAACGTTTTCTTGTTGATCGAAGAATTTACAGCTTTAAAAAATCTGAGTTTGTTTGTAGAAACATTTCTGAAAAAAGTTTCCAGGAAATTAAGTTTTCACTCGAATTAATTTATCATATTGTTCAGAGATTAACTTCAGAGCCTCTGTACATTTTACCACAGGCCTGTGCTGTGTGTGTGTGTGTGTGTGTGTGTGTGTGTGTGTGTGTGTGTGTGTGTGTGTGTGTGTGTGTGTGTGTGTGTGTGTGTGTGTGTGTGTGTGTGTGTGTGTGCTCTTTGTGGCTGCATCTGTCTGCATCTATTGTTCCCTGACGTCCATCTGCTGGCCCCCAGCTAACCTCCCCCTCCTCCAGCGAACACCCCCACGCTCCCCTGGCTCCTCCCCTCTCTCAGCGTGGCCCCAGCTGTCCCCCCCTCTTCCTCCTCCTCTTCCTCCTCTTCCTCCGTCCTGACGTTAGAGTCGTTCGTCACTTTAACTTCAGATTAAACCTCAGAGACAACAACACACGAGCTGGTGCTGAGCAGTAAGTCGCTTTCTTTTAACGTATTGTTTAATTCAACATGTGGGAACTTAGCTCAGAATTAGAAATGAAATCTGAATCCAGACTTTGCAGCTTTTGTGATAAACACAATGAAATTCTAATGTAACTTCAAGTGAAACTTTAGCTTGTTTTAGTTTTTAAAACTTTCAGAATTTCTGCTTTTCTTTGTCTTTTCTTCATTTTAAACTCAATATTTGATCTCGAAACAAAACAAAGTGTTTTACTGAACAGTTTTGTGACAATTTAAATCATTTTCTGACTTTCAGCAACTTAAAGAATCGTAGTTAAATGAAGGAAATAACTTTCGCACTGAGTGATAATGAAAACAATCGATATCTGCAGCTTCACTGAACAAGGTTTTTATTTCCTGTGTTTTTACGTCTGGCTTCTGAACGTGTTTGTGTCGACTCACAAAAACTGAGATGATGAAATCTGAGGTTGTGATCCTTGCAGACGGCGCGGGGCTATAAATGTCTGTGATGGGTTTAGATTTACGTTTGTGATCAATAGTTCAAACTGACGACAGTGATTATTGATCCACGTGGGCCGAGATGAAACCAGATCAGGATTCAGCCTCTGGTCGAGGTGACCGGAGGAATCCGACCAATCAGCTCGGACCTGGTTCAGTTGGTTCAGTCTTAGATCCGGAGGAACTTTGCTTTTTATAGAAAGTTCACTTTGTGTTTTCTTCAGAAAAACTCAGTGGAGACGGATTTAATATCATATTTATTATTGAATTACTCATTTGATTTCATGTCCTGAAGATTCACTTTATTGTGATTCACACAAACGAGCACAGTTTCATTCTATGGTTTCCTCAGGAGGTGGGAAATAATAATAAGTAAAATAGAGATTTCAGATTTCTTTTTTTTTTATATCATTCTAAGCTGCAACGAATCATAATTTTCATTATTGATTATTCTGCTGACGATTTTCTGGATTCTGTTGTCATAGTGTGAAGAGGTTGAGGCTTAAGTTATTGACCCCTAACCTAAATAATTCATATTTCATAATTATAATGCGATGGGGGGTTTTGTCATGTAAATATAATTAGTCACCAGGTTTGTGTCCTTAGATTCTAAAAGAAATCAATCATGAATGTCTCAATATTCCACACAAATAAACAGGAAGTGTTTAAAGTGTCTTTAAAAGATGATTCAAGTTGATATTAGCAGATTTCCGTGTTGTGACCGGCTCACGCTCCTGAGTGACCTTTAACTAAATGTAAACCTGGAAACTCAGTTGTCAAACACAAGACTCAGATAAATCAGGTGAAACCTTCCTTCTCCTTTAAGAGAAATGATTTTATTCTTTGACTTCATTTCTCCTCCTGCAGCAGCAAAGATAAAACCAGCCCCCTGGTCTCATTCTGCTCAGCAGACGTCCTTAATCCCGGCTAATCCAACATGTTAAACGCTTGTTGTCCCTGCGGCGAGCGCGGGGCAGCGACCCAGGCACCGGGGGCTTCCCACAGGCCAGTTGGACTCTGGCAGACGCCCTCTGGTTCTGGTCGAGTGCTCTCAGCTCCCAGACGTTCTGCCAAGTCCCGGCTGAAGGAGCCGAGTGCCGCTGGCGAGGCTGGAATCTGAGCTGCAGGTTGAGGAGAGAACAACCGGCCTTCGATCCAGAATCAGGAACATCTGAATTCCACCATGATCCTCGAGTTCTTATCCACACCGGGACAAAACTAAATTCACTGATTGGACATTTTATCAAACAATGTTTAATCCCATAATTAAAATTCTGTTGTCATGACAACTGCGGTGATAGAAAATAGGGATTTTTTTTTACTGCATCATTTATGATCTTAAATAAAATCACAGTTTTAACAACAGCAACGTGCAGGTGATAAATCAGTTTGTTAAATGTGGTTTGATTTACATACCTTTTCTTTTCTCTGTTTATTAACTCACACACTGAAATGACTCACTGGTTCTTCAGATTTGTAATTGATAGATTTCCAATCGGCTGGGAGCCCGTTACCGGGTCAGTCTGAGCTGGCTCGCGGTGCCGAGCGGCTCAGCCCGACACTCGCCGGCCTTTTAATCAGCACCAATAACGTTCCTCCTGACCCTATTATCAGCGATTAGAGGAGCCGAGTCGAGGTGATCAGCGGACGCAGCTGCGGCGCCATCGCTTCTCCTCGACTCTGCACTTAATATAGACTCTGACCTTTTGACGCTTTGTGATTGTGGCTGTCGCAGCCGCTCAGTATCCTCTGGCTGAAGGTGTGCGAGGAGCAGATGTCTTCATTACGGCCTCCAGACACATTCCTCTCCATGACGTCCAGATTCATTCACTGATCTGATTAACTGATAACTCTGATCCTTCAGCAGAGCGTCAACAGAAACTGATTAGGAACAGATTAAAAAAAAAAGAAAAGTGATGTAACTGAGCTAAAAGCCAAATAAAACATTCTACTGTAAAACGCTTCAGGTGATTCACAGAGATGAAGAAGAAACCACAGCAAACAGGAAGCAGCAGCGAGATGCTTTTCAGTATAAAAGCATCAGCAGAGTCACCTGCTTGTGCTCACCTGCTGGGGAGTTGCACCCCCGCCTCTCACTGGGGCTGATGTGAAGCAATGAAAGGAGCGCGAGGCACATGCCCACGAAGACGTTGCCCTGACAACAACAACGCTGAGCTTTTATCAAAACGAGGGCCGAGCCGCGAAGCTTTAACGAACCTCGGGAGGATTCAAACCTCGACTCAAATCAAACTTCACTCGCTCTGTTTTCCTCTTGTTGTTTCCATTTGCACACCGACTCTCCCGCCGCGCACCGCCGCCGCGATCGAGTGACACGTCGCTATAGCAACATTTCTCCTCCAGCTTGTGCAGCTGCAGACGCTGGAGTAAAGACGGACGCCTCAGATCCCAGACTCCGAGCTAACTGATGCAGTGTAGAGCACAGACCCGTCCAACTGAAACATGCAGGTTCCACACCAACAGAACATTTATCAACCTCAGTCCATGTGTGTGGCGCCGCCGCCCCGTCACCTCTGGAAACCCAATCAACACAGACGATGATGTGAATGTCCGCAGGGCGCGAGGCCTGGAAACCTGCAGCTGTGGCGATGGCCTCGGCTCAGAAACACTTTGGGCTGTTTTCACATTCAGTTGGTGAAACGTCTTCTGGGCTCTGGGCTGAAAAGTAATTGAGAGGAAAAGCAAAGTCTGAGGCTGAGAGTTCCTGAGAGAACCTGAAGGCAGCACGTCGGCAGTGATTAGTGTCGACGCCAGCGATCGGTCGAAGAGTCGTCGTCACCGAATCTGATTCTGTAACTAACGCTTCTGTCTCAGGGTCGTTTAACAAGTCCACTCAGGAAACAACTAAATATTACAACTGTTTATTCAGTTTTCTTCAGTTTCCATCACCTCAAGGTTCATTTTCAGGTTTGAGAATCTGTGACCATCGACTGTTTGTAGTTAAACATCTTTAAAATACTTAATTACCAATCAGAGGTGTCATTGACCCATTAATCAATGCATTGATTGATTGTCTCTGCCCTGGTTGTGTCGATTCCCCCCTGTGTGTGTGTGTGTGTGTGTGTGTGTGTGTGTGTGTGTGTGTGTGTGTGTGTGTGTGTGTGTGTGTGTGTGTGTGTGTGTGTGTGTGTGTGTGTGTGTGTGTGTGTGTGTGTGTGTGTCACATTCCAGTGAACATGAGGGAGATGAAGCCCAGGGCGTGTTTGATTTGCATTTAAATGGATTTATTGTCCGCTGCCGGTGTGACGGGCGGAGACTGACCACATGATCACATCCTGTGGGAGAGGAGTCGGAGGCGTGCAGCGAACGGAACGTCACAGTTTGACTAAACGCCTCCTCGTGTTTGTGATGCAGCTGAATAATGAACATTTTAATGTTTGTTCTGTGGTCGATGACAGAAGAGGAACAGTGACACAGTTTCATCTGTCCACACTTCATTTATATACTGTGTATATATATATACTATATCTATGTATGTGTGTCGCCATCTTGTGCTGGAGTCGGCCAGTATTGATTGTGGAGGTAGTTAAATAAGATTAAATGTTATTAAGTTAAAACAAAGAATATTAAGTCTTGAATTTACCATCAGTGATTTTGGATAAAAGCTGGAGATCATGAAATACGTCGGTGTAAGTTGGACTTGTCCTGTTTCCTCTGGACGAAGCGTCTTTGTCTCTCACCGTTGTTTCTCTGCAGTTTTTAAAATGCATCGCTTCTCGGTGGGAGTGAAGTCGTTTAAATTCACATTTGTCTCCTTCAGACCTTCAGAGTTTTGTCTCCCGAGCAGTGAGATTTTTATTCTGTTTACCAGCTGCTTGAATATTTAACTACAGGTTGACGTCTCTCAGCTCGGGACTAAAACATTCATCAGTTCAAACCTAATCCGAGGCCTGAATCTGACGTTATTGGACTTGTCTCTGTCCCCTGGTCGTCCTGCTGCGTCCTGCTGCAGACTCATGATGAGATGATCCATGGACGTGTGAACCTGCTCTGCTTCACAATCACATCCTGAGCTGGGGTTTGTCACATTTACACAGACGCCAGTGGGTCAAGATAGTCTTTGTCCCAGGGGGACAGGCGGTCGGTGGATCCTGTGCTGGGTCTCTGCCACCGGTCTCACCGCTGCCCGGACAGACGCTGTGTTTCCTGGCTGCACCTCCACCTCCACATGTGGAGCAGCAGGGGCCTCTGTCTCTGTGACGCCCCCGTCTGCCAAGCTGTGGGCCGGGGGCCAAACTCTGTCCTGTGTGCCCCTGCTGATAAGATGACCCTCTGCCGGGGGGGGGGGGGGGGGGTTCCTGGGACCAGAACAAACCATTACTGAACTCTGTGGTTCTGAGTCTCTCTGCTTCTGTTTCTGTTTCCTGTTTAATATTAATATTTGTTGAATCTCATCATATCATCCTGATGAACATGATTTAAATCACGTTTATCTCCACTGAACCAACTGCAGCATCAAACCTCCGATATTAAAGCTTCGATAACTCGTTTATTTCAAGTGCAGAGATGATTTGATCTTTCTGTGGCTGCAGTTGAATCAGTCTTATGAAGCAGAGATGTAGAGATTCTTCCTTCCTCCTTTAACTGAAACGTCTCTGTTGTGCGTTGGAAACAGCTGCTGAAGAAATGAACTCCGTGTAGTAGCTTCTCTGGAGCAGGGGTGCCACCGAAGCAGGTGCTTACCTGGGGCCCCTTAGCTGAGAGGGGGCCCCTGAGAGAAGCCCTCTAAATAGATCATCTACAGGAGACTAACGAGGCCCCGTGCCGCTAACTTTCTGTTTCGGTTTGGTTTTTAGTTGGATGTGGGGCCCCTCCGTCCCTTTTACCTGGGGCCCACTAACTCCATTGAAACGCTCCTGCTCCATGAGGAACCTGGGATGTGATAAAAAGCTCCAGACCTGTTCCTAAATGGACCTGGGTTCGGTCCGCTCCATTCATGTCCTCACTGGGAGGACACTCCACAGCTGATTATCTTTACGTGCATTGGACCTTTAATGGAGTGTTTTCCTCTTGTTTCACTCCTGAAGTGACGGATGTGAGTTTTTCTTCTTCACTGGTGGAAACAGGACGGACTGCAGCCCCCGTCTCCTCGGCACCTTTCAGGAGTGAAGGGCCTCACTGGTAAATGGAGTGTAAACAAAGAGAGCGTCTGGCAGCTGCGCTGATGGAAATCTGAACAGCTACTAATGCGTTTTTCAGCAGCGCTGTTATCTCAAAGGCACACTATCAAACCGGAGCACATAATGAGTGTGGATAATCCTGTCCGCTCGCTGGATCTGCAGTAAACAGCGCCGGGCTGACGGATGACCTTAACTGTGGCCTTCCAGCGAATTAGATTCTGCCAGTCGAGAGACGTGTCCACAGATCCTGTTAAACTCGTCCTGAAGGAGACGCTACAGCCGAGTGGCTTCAACCTGTAACTCAACTACCAGACCTGTGTTGTAGCTGAGACGTGTTCTGTAGTTTTCATCAAGGTAACGCTGCGTTTCATCTGCTCGCCTGTCGGTGGCGTCACATCCTCTTTGTGTCAGCGTGTGTTTGTCTTCCAGAGGTTTTCAAAGTGACTTTTTATCCAGTTGAAGTCACATTTTGACGATTAAGTTATTAGATCTTGATGTTTTTCATTCCTCGGCACCAGTGACACCTAGTGGCCGGAGGTTTTATGTTTTCGTGTTGTCCGTCCTTGTGAACATAATATCTGAAGAACGCCTCGAGGACATTTCTTCACGTTTGGTACAAATGGTCACTTAGACTCACTGATTAACTGATTAGATTTGGGTCAAATATCAAAGTGAGCTGATATAAATCTAACGGCTCTGGTTGGTGAAAACAAACAAGCACAGGACGGTCGTTCTGATTAACTCGACACTGAAGTTATCAGCAGCTCAGAGACGTTGTACAGCTTCGGAGAAACACGGATATTTAACGTGAAGCTGCTGTATTCAGTGTTTCTACTGGATTGAATCAGCTGTTTGTTTAGAAGAGGAGGAAACAGAATTCAGCTCCTGATAAAAACCATCACTGAAGGAATCCTAACCAGGAGAAGTTTTCCTGACACTTCTCCTAGTTTACGTGTTTTTAACAGTTAAAATATCCGTAAACATCTGCTCTGGTTAAACGTCTGGTTAAAGTGTGTTACCGGCTCTGAACAGACTCTCCAGTCACAGTTGGTGGTTGATTTGCTGTTCACCAGCTCGGATACAGGGACGACACCAGAGTGAGTCCAAATGTGGCTGAGCCCCGCTGAAGCATCGCGGCGTCCGGCCGTCGTTAGAGCGCGTGGACGGAAGGTGAACGCTGAGTGGACGTCGAGGGAAGCCTCTGCTGCCTGCGTCCAATTAACACAGTCGGAAACTGAACACGGAGAAAATGGCTCGTTAGGAAGTGGAACCTTTTAAAAACATTGTCATGGTTTCCGCACACAGACGTCTGGTCAGGGGTCAAATCCCAGCGTGATCGACCAATCAGGAGCCAGTGGGATGTACTGCGGCTTCCTGCTGACAGATACAAATAAAGATATTAATAAGAATCAGGTATTAAAATGTCCTGAAACCAGAGTTGATAGGTGGATGAGCAGCAGCTGTATTAGTTCTCTCCACTAATGAACCAAACAGACGGAGGTCTCTTGGTTTATCTGTAGTTTTCAGGAGCTGAGACACAAAGAAACATTAAATCCCGTGAGAATGAACTAAATGACAAACTTGGGACAAATCAAATAAACAGTAAAATGTAGAAAACATCACACAGTCAAACTGACCAATAATATTCCATAAAAGAAACATGATCAGAGAGAATACAAGAGGCCCCAGTATAGATCCCTGAGGAACTCCACAACTTCATCAGTCAGACTTTTGGTCAGAGATGGATAAAAGTTCAGAAAAACATAATATTAACATATGTGATGCAGTGACAGGTCTATATTTTCTTATGACCCTGGATTTGTGCTTTTGCAGAGAACTGCGTGTTTGAGAGTTTAACAGCTCAGTCAATATTCACATCAGAGATGAACAATGAATAAATCACCTCTCGGGTGAAGCAGCTTCCGAACCATTTGTCTGCTCAGGTTTTTAGTCGTGTTGAAAAGTTAGTCTTTCTTTTGCCCGTCATCGTTGTGTCTGAAAATAAGCGAGTAATCGATGCTTCTCTTAGCGGCACTTGATTCTGAGCAGGACACAGTTCGGCAGCTGGATGAAAACACGGAGGAGAAAGGAAAAGGTTCTGATTCTTGTGTTACTGCTGTTCAGTCTCACGATGATGAGCCTCTGCTGCAGCGAGACGTTCGTCAGCCGACATTCTGACCTCGTTCTCCGGGATTTAACCAGAGTTTGAAATCGCCAGAGGCCGGTTCAGAATGAATTAGGTTTCTCTGACATTTCAGTAAATCCCCCTGTTAGTCGGATGTTTCAGATGGATATCAGTTTCATTTCAGCGTGTCCATTACTGGGAGAGATGTCGGGCTATCGTTGTATTCAAGTCACAGGTTTTCTCTTCAGGATAAATCCCTCGCAGCTTCTGAAGAACCCAGAAGGTCATTTACCGGCAGTTAATCCTGGTTTCAAGGTTCCTCCAGGATCCGGCAACACTCGTCTGCACGTCCGGACCGAAATGTTCATCTGCCGCATCATAAAAACTGTTTGAGATCATTTCACACTTTATTTCCTGATCAAACTAACAAACAAACTAGAAGAAGATTGTCAGTTAATTGTTAATTGTTTTTATATATAGTTAACATTCAGTATAAGTTAATTAAGTAATTTGTTTGTTCTAATAAAGACTTAAAGATCACGTTAGTTTGGGGAAATCTTGATGAATGTTTCACGACTTTCTGTCTTTATCAGAGAATTAGAATAATCGGTTAAATGAGAACATAACAACATTCACAGAATCACTTCCTCTTTTAATGGAACTCCAGGTGTTTTAGAATAAAACCTCTCCGAGCATCTTGTTGTCTCTGATACCTGCTGCCCCCCCGCCACCTCCCTCCAGGAGGGACTGGGTTCGGCTCTCAGCCCCGAGAGGTCGGGAGATGAGATGTGACCTTTGAGACAATCAGAGGTGGCCCTGCTCCAACAAACGCTGAATGGCGAGCGGCGGCCCCTCGGCCCGGGTGCAGGGCCCGCCTGTGGATTACATTGATCCTGTGAAACAAAGGCCCGACAGGCTCTTTGTTAATAAACAACAACATGAGAATAAAAGAGGGCGGCTGACGCTGCTTCTGTGAAATCAACGAGAAGAAGAAGAGTTTGTGAAAAGTGAAATATCCCAGAGACACATTCTGAGTCATCAGAGTCTTAAATGAGCAAGAATCAGTCTCAGCAGTTATCTGCTAAAATATCAAACCTCAGTTTAATCTTGAATCAGAGACAGAAACAGAAACAGACCCACAAGTCCATGTTGTGCTCTACTTTATAAGTTTATCATTCAAGATTATAATGAATATTGTCACAGTTTTTATTCACATAAAATGACATTAGGAATTGTAAACTTATACCCCCCCCCCCTCCCCCGCCGCTGGATCCTCCACCCTCTGAAAACACTTCAGTTCCACCTTAAGTCTCTGGCCTGTTTTTTAAGGAGGACTAACTGATTAGTGATGCAGCAGCAAGGCCCGAAATGAGTCCGTCAGCCCCCCCGCGGCCTCCCCCTTCACAGGCTGAATAATAGAGACTAATGCTGCGGTGTGTGTTGTGTGTGTGTGTGTGTTTGTGTGTGTCTGTGTTTGTGTGTTAGTTTCTTTGAGGAGGAAAAATCAGCTGAAATCAGCTCATTTAGAAACTTTTGTGGAATCAAACAAATGAAGCTGCAGATGTTAAATATAATCAACACAGGACTATTTTCTTCAAACACACACGTATATAATATATAAATATATATAGTCTGAGTGCTCTACTTCTTCTCTGGTATTTGATGTGGTGAATCAAAGCGTCTTCAGGGTAATCGCTGCAGCAAAGACACTCAGGTCTGAAAATGCTTTTAAACTGTAACGCACATTTTATTTTTATTTTTTAAAGCGGATGCACAAAACTGCTTCGGCCAGAGAAGAAGAAATATCCCCCCCCCCCCCCCCCCCCCCTTCCTCTCACAAGTGTAGTCCATAGAAAAGCAGGCGGTGGGTGGGATGAGAAGGGCAGTGGGATGGAATATGAAATATTTACAGAGCTTCTTCTTTTCAGCAGAGCGCGGGTGAAGCGGAGGGGAAAGTGAGATGTACTTAACTCGAGGTGTATTTTCTTTTCCAGGCTGAAGAGGAGGAGGGGTGGGGGAGGGGTGTGTGTGTGTGTGTGTGTGTGTGTGGTGACGACTCTGAGCTCCTGAACTGTGTGTCAGTAGCGACTCAGTAGATGAGCAGCTTCTGATTCAGCATCTTTACTCCAGTGAACGTGTTAAAGTTCAGGCTCTGAGATCTACTCAGAGTATAAGAGGAAGAAGTTTCTAACGACATATTACATGAATAGAGTTCAGAGACTATTTCACTGAACCACTGACTTCAAATCAGATAAAACCATCAAATAAAAACAGGTTAGATGTTGAGCATGGAACATGTTCCAAGGCGACAACACCTGCTTGACCAATAACAACTTTATTTTTATTTAATCAAATAACTAAAACCAAACTTATCAGAAACATGAGCACTTGAACACACAACAGTGAGATAATCAACTACCTAAACTCATCGAATGTATTGAACGTCTACTTAGTTTGGTCCATGTCCCATCTGCTAACATGGAGGAGGCTGGGTTCCTGAGCTATACTGCAGCCAGCCACCAGGGGGCGATCCATATGTTCTAACCTGTCTGTCTCTCTCTCCTGACAGAAGCTGGCGGTCAGAACTTGTCCTGTAGGGACGACCAAGCCGCTGTCTCTCATCAAGCCGCCCAGCCAGAGCATCGCCATCTCTGTGGTGCCGGCCAAGACTCCCGTTTCCATGGTGACCGCACACATCAACGGACAGAAGGTGGCGAGTTCGGAGCCGCTGCAGACGTCCCCCATCAACCTCCAGACCGCCGGCAGGGTGGCGGCCACCGGAGTCCACACGTTCAGCAGCAGGAGAGCTGGGGAGCTGCCTCCGTCTCAGGTAACGGCTGAAGCACCTGAAGCACCTGAAACATCTGGAACATCTGCACCATAACAAACCTACACATCGATACAGATGTGAGCCGATCGTTTCACCTGTAAAACGTATCAACACAGTTACTGCAGATCAAAGGCTCAGTGTCTCTGGTCATGTGATCTCCACGCGTGTTCTCTGGAGCTGGAGCCCACACACGTATCAAAGCCAAAGACACGGGAGGCGTGTGTTCTGCTCAGAGTCAGTTTGTGTAGCTGAGTGGAGCAGACAGCACTTCCTGCTTGGTGGTGAGCCTGTCAGCCTGTGGTCCTGTGTGTGGATGGAGGTTCATGAAGCAGCAGATCCACACTGGGAGGTTTGGTCATGTGATGTTCACACAGTGAGAGAAAGTGTCAGATAAACAGAAGAAGTTTCATCTCTTGGTCTGTTAGGATTCAGGTCTGTTCTCCTCCCGCTCTGTATTCAGCTCCACCCCCCCCCGTCAGCTCACAGCCAGGATCAGCCTCGGCTCTGGCAGCCTGCGCACTCTGACTGTAGTCGTACGACCCTGCCGAGAGAGGAGGGCCGAGCCCGGGCCCCTCGGGCTCCGGGTTCATGATCCATGAGTCTGTGCAGCAGACTCACGTACGATGGAACGTGTTTGTTTTCATGTTAGTTTTCATTTATCAAATCATTTAAAGTAAAAATAAAGCCCAGATGTGTTTTTATAGTTTTCACATCATGACCTGACTCCTCGAGGTCTGTGAAGATAAGCTGCTGTGACCCCCCCCCCGTCGTTCAGCCGTCATCTGGACACATTCCCTCGCTCTCCTCAGCCTCTCTCGCCCTCCCTGCCGGACGGTGGGGGTGGGGGGGCCGGTCTTTATGACTGTATTGTTCAGTCTGAGCGCTCCTCACCCAGCTGCTCACCCGTTATCACAGAGCAGTAAAAAGAAAATCCTCTCACAGGCTTCTGCTCGTTTCTCACCTCCGCCAATCCAGAGTCATAAAAGCTCGGCCAATCAGAGGCCACACGCAGAGGAGGTGTGTGTGTATGTGTGTGTGGGGGGGTCCTCTCGACCACCTGGCTGCTGATCTGGAGATCAATAATGAGGTGTAATGGGTTTGATGCTCCGCACGAGTGCACAAGTTAAAGCTGCATTGTCCCAACACGTCAGTGAGAGCAGCTGCAAACAAGAAGAACACGACTCAGGGACGGGAACTTTTTACCACACGTTCAGATTCAGTTTGGATTTTAATCTCTGTGTTTGTTAGGATGAAGGTGAAAGTGTCAGGGACTGAAAACTCAACTTGTCTGGGAACAAACAGCTCGTGAGTTTATTTTGTAGGAGAACATAGGAAAAGTTCAAGTGAGTGTTCATCGAGTGATAAACAAAGCTTCAGATGTTCATAGCTGCTTCTTTTAGTCCTGACATGTTCCTCACATGTTCCTCACATGTTCCTGACATGTTCCTCACATGTTCCTGACACTTTCCTGACGTGTTCCATGAGGGCCGACGCCGGTGTGGACGAGCTGTAAACAGTCTCAGTTGTGTTAGCGCCCGTTAGCTTGACGCGCAGAAACAAAGAGAAGCTTGTATGAATCTGTCTGAGGATCTGCTGCTTTAACGTTGATCCTGCTTCTGTGTCGGGGCTCTTCATCCCGCCGCCCTCAGAAGACTTCTTCATCCTCTTTAAACAGCTGCCAAGGTCGTCTTCGCCATCCGCCTCCGAGTCTCATCAGAGCTGGAGGACGGTGTGACGTCTTCAAGCAG
The DNA here is from genome assembly GCA_006182925.3 of Reinhardtius hippoglossoides. Lineage (NCBI taxonomy): Eukaryota > Metazoa > Chordata > Actinopteri > Pleuronectiformes > Pleuronectidae > Reinhardtius > Reinhardtius hippoglossoides. The sequence goes on along the minus strand of CM031691.1, from coordinate 17,523,496 downwards.
ACGATTTCCCTCTCGGAGCTCAGAGCAGCTAACGACGGAGGAGATGTTGGATGAATCCGTTCAGTCCAGAACACGTTAATTCATCAGGACCCTGAGAACACACACATTCCTGTTTCAACGTCTTCATCTCCCGTTCAGTTCTTAATACATCCATGTAAACTAGTTTGAATTCAAGCTGAGACTTTAACGTTAAATCTATTATTTGAAATCGCTGCCATCTTGCGTGTTGAGGCCATTTGGATTCATGGAGGAGGAGGAGTTTAAGACCTATACTGCAGCCAGCCAGCAGGGGGTTGTTCTGAAAGTTCCAAGCAGGGAACTGGAACAACACTTGACTTGATAAGGTTTCAGGAGGATGAACAGGTTCTGATGCACGGGACGTTCCACTGGTCCATGAGGAGCAAGTTCCAGCTGCTGAAGGTGGTTGAAGACGTCCTGCAGAACTTTGAATGCTCCCTGATGAAGTTATAACAACCTGTCTCCTGCATCACAGGACAGATAAACACAAGGAGGCGTTTGGGTCCTGGAGAAGATTTTATTATCAGAGTTAAATCACGTTTTCAGACTCTCTTTTATGAAAGTAGGTTTTTGAAGCTTTAGTGCAGATGTTGTTTTCTCCGTCTTGTTCTTCTTGAATCCAGATTGTTTGATTCAGGATCAGGTTTGTTTTGAACTCGTTAGAATAAAGAACTGATGTTGTTGTGAAGTCTGTTTATCGTCCTGCAGCTCAGAGCATGAATGAAATGAAAAGATTCTTTATTCACCTTCATGCTGAAGATGGAGGGGGTGGGGTGTGTGTGCGTGTGCGTGTGTGTGTGTGTGTGTGCGCGGCGTGTGTGTGGTGTGTGTGTGACAGGGCTGACAGAGCCTCAGGCAGCGTCCCTCTGCTGGCGGCTGCAGGAACAACCAACTGTCCACAAACACCTCAGAGTTAGAAGTCGAGTTTCTGTGGCTTCACATTTTCCTCCAGATGAATCAAATCATTTATAGTTTATAAACAGATTTGTTTCCATGGAAACTTCAACACAATGAATTCAAGTCAGAGTTATTTATAGCAAATTTAAAAACTACAGGAGTTTAACCAAAGTGTTTTACAATCATGGAAAAAGGAAATAACACAAACCTGGAGGAAAGTTTATGAAATAGAATCTGTAGAAAAGAAAGAAACAGTCGATAGATAAGTTATAAAAGACAGTAACAGCAGTAATGTTGAACTTATGGTTGTTTGACGAAGGGAAATGTAAAATGCATGACTTGTAAATATGAATATCAACACGATCGTAGTTCTCTGTCGTGACAGAACTGAACTCACTGTTCATCCAAAACCAACTCTTTAAAGAACCTGTGAGAATCTACCTCCATGATTTAATCTTCACATTTTCAAGATGGACGACTCGAGTCCTTCTGGTTGTGTCGTGTTTTCAAACGAGAGCTGAAACAGAATCAGGCCGAGTCGGTCGGAGTTCTGTGTTTAGCTTTAGCTTAGCACAAAGACTGGAAACAAAGGGAAACCGTTAGCATGGTTCCTTCCTCTCAGTCGGCCTCATCAGAAAGCATGAGGCACTTTCATGTGTTTCCAGTTAATACACAGCTCCCTCCTCTGTGAGGGGGGGTGGAGTGTTTGCTGCAGAGCTGCCGTCTGTCACTCAACGTGTGGACTTTAGAATTTAAAAGAAAGAACAATCATAAAATAAGAAACAGTTTCATGGTTTGTTAACGGCCGCCGCTGGAGAGGAGGAGGAGGAGAGACAAGCTCGGGTTTGGAGGAAAAGAAGCAGCAATTACGAAAATGAAAGACCCTGCACTGCAAGAATTTTCATCTCTGCAGTTTCCATGGGAACAGGCCTCGGCCACCTCCTCCCCCCGCCTCACTGAGCGGCTGCAGCACAATACAAAGAAATGAAGGGAGGGGAGGGGGAGACCAGAGGGGGGAGGAGAAAGTTTCCTTCATTTCATTTTTCAGATTTTCAGACGAGCAGATGAGAGGTCGAGACGACGCAGGGAAACTAAGAGTCTGAGAGAAAGTTAGAGACAAGGATGAGGAATGTTTTTAATACTAAGATTAAATCACCGAGCAGAGTAATCAGCAGTAAGTTCTTTATTCAGATTCTCAGAGTGATTGTGTCCATCAGTCTCTCGGCTGTCGGTCCAGCACACAGCCGTCTATGTGCCGCTCAGACGTTAACGTCAGCGCAGGTTTGACCTTGGAGCTGAATCGATGTCAGCTGATCTACAGCCTGAACGCCAACATCAGGTCTCAGAACCAGGAAGCTGCTGCAACTGGAAAACAAACAGTAAACAGCTTTATGAGAATCTAGAAGAGCTCCGTGTTCCAGGAACGTTGAGATTTACACACGGTGTTAAACACACATGTTTAAATCTCAACGCTACTAAATCACGTTTTTTATTATTCTCAAGATTTTAGTTTTTAGAAAAACTGTCTTTGTGTTACTTTCATACGAGACACCACCACCAGATGGCACCAGAGGGATCCTGTACGCAACGACAAATACATACAAATATAAAGAGGCGTGGCCTCGTGTTTGCTGCTAGCCGTTTCAGAAATAATGTAAAATGTGTTTTAATTGTGTGTTTTATAAAACATCATTTAATGAAACAACAAAAATGTTTTTTAAGACAGGATTAAAAATATAACTTACATTCATATTATTGTCTTAAAAAATGGTTTAAAGTTGTAGTTTTGAATTGATAAGTTTCTGATCAGACACAAACTGCAGAGACTGAGGCTTCAGCTGCTTTGACTTTATTTCCAAAGCGACGTGTGCAGAGAGAGAAGAAGAGAATCTGCTCTGACTGGTGATGAGGAAACTGGTTAATGGAGGATTTCAGTTTCCTTCAGGAGGTTTAGTGAAGCTCAGAGTTCCATCAGAGGTTAAACTGAATTAAATCTGTGTTAATGTCGCCTGCAGCCGACAGAGGTTCTGAGTCTCACTGAGTCTCTACAGGAATTAAACTGAATCTGTTTCTCTTCATCAGAAAACTCCAACGCTGCAGAATAAAGAGACTCAACACGTCCTGCAGTGTCAGTTCAAACCTCAGGTTCATTCCACCGTCTCAGGTTGTTCGATGATAAACGTGGAGTGTGGAGCACAGTGGGGCTCCCCTTGTGGTGGATGTTGGTCACTACAACAACAGAATGATGTGTTTCAGGTTAAATCAGAAGCTGCTTTCATTTCTGTAGGAGACTCAACAGTGTGACGTCGGTGCAGATGTTTGAACAGCTGCACATGTGTAACTGGTGTAACTGGTGGGTTCGTTTCAGATGCTGGGAACTCTCACTGCTGTGCCCATCAAGGTGCCTCAAGTCAGCTCCCTGCACCGGCTGGCAGGACAAGCAGCCACTGTGCTACCTCAGGTAACACACACAGACACACACAGACACACACAGACACACACAGACACACACAGACACACACACACACACACACACACACACACACACACACACACACACACACACACACACACACACACACACACACACTCAGAGTTCATCAAGTGAAGTTTTATTAAACTGTCTATTTGTTTTATTTTGAAAGTTCAGAAGTATTTCAGTGAATGTTGAGAGAAGAAGTTTGATCCTGTCAGAGCGCACAGTGGTTACTATGGTAACCTGTATAGAGACATGTGTAAGTTTGGTTTCAGGTCCTGAAGCCGTCGGAGTCATTAACAGTTTCTCGTGGTCGTTGTGCAGGTCAGGCCAAAGACCCAGATCCCGGACAGCCTTCCCCACAGCCCCTGTCAGGAGCTGCAGCCGCTCAGCCTGCAGAGGGCCACCGCCGTGGTCAGTCCCAAGAGCCAGGGCCCCACCCTGCCCACCGCCAACAGCACCTTCAGTCCAGACCACCAGCCCAACGGCCAGAGCGACGCCTCGCCGCCCCCGCCCCCGCCCCCGCCCGGCCCCGGCCCCGGCCCCTCCCCATGGCCCGTCGGGGGGGCCAGACTCCAGCAGTCCGGCCCAGCACGCCTCAGCCGTACCCGGCGTGGCGTACGCCATCATTGCCGCTTCTCCCGCCACAGGAAACGGAGTGTCTGCTGTCAGCGAGGCCGTCAAGGTGCAGCCACTGTTCTTCAGAGCGGAAATAATTTACTGATCAGACGACATCTTTGATTTAAAGTCACATTTATAACAGAAAATCTAAATTTATAAAATAATTTTAAATGATTTAGTCAACTAAATTGAAACCAGCCTTTATTGAAGGATGAGACTGACGTGCTTCTTTTAAACGTCACAGATTTAAACTTTTTTGACACAGAAGACTTTTATTTTGAAAGAGAAACACTTATTATTCACAGGTTTAATAACGATTAAGTTTTGTGAAATTTCTTTTGATTTATTTAATATTTAGATACATTTTAGAAAATGATTCCTCTGATCAGAAGTTGAATCTGTGTGTGTCTGTGTTTCCAGGTGATAATAATCCAGCCGCAGGCCCCCAGCAGCACCGAGGGGCCCCCGGGGGCCCCGGCTGACCTGCCGCCCCAGGAGGCTCCGCCCGCGCCCAAGTCCCCGTCGCAGAAGAAGGACGAGGACCCCGAGGTGAGAAAACTTCCAACTGATTAATGAAGCGTCAGCGGCGCTCTGACTCTTTGCAGCTTCGCTAACGTCTTCTCTGCGTCTCTGACAGAAAATCTCCTTCATGGTCGCGCTCGGCCTCGTCACCACAGAACATCTGGAGGGTGAGTTCTCGCTCAGGAGTTCCACTCTTATTCACTCGATGTTCAAAGTTTGAAAAGTTACATGATAATTCATTAACAAGAAAGAAAATGTTTGTTTCTGTTTTATTAAAGGATTATTCTGTCTTTTGTTTGAGCAGAGATTCAGACGAAGCGCCAGGAGAGGAAGAGGCGAAGCACGGCCAACCCGGCGTACAGCGGCATGTTCGAGCCCGAGGTCAGAGAAGTACTGATGACAGATTCAACTTTCACTTCACAGATTAAAGTTTCACTTCAGAGATTAAAGTTTCACTTCAGAGATTAAAGTTTCACTTCAGAGATTAAAGTTTCACTTCAGAGATTAAACTGTGTCGTGGAAACAAGTCACACTTTTTAAACTGATGTTTTTGTTTCTGCAGCGTAAACGACTGGCGTCACATTACCTGAACAGCGCCCTCTTCCTGTCAGCACGAGGTAAAACACGTTCAACTTTATTCAGAACTGAAATTATCATTTCAATTAATTATCCAAAATCCAGAAAGAAAGAAAACACTGAAATCTGCTTGAGAAGAAAAAAGAGTAAAAGCTTCAGCAAATAAATAAACGAGTCTAGAAAATAAAAACTAATAAAATAAAACTAATAATTCGATTACTTCTGCTTCCGTTGAGGCTCCGCCCACACCAACACACCACATGTCACATGACCTTTCGCTGGTCATGTGATGTAAACAGGAAGCAGTGTTGACTAGTGGTGAGGAAAGGAGATGATCTAGTGGTTATGAAAGGAGATGATCTAGTGGTTAGGAAAGGAGATGATCTAGTGGTTAGGAAAGGAGATGATCTAGTGGTGAGGAAAGGAGATGATTTAGTGGGTAGGAAAGGAGATGATTTAATGGTTATGAAAGGAGATGATCTAGTGGTTAGGAAAGGAGATGATCTAGTGGTTAGGAAAGGAGATGATTTAGTGGTTATGAAAGGAGATGATCTAGTGGTTAGGAAAGGAGATGATCTAGTGGTTAGGAGAGGAGATGATTTAGTGGTGAGGAAAGGAGATGATCTAGTGGTGAGGGAAGGAGATGATCTAGTGGTGAGGAAAGGAGATGATCTAGTGGTTATGAAAGGAGATGATCTAGTCGTTAATAAAGGAGATGATTTAGTGGTTAGGAAAGGAGATGATCTAGTGGTTATGAAAGGAGATGATCTAGTGGTTAGGACAGGAGATGATCTAGTGGTTAGGAAAGGAGATGATCTAGTGTTTAGGAAAGGAGATGATCTAGTGGTTATGAGAGGAGATGATCTAGTGGTTATGAAAGGAGATGATCTAGTGGTTATGAAAGGAGATGATCTAGTGGTTATGAAAGGAGATGATCTAGTGGTTAGGACAGGAGATGATCTAGTGGTTAGGAAAGGAGATGATCTAGTGGTTATGAAAGGAGATGATCTAGTGGTAGGAAAGGAGATGATCTAGTGGTTATGAAAGGAGATGATCTAGTGGTGAGGAAAGGAGATGATCTAGTGGTTATGAAAGGAGATGATCTAGTGGTGAGGAAAGGAGATGATCTAGTGGTTATGAAAGGAGATGATCTAGTGGTGAGGAAAGGAGATGATCTAGTGGTTATGAGAGGAGATGATCTAGTGGTTATGAAAGGAGATGATCTAGTGGTTATGAAAGGAGATGATCTAGTGGTTATGAAAGGAGATGATTTAGTGGTTATGAAAGGAGATGATCTAGTGGTTATGAAAGGAGATGATCTAGTGGTGAGGAAAGGAGATGATCTAGTGGTTATGAAAGGAGATGATCTAGTGGTTATGAGAGGAGATGATCTAGTGGTTATGAAAGGAGATGATCTAGTGGTTAGGAAAGGAGATGATCTAGTGGTTATGAAAGGAGATGATCTAGTGGTTATGAAAGGAGATGATCTAGTGGTTATGAGAGGAGATGATCTAGTGGTTAGGAAAGGAGATGATCTAGTGGTTATGAAAGGAGATGATCTAGTGGTTATGAAAGGAGATGATCTAGTGGTTAGGAGAGGAGATGATCTAGTGGTTATGAAAGGAGATGATCTAGTGGTTAGGAGAGGAGATGATCTAGTGGTTATGAAAGGAGATGATCTAGTGGTTATGAAAGGAGATGATCTAGTGGTGAGGAAAGGAGATGATCTAGTGGTTATGAAAGGATATGATCTAGTGGTTATGAAAGGAGATGATCTAGTGGTTAGGAAAGGAGATGATCTAGTGGTTAGGAAAGGAGATGATCTAGTGGTTATGAAAGGAGATGATCTAGTGGTTATGAAAGGAGATGATCTAGTGGTTATGAAGGAGATGATCTAGTGGTTAGGAAAGGAGATGATCTAGTGGTTATGAAAGGAGATGATCTAGTGGTTATGAAAGGAGATGATCTAGTGGTTAGGAGAGGAGATGATCTAGTGGTTATGAAAGGAGATGATCTAGTGGTTAGGAGAGGAGATGATCTAGTGGTTATGAAAGGAGATGATCTAGTGGTTATGAAAGGAGATGATCTAGTGGTGAGGAAAGGAGATGATCTAGTGGTTATGAAAGGATATGATCTAGTGGTTATGAAAGGAGATGATCTAGTGGTTAGGAAAGGAGATGATCTAGTGGTTATGAAGGAGCCTTGCCGCTGCCTGGTTCTCCCTCTGGTGTTTCCTGCTGCTCGTCTTCACCTTTAACCTTTAACCTTTAACCTTTAACCTTTAACCTTGACGTGTGCGTGGCCACTAACCTCTGCTCTGCTTCCATTCACACGCCAGACTCTGAGGATTTCTGCTGGAAGGTACGTCACATGACACCTACATGTTTTACTTTGGAAAACTTTCTAACATCTTTTATCACTAATTCTGAAAAGTTACAAAATATATTCAGCTCAAATTCTAGGGTTAGGGTTAGCAAAACAAAACTAAGTTTCTCAAACTTGGTGAAATTCAGAAAACAACAATTGAGCTTCTGTAGATTTTCAAGAAATCTAAAGTTCATCAAAATTTCAGTCTCATTAAATATTCATCTGCTGGGAAAATGTAAACGTCTGAGGTTAATAAACACGTCATATTAATTAATATCTGTTTTTTATCTGATAGTTTAAAATATTTAACTTTGTCCAATAATAAATTTAAATGTGAACTAATTTGTCATTTCACTGCTGCTTCACATTTCACAGTTTTTCTGTTTCTGACTCAACTTAAAAGTTTTAACGAAACATAAACAGTTTATTAAATCTGAATAATTGTGTGGTTAACTGGTGTTGTGGCGCCCCCTCAGGAGGACGTGGAGCATGACGACCACTGTGCCATCTGTAAGGAGGACGGAGAACTGCAGCTCTGCCACAACTGCCCCCGAGCCTTCCACCCCCACTGCCTCCAGCCGCCCCTCAGGACCCCCCCCAGGGGCCCTGGTACTGCCCCAAGTGTCAGAAGAAGGTACTGCACTTGATTACACCGACGTCAGGGAGGTTGTTTTTTTTAACTGAAGAAGAAAAGACGAGATGAAACGTTAGTTTCGTTCACAGAGTTAGCTAGCTTAGCATAAAGACTGGAAACAGGTGGAAACAGTTTCCAAGATCTTTCTCTAATTTAAACAATCGAACAGTTTAAAGAGAAAAACAGACGAACACAGATGATGATGATGAAGATGATGATGATGATGATGATGATGATGATGATGATGATGTCGTCTGCTCCTCAGGTTTTGAACAAAGAAAACATGTCGTGGCCTCAGAACTTTGTTCAGTCCTACGTTACACACAAGACGGGTGAGAACGAGCATCTGTCTTCACATGAGTGTGTGTGTGTGTCGTTTTATACATGCTCTGATGAAGTGTGTGTGTGTGTGTGTGTGTGTGTGTGTGTCTGTGTGTGTGTGTGTGTGTGTGTGTGTGTGTGTGTGTGTGTGTTCGTGTGTGTGTGTGTGTGGTGTGTGTGAGAGCAGTGAGGCAGGAGGAGAAGCGACGACTCCTGAGAAGAAACAACGAGCTGAAGAAAGAATGTTCTCATCTGGAGGAACAAGACGAACAACTCAACCAGACGCTGAAGGTAAACACACACACACACACACACACACACACACTCACACACACACAATGAAGTCGTAGATCAGCTGATTTGACCACAGTTGACAACAGCAGCCTGAGGTCATGTGACTGTGAAAGACAGGAAGTGACTGTGTTGTTTCCGCAGCAATGCCAGGACGTGCGGGAGCGACTCCTCGATCAGCAGAGAGACACTCACGCGTCGCTCGACCGCCTCAAGGCTCTCATCAGGCTGATCCAGCGCGACCAGCTCATCCAGGTCACCATGACGACCACGGCCACCATCGCCGCCTCCTTGCTCTCCCAGTCCTGGATCAAACCCACCAGCACCAGCACCGCCACCCCGGGGCCGTCGGACACGCCCCTGCAGAAGAACCACGCCCACAGCCAGGACAATGTCAACAACTAGCCCCGCCCCCTGCGGTCGTCGAGGACGGTGATTTCTTTCAAAGTTTCCATCTTTTCTCCGAGAGCCGAAACAAACTGAGCCTCGATCCTCCACTCGATTCAAGTATTTTTTAAAATCCAACACCTACAGTGCTTACGAGATTTCTTTCTTTTTTTAAGTTCTTTTCTATTTATTCATGTTCTTGGCCTTAATGTATTTATTACAAAACGTTAGACGACTGAGCCGTCGCAGGAAACCGGGAGTTTTTCTGCGCGCTCCGAAAGATATTTCCCTTTTTTAACACAGGTATAATAACTGTTCTGCGCTTAGCGAGAGAGAACGGCCGAGTTAGAGGAAGCGAGCGAGCGTGGATGCAAGTGAACGACTGTACATTGATATATCTGAGTAGATGTTTGTTCTCATTCTCCTATGAACAATGTTTTTTGCCATAATAATTCAGGAAGATGTTTCATGGTGTATGTAAACGAGCCTTCAAACAAAAACAGAGAATAACTTTTTTTCAGTATTAATAGAGTTAAAGTCAAAGAAAAAAGTATTTAAGATAAAACTACAGAAATTAGCATTTCTAGTGGAGATTTTAGTATTTTCATGCTGATGCCTGTTGATAAATGTAAGTTTGGAGTATTCAAGGGGATCACTGTACATATGTTGTATTATTATTATGATTATTATGATTATTAATATCATCATCGCAGGTTTTCTTGGTTGTCAAACATCTGAAACTGAAGCGAGTCCCTGTTTGTAAAACTGACGAAACACAAACAAGAACATGAGTTTGATTAAGATTTAAATTTTAAACGTTTATTCTTCAAAGGAGACATATTCAGGCTGATCATTTTAATAAGTGTAAAATGTTCTAATGTTCAAAAGCCCGGAGCAGCAGAACTTTAAATTCACTAAAACACACGAGAGGAAACAAACTGTGGAAAACTTCTTATGTCTCCTTTAAATTTAAAACGTGATTTCATATGTTTTTCCTCCTTTTCTTCTAAAAGGTGAAAACGTGTTAAATTTAGATTTGATGCTTTTCAGTAATTTCCTTGTTTCTGCTTCAGCTCATTTTCTTGTTTGAGGAAACAAACAGTTCCAACCTCCAGTTTGGTTTGTTCCCAGCTGCACTCGAACACAACACGTCGACGCCTGAGTTCAGTCCACGTGCGATGCATCCGCTCCCCCCCCCCCCCCCCCCCCCCCTTCCCCTTTAACCAGTATAGAAAATATGCCAAAAACTCTTTGTTTTTGTACTGGGATCGTTCATCACAATGTCCATTGTGCTTTTCCCCTCCTCCCTGACTGTTTTATATTTTTGGCGTTGACTCTTTTTTTACTGGTGTTTCGGAGCGTTTCCACGGCGACGAGCCCGCGAAGCGACAGACGGACGCTGCCTCAAGTACAAATCCTCTCAATCCAGGGTTTTCGTCTTTGTTTGCGTCATTTTGTAGAAACCAGTCACTCACATGGGACAACTCTGTCAAACTGCAACAACACTTTGACTGTCGGGGGACGAGCCGGACGCAGAGGACGGCGTCCTGGTTACAAGACAAACAGAACCAGGGCGCCGCCGCCACGTCTCGCCCGCTCCACTGATCTCACTAGTCTTCCTGCTGGTCCAGAGAGGTTCCGTCTAAATGTTGAAAACGTAGATTTAGTCCATTTTTTATTTGCTGTGGTCACCACAGCGGAGCTGCAGCTCTCTGACACCTGCTGATGCACAAACATGAACAAATGGTGGAAATAATTCAGAGGAAAATGCCTTTATCAAGAAAAGAGAAAAGACTTGTGATGTTAGATGATTTTATTTGAATTGCATCATATCCTGATCGTGTGTTTGTTCTGTGACGTATCGAAGATGCTGAGCGGATCCGTGTCGTTGGAGAAACTTTGTCTGCATAGAAATTAAATCCTGGTTCAACAAGTCCGACTCAAAGTTAAACTAATAAATATATCATGATAATATTCCTGAAGAACCAGATCGTCCAACACGTGAAGCGACTTCCTCTCGATCAGGAGCGACTTCCTCTCGATCAGGAGCGACTTCCTCTCGATCAGGAGCGACTTCCTCTCGATCGGTGAAGAGACTTCCTCTCGATCAGGAGCGACTTCCTCTCTATCAGGAGAGACTTCCTCTCGATCAGTGAAGCGACTTCCTCTCGATCGGTGAAGAGACTTCCTCTCGATCAGGAGCGACTTCCTCTCGATCGGTGAAGCCACTTCCTCTCGATCAGGAGCGACTTCCTCTCGATCAGTGAAGCGACTTCCTCTCGATCAGGAGCGACTTCCTCTCGATCAGGAGCGACTTCCTCTCGATCAGGAGCGACTTCCTCTCGATCAGTGAAGCGACTTCCTCTCGATCGGTGAAGCGACTTCCTCTCGATCAGGAGCGACTTCCTCTCGATCAGGAGCGACTTCCTCTCGATCAGGAGCGACTTCCTCTCGATCAGGAGCGACTTCCTCTCGATCAGTGAAGCCACTTCCTCTCGATCAGGAGCGACTTCCTCTCGATCAGTGAAGCGACTTCCTCTCGATCAGGAGCGACTTCCTCTCGATCGGTGAAGCGACTTCCTCTCGCTCGGTGAAGCGACTTCCTCTCGATCAGGAGCGACTTCCTCTCGATCAGGAGCGACTTCCTCTCGATCAGGAGAGACTTCCTCTCGATCAGGAGCGACTTCCTCTCGATCAGGAGCGACTTCCTCTCGATCAGGAGCGACTTCCTCTCGATCAGGAGCGACTTCCTCTCGATCAGGAGCGACTTCCTCTCGATCAGGAGCGACTTCCTCTCGATCAGGAGAGACTTCCTCTCGATCAGGAGCGACTTCCTCTCGATCAGTGAAGCGACTTCCTCTCGATCAGGAGCGACTTCCTCTCGATCAGTGAAGCGACTTCCTCTCGATCAGGAGCGACTTCCTCTCGATCAGGAGCGACTTCCTCTCGATCAGTGAAGCGACTTCCTCTCGATCAGGAGCGACTTCCTCTCGATCAGTGAAGCGACTTCCTCTCGATCAGTGAAGCGACTTCCTCTCGATCAGGAGCGACTTCCTCTCGATCAGTGAAGCGACTTCCTCTCGATCAGGAGCGACTTCCTCTCGATCAGGAGCGACTTCCTCTCGATCAGTGAAGCGACTTCCTCTCGATCAGGAGCGACTTCCTCTCGATCAGTGAAGCGACTTCCTCTCGATCAGTAAAGCGACTTCCTCTCGATCAGTGAAGTGACTTCCTCTCGATCAGTGAAGCGACTTCCTCTCGATCAGGAGCGACTTCCTCTCGATCAGTGAAGCGACTTCCTCTCGATCAGGAGCGACTTCCTCTCGATCGGTGAAGCGACTTCCTCTCGATCGGGAGCGACTTCCTCTCGATCAGGAGCGACTTCCTCTCGATCAGTGAAGCGACTTCCTCTCGATCAGGAGCGACTTCCTCTCGATCAGGAGTGACTTCCTCTCGATCAGTGAAGTGACTTCCTCTCGATCAGTAAAGCGACTTCCTCTCGATCAGTGAAGTGACTTCCTCTCGATCAGTGAAGCGACTTCCTCTCGATCAGGAGCGACTTCCTCTCGATCAGTGAAGCGACTTCCTCTCGATCAGGAGCGACTTCCTCTCGATCAGTGAAGCGACTTCCTCTCGATCAGGAGCGACTTCCTCTCGATCAGTGAAGTGACTTCCTCTCGATCAGTGAAGTGACTTCCTCTCGATCAGTGAAGCGACTTCCTCTCGATCAGGAGCGACTTCCTCTCGATCAGTGAAGCGACTTCCTCTCGATCAGGAGCGACTTCCTCTCGATCAGTGAAGAGACTTCCTCTGAACCTTAAATCTGTTTTACTAAACTCTTCTAGTTTAAAGGTTCACAGACCAAATCGAAACGTTAACTCAGAATACGGATCCTGGTGTTTGAGACGTTTGAACAAAGTCTGAGTCGAGGTTTTAAAGTAGTTTGTTAATTATCAAGATCAAGACGAATATGAAGACGTTTTGTTTTGTTCGGATCAGAAGCTCCGAATAAACAGTTCTAATAAAGAAACATAAAAACTGTGGGAAACGTTCGGTTGAAGAAACAAAAGGTTATTTATCAGCTGCTTGTTTCTGGTTCACTTGGCTTTTAGACGAACGGCGTGCTGATCAGTGAGCAGCTGCGACGCCACGTGACGCAGTGCGAGTTTCACCTGAGCTGCGGACGCTGCAGGTGACGTCATAAAAACCATATCAGCGCTCTGTCACATCGACCCCGCCCCCCTGTCAGACCCCGCCCCCTGGAAATTAACCATTAAAGGCCCCTCCCATCACCCGCCCCCGACCTCGTCATCCATTTCTAGAAATCTTCTCCGGGAGAAACTGTGCAGTGCTTAAACAGATCTATTTTAATACACAACTCAACATTTGAACAAATAAGAAAAAAGACGTAGAACATTTTTATATTCTTTTATCAAGGAGCAAAAAAAAGAACAGAACATTTCTATCGTTTGCTGGTTCTGACTCTTTGTATGATTTCCGCCACAAGGAGGCGCCGACACGACGAGGGCGTTTAGATGGAAATGAAAATGTCTGTTGAAGTAGAAGTTTCTTGGTCAAGGGGACTGTCCAGTGGATAGTGTGTATAGGAAAGTGTTTGTCTTAAATATGCCAATGTAGTTTTTTCTTCTTTATGATGCATTAAAAACTTGATGGATGGACGTTGGTAAATGGTTAAAGAGTAGTCTCACTTTTTTGTACCAAGTTCTTACAAAAAATTGAATCATTAATAAACAAATTCAAGAACAAAACCTTTGATTCCAGTGAGTTTTTGTCTTTTACACAGAATCAGGATCAAATGTTCACAAATCTCTGACCTCGACAAACGTGTTCTGAACTTTCAGCTGATTTATTCAAATGTAACAAGTGCATTTTGGTATTAAAAGGGTCAAAGGTCACGGTTTCCAGACAGTAACTATCACATTTTATTTATTAGGACTCAAACCAGAAGCCTCTGTTCTGCTGAAATGTGAATTCAAAACATTAATAAATGACTATTTATTTATTGATCATGTTTTGTTTGTACTGTTTATCGACCGGACATTGTCAGAATGAAATGCGGGTGGAGAAGGTGAAGAAAACAAGCAGCGCTACCAGCTGAGCTAACAAGCTCCTAGCGGTTTGACCCCCGGAGGCAGCGGCGGAGGGCGGTTCAGTCAATCTGCTCTTTTTCAAGCTAAAGGTCAAAACATCCTGAGAACAGATTTCATTCAGTCGCTGTCTGACACGAAGCAGATCTTTAGAAATGTAGAGAAACGTTGTGTCGGTGGATCCAGAGCCGCACCGACCGGCCGCCTCAGGGCGCCACTTCTCCAGCCGCACGGCGAGAAGCGAACACGGTGTGGAAGTGCTCGATGAGCAGCTCGGTGAAGATGTTGATGGGCGTCAGAGCCGTGAGGGAGATGGAACCGTGACGAGGCCAAACCAGGTTCACCCCGAACACACACGACAAGTTGGACGCACTCATCTTGTTACTGATGCTCTCCTGAGACACCTGAGGCGACCAATCAGACGACCAATCAGACGACCAATCAGACGGGCTCATCAGCGATTAGCACAAACACGATAAACCAACAAGTACTGATGACTTCAAACACGTGCAACAACGAGTTAGTGACACGGGACGAGTCTTTACGATGTTTAAACCTTGAACAGAAACGATTGTGATCAGATCAGACCAGACCTGATCAGACCAGATCAGACCAGACCAGACCAGACTCACCATGTGGAGGAAACTCAGCAGAAACTTCACCACGATGAAATTATGTTCAGGAAGACTTTCAACGATCTGTTTGCACCTCGTCACTCGGAGGATGTTCTCCACATCTGAGACGCAGGAGAAAACAACGACTTATACATTCATATAAACTAGTTAATAAAGATTAATAAATAACTAATATAGATGATTTCTCCACGGGGACTCACTGAGGAGGTCCTGGACTTGGCTGTGGACTCGGAACGTGAGCACAGGTTCTGGGAGTTCTCGGAGGAACGTCTTCAGGATCACAGCCGGAACATGGACGTCACCGTAAAGAGCAAAGTTCACAGGCTTCCCTTCAAGAAGGACACAAATATATATACGTGCATATTTATATATTAGAAAAGTGATTTATGAATCAACACAGATATGATTTGTTCTTTAAAACTCAGCTGATCTTCACTTCCTGTTGCTGCAGATCAAGACTCACCGAGGTTATAGAGTTTCTGAACGTCCTTAATGAGCTGAACACGAGCCGAGCGCCGGAAGAGTCCCTCTGTCCTCAGACCTGGGACACAGGGACAGAGACAATGAGACTAGAGACACAGGGACAGAGACACTGAGACAATGAGACAGGGACAGAGACACTGAGACAGAGACAATGAGACACAGAGACACTGGGACAGAGACACTGAGACAGAGACACTGAGACAGAGACACTGAGACTAGAGACACAGGGACTAGAGACAATGAGACAGAGACACTGAGACACAGGGACAGAGACACAGAGACACTGAGACTAGAGACACTGAGACACAGGGACTAGAGACAATGAGACAGAGACACAGACTAGAGACACTGAGACACAGAGACACACAGACACTGATACACAGGGACAGAGACACTGAGACACTGAGACACAGAGACTAGAGACACTGAGACACTGAGACACAGGGACAGAGACAATGAGACAGAGACAGAGACACTGAGACACAGACACTGAGACAATGAGACACTGGGACAGAGACACTGAGACTAGAGACACTGAGACACAGGGACAGAGACACTGAGACACAGAGACACTGGGACAGAGACACTGAGACACTGAGACACAGGGACAGAGACACTGAGACACAGAGACACAGAGACAATGAGACACTGGGACAGAGACACTGAGACTAGAGACTAGAGACACTGAGACAGAGGGACAGAGACACTGAGACACAGAGACACAGACTAGAGACACTGAGACACTGAGACACAGAGACAGAGACACTGAGACACAGACAATGAGAGACACTGAGACAAAGAGACACTGAGACACTGAGACACAGAGACACAGAGACCAGGAACAGTTGTGTAGACGAACTGCTCCACATACAAATATACACTTTGTGTGTTTGTCCTGTGGGGACCGACTCGGGGGGTTTGTCCTGTGGGGACCGACTCGGGGGTAGCGGGTGTCTCACCGTTCTCCTTCAGGTATCGAACCGTCTGAAGCAGCACAGGAGGAATCAGCTCGTCCCGGTTCTTCTCTCGGATGCTTCAAACAAACACGTTTGAATAATCGATTAGTTTTGGATCAGTTGTGATTTTAATAAAAAGCGTCGGTGAACAGACTCACTACTGAAGACTGACTCCGAACTGCTGAGTGGGCAGGGGGGGGCGGGGCGGCGGCGTCTTCCCGGAGGGGGGGGCTCCGCCTTTCTGAGCCGCTCGCAACTTTTCATCATGTCTGAGAAAAACAGACAAATTATGATTCTGAACAAATTAAAACTCACGTGACCGGTACCTGAGGTCACGTGACCGGTACCTGAGGTCACGTGACCGGTACCTGAGGTCACGTGACCGGTACCTGAGGTCACGTGACCGGTACCTGAGGTCACGTGACCGGTACCTCAGGTCACGTGACCGGTACCTCAGGTCACGTGACTCGTACCTGAGGACACGTGACCCGTACCTCAGGTCACGTGACCGGTACCCGAGGTCACGTGACCGGTACCCGAGGTCACGTGACCGGTACCTCAGGTCACGTGACCGGTACCTGAGGTCACGTGACCCGTACCTCAGGTCACGTGACCGGTACCTGAGGTCACGTGACTCGTACCTGAGGTCACGTGACCCGTACCTCAGGTCACGTGACCGGTACCTGAGGTCACGTGACCCGTACCTGAGGTCACGTGACTCGTACCTGAGGTCACGTGACCCGTACCTGAGGTCACGTGACCCGTACCTGAGGTCACGTGACCGGTACCTCAGGTCACGTGACCGGTACCTGAGGTCACGTGACTCGTACCTGAGGTCACGTGACCCGTACCTCAGGTCACGTGACCGGTACCTGAGGTCACGTGACTCGTACCTGAGGTCACGTGACTCGTACCTGAGGTCACGTGACCCGTACCTGAGGTCACGTGACCCGTACCTGAGGTCACGTGACCGGTACCTCAGGTCATGTGACTCGTACCTGAGGACGTCCGGCGGGACGATGAGCTGCTCGTAGTTCACGTGTTCTCTCAGTTCATCCAGAAAGTTCACGTACGTCAACTTCTTCCCAAACTTGTGGCTGAAGGAAACAAAAGGAAACAAAAGGAAACAAAAGGAAAGTGAGGAAGTGACGAGAGTTTGAGATTCGACAGGTGAGAAGCTTTCTACCTGATCAGAGGTTTGAAGATGTTCCAGAAGATTCGGATGAAGTTCGTGGGATGAACGACGTAAAGAGTTTTCAGGTTCTTCTTGTATCTGAAACAAAGTGAGGACTTTAGTTTCAGAACGTCTTCAGGTTCCAGGGAGAACAGCGAGGTGACGTACTTCCTGTCGAACTCGTCGTACGCTTCTCGTAACCACTTCATCGACGGCTTGTTGCTGCTCCTCAGACCGTGATGGAAATACACCAGGATGTAGTCCATCTCCACGTACTGGTCCAGCGTGAACTTCAGGTACCTGCACCACAGACAAGTTGTGAGTAACCGCTCTGCGCCACCCGTGTGTTTCCTGCGTGCGGCCGGACTCATGGACGTACTCGAGCAGCCGCCGGTGGTTCAGCTGGTGCGATGGAGGCAAACAGCAGCTGCTGAAGACGATCAACTTCCTGCCGTACTTGTCGTCTCCTGGAGACGGACGAGTTAGAATGAACTTTGTTTAAACTCTTTGCATCCTCCACTGAAACATTGTGATGCAAGAAGAACAAAGATCCTGATTCCAAAGAAACGTTAACGTCAGTAAATCTCAGTTCAATAATCACATTGAGAAGCTTTAGTCTGGAAATGTGTGAGACAAGTGACGAGTCTCTGCTGGTTCGACTGACCTGAGACCTGGACGATGCCGTGTCGAGCCACGTCATAGTACGGGTGGGAGGAGTCAGGAAGGACCGACGATGGAGCGTCTGTGACACACGTCTGATCTTCCTCCTCCTCCTCCTCCTCCTCCCTCCTCTTCCTCCCTCTGCAGCTCTGTCACAGTGGAACACAGATACTCAACAACACGAGAAGAAGCTGGAAGATTCACACACATGATTTAAAACTGAAAACAGGAAGTGAAACGAGAAGATTCTGAACTGATATTAATAAATAATACATTTACATCACAGGTTGATTCAAAAACAAACTAGAAACAGACTAAATGAAAACTCTCAGATCACAACCTAATGAAACATGATTTAATTATAAAACCAGTTTAAACATGATTTAATATGAAACCAGTTCAAACATCATTTAATTATAAAACCAGTTCAAACACATCCTGATTATCAGACGCTGTTTTTCTGAGGGAAGTTTCTTATAAACACAATCATCTGATAAGAGACAGGAAACAATCAGAGGGCAAGAGACCGCACAACACAAACACACACAACCAGACACACACAACACAACCCGTTCCACATGAAGACACACAACCAGTTCCACATGAAGACCAGAACCACACACACGCAACAAAGACACAACACAACCAGACACACACAACACAACCAGTTCCACATGAAGACACACAACCAGTTCCACATGAAGACACACAACCAGACACACACAACACAACCAGTTCCACATGAAGACCAGAACCACACACACGCAACAAAAAGACACAACACAAACACAAAGACACACAACACAACCAGCTCAACACAAAGACACACACGTGTGTGACTTGTGTGTTTTTAAACTCACCAATGTCCGCGAGCTGCTCCAGGTCAGATGCTGACGTCATATCTGCGTCGTCCTGAAAGAGGGAATACGGATGATGACGTCACATTTTTAAACTCGCACCTGAGACATAAAACCTCGTTAATCGAACTAAGTGACGGTGTGACGTCACGAGTTTACCTGTCGACGCGCCACGTGGTGTCCGAGGTGTAGTCCAAACAAACAAACAAACAAACAAACAAACAAACAAACAGGAAACAGCGAAATGAGCTCAGGTGAGTTTCAGAGTAAAAAGTGAAACTTCCTCAAACTGGAGCAGCGACGGTCTGCGCATGCGCAGGAGGAGGAGGAGGAGGAGGAAACTCTTTATTCAAATGATATCAAATCTCTTTCATCTTCACATGTTCTCTTATTTCCATGATATTCTACAGAGTCACAGCTGGAGGTAGAAACCAGAACCTGCAGAAGAAGAAGAAGAAGAAGAAGAAGAAGAAGAAGAAGAAGACGTGACAACAAAGAGAAGATCAGGTTGTGTTGCTGTAAAGTGGTGAAAACCTGACCCCTGCTGGACAGAAGTGGGAAGTACAGCAGCTCAGTGATGATGAACCAAACATTAGTTTCTGCAAAATGTGAAACTGAATTTATTTAATTCTCATATTCTGAAATTTACTGATTCCAATTCTCCGCTGAAACTTGGTGAGTTGAAACATTTTTACTGTTTTTACAGATGTGGAATTAAATATTTTGTCAAAGAAACAATAAAAGTTCCAAAGATATTAAATGTACAATTATATTAACAACCAGAGAGATTTCCACGTTTTTGCTAAAATCACAAAAAAAAGGATCAAATGTGCTGATCTGAGCTAAATGCTAACGTGAGCATTATAGTTTAATACTTAACACAAAGTACTAGACAATCATAATAATTCATTATAATAATTCAAGTATTTCAAGTTTTCTTTTTATTTCCTTCGTAGTTCATTATTTCTATAGTGAAGGAAAATCAGGACGATAAAAACCAACAATAAATAGAAAATATGAACATTCAATCATCACCAGATTTTAGATCCTCGTTGTGCTTCAGTATTTTTTATCTTTTAAAATCTGTTTTGTGTTTTAATTTTCAGGAACAGATTAGTTCTGCTTCTTATCGGCGTTCGACAGTTCAGTGTTTGTGTTCACGATGATAAACACGACACCGGGGACGAGACTGGCAACACAATCTGCTCCTATCAGCTGCACACAGACACACAACACGCAGGGACACAACAACACAACACACAGACACACAACACGCAGACACACAACAACACAACACGCTGAAACACAACAACCCAAACACACAACCAGCAGGGACACAACAACACAAACACCACACAGCAGAGTGTGTGTCTGAGGACATAAAAACAAAAAGGAAGTTGGATGTGGTTTTGTGTGATTATGCAAATGAGGGGGGGGGGGGGGGGGGGGGGGGGGGACAGGGATGTGACCCAAATATGAGGAAGAATAACGAGGCTGAGATTTAAATCTAATATTCTACTGATTCACATCAATGTTCAACCGACTTCTGTCTCTTGATCGTTTGTCTGGTAGGGAACACGTTAACGTCACAGAAAATCATTATTTTATGAAACAATAAAATTATTAAAATCTATTGTTGTGTCTTTGGAGAGAAAAACAGGAAACATCGTCCAACTCAAACTTAAATAAACCAATTAAACCCAAATCCTTTTGGTCCAGATCCTGGTCCCTGTGGTCCTAGTCCAGGTCCTTGTGGTCCAGGTCCTGGTCCTGGTCCTAGTCCACGTCCAGGTCCCTGTGGTCCAGGTCCCTGTGGTCCAGGTCCTGGTCCCTGTGCTGCAGCTCAGCCTCCAGCAGGGGTCCACATTGAGCAGAGGACCTGGTGGAGCTGTGACCTGCGGATTTCCTGAGGTCACGTGACTGATGATGAAATGTTTCTGTTCACATTAATCCAGCAGCACAATAGAATTTATCATTTTTATAAAATGTTATATATTTATTCTAAAATGTAATTTCAGGGTTAATTTATCTAAAAATCACAGAAAAAGTGCCGAGTTGAACACAAGTCTGAGTCTCTGAGTCTCTGAGTCTCTGAGTCTCTGAGTCTCTGCGTCTCTGAGTCTCTGAGTCTCTGAGTCTCTGCGTCTCTGAGTCTCTGCCAGGGGTCAATCAGCTGAGGGGCCCCCAGCCCCCCCCCCCCCCCAGCCCCCCGGCCCCCCAGCACCTCGCCGCCCCCCCCCAGCGTTACAGATGCCTAATTAATTTCCTTTGTGATCTCAAGGTCGTGATGATATCGTGGATTCAGACGCTGCAGCTTCATGTGATAAAATACAGGTTTCAGAATGTGACGTCATTTCATTCATGCAGAATCACACACACACACACACACACACACACACACACACACACACACACACACACACACACACACACACACACACACACACACACACACACACACACTCGTTGTGATGTATGGGGAACGTTCCTCTCATCTGTTGCTAAGAGCAACGAGCAGATGCAGTTTGCAGATAACGACAGTTCAGCGGTTTGCTCTGCGGCGCTCTGTGTTCCTGGAGAAGCTTCGTTGTGTATGAAGATAAACTCGAGTGTTTGTCTTTAGCTTTATTGTTCATTACATTTCAATAAGGACCCTCAGGTTTTTAAAAGCTGCTGCCTGAGACACACACAACACAAAGGACCAGATTCAGCTTTTCATATTTAAAGATTTAAGACCTTTCCTCTACGGAGGGGATTCAATTAAAGAAGCTCAAATTAGAAAAGTTATCTTCAGAACATGCAAAGTTTAACGGACTAATCAAAGAGAGAAACTAGTTTTATTAATAAAACCAAGTGGCTGCTCCAGTGGGACCAGGG
Source organism: Reinhardtius hippoglossoides (assembly GCA_006182925.3). Taxonomy (NCBI): domain Eukaryota; kingdom Metazoa; phylum Chordata; class Actinopteri; order Pleuronectiformes; family Pleuronectidae; genus Reinhardtius; species Reinhardtius hippoglossoides. Next base: position 17,501,636 of record CM031691.1, on the reverse strand, counting down.
AAAACGAGGCTTTGTGATCTAGTCTCCCTGACGCCTCGCTCAGCACTTTGGTTCCTCCGGACAACTTGGGGACGGTTTTCAGCAGCGGACTAATCTCTGCTGGAGGAACATGTTCAAATTGTTTTTTATTTAGTCTTTGAAATAATGAGCTTTATGGTCTGGAAACATTCAGGTTTGAGTTAAATCTACACACGAAGAAAGAAAAATCTGCAAATATAATGTCTTCATTGAAGCTTGAAGCTGTGAACTCACGACGGGAGGAGACGGGAGGAGACGGGAGGAGACGTTCCTTCAGGATCCGATTCAGAGGCTGAGACTCTAACGAGTCTAACAGCAGAGCGTTGATTGACAGCAGAGCGTTGATTGACAGCAGAGCGTTGATTGACAGCAGAGCGTTGATTGACAGCAGAGCGTTGATTGACAGCTGAGCGTCTCCTCTGACCTGCGACTCGTCAAGTTGTTTGAACAACAGCAGCAAAACTCAAATCTGTGGCGACGCTGCCAAAGAATGTGAAATGTTTATTTAACGGTGCCAGTGAATTAGAGCAGAACTCAGTTGTGCTGTTCTAGTTTCTCGTTTCTCTGCTCGGCTCCGACTCCTGCTGCTCGTTAAGGATTCATCTGAACTGGTCTGTGAGGTTCTTACTGGTTATTGAACATTAGTGGTTTGACTCTCCGAGCGGCAGCGGGATGCGACGCTGCTTCTCTGGAGGATCCTCGTGTGGTGCAGCCGATCGGAGGAGCTCACCTCTCCTTCATGTTGGAGACCTGCTCACCTGGTGTGTGGGTGAACTGCATGTAGCACTGAGTCACTGGTCCCCCCACAGGAAGCTGTTGAGCCACCAGGAGGAAGTGGCTGCACGGAAACATCCCAGATGATGTTTGGTCTCAACAAGCTGACGAGCTCTGAGACCGTGTTTATGACACTGAGCTGGTTTCTGCTCGGGAGTTGAACATTTGAATCTTCCTGCCTCTTTGTGTCCGGGCAGATGCAGAGTGTATTTGAAGCCTGAATCCTCCGGCCTCGTTCAGCCTCACGTGACGGACACATCGCAGAGAGGCTCGGAGGCTGTGACCCACAGAACCTACCTGTTCTGGGAACACCAACTCACCTCAGAGGAAATGTCCTGGATTGGATTCGCTCAGCAGTCGGTCACAGTCTCTTCTCATTGGATTTTCAGAAGGCAGTTTCCCACTGCAGGCCGACAGCAGAGGCGGAGACAAGGCCACTTAATTTAGAGAAGCATTCCCGGGGGGGCAGCAGGTTAATGCTCCTCCTGAGTACCGCAGGGTTCTCAGCTTATCGACCAGGACGCCCACATCCTGCCGCTCGTCCTCGTCCCTGCGGAGCTTCAATAAAGCTCCTCTACTCATCTCAGGGTGATGGATGGCGTGTCCGAGTCCTGACACGGACACGGAGCTGTGTGTCTGTGTGGAGGACGGACGAGTGGACGACCCGCAGAGGACGAACCACCGTGATTTATCCAAGTCCTGGAGGGACGTTCCCTCCGGAGTCACCTCCGTGAAGCTGAGAGGACGACGGGTTGGATGTGTGAAGGGAAACTGGCTCTTATTCATTCCAGTAATTAATACACTATTTTAAATGAAGAAATACAAATATATGAGAGATTCTGTACAAATTGATAGGGTTAGGGTTACGCAACATTAGCATGTTAGCATTTTCATTATGAGCATTCTGACTTTACCTTTTAGCTCAGATGATATTTCCTGTGTCGACGTGTTTTCAGAAAGTGTCTGAAGTTATTAATAAGACCAGTTTAGTGGTAAGTTTCCCTCTGAGCTGTTTCACCTCATGGTTCCTCCATCAGGTCCAGTGGGAGGATTCTAATGGAACCAGCTGCTTTGATAAACCATCACGAGGTTGATCGCTGCACCAGGATCCTCCGGGTGGAGCCGCCGCTCGGCCGCCATCGGGCGCCACGCAGGGATCGCTGAGGCCGAGCCAGGCCTGCAGGCCCCTCTGGTGCGCCGCCTCCTGGCCCCCGGCCCCCCCGAGCCATCCTCCAGCCCGGCCATGTGGGACGACAGATGGACGACTTCCCACGACAACGTGCACGGCTCGAGCTAAATGCCAAATCTCCTGCACGGCCGTCATCAGACGAGCGGCCAGAGGCCTGAGGTGCTGCAGCTTGTAGGTGAACGCTCCAGAAGGAGTCACAGGAACAATGAGGAGGTTCCGAGGAGTCGGGTCTCGGCCACTTCCTGGATGAAGAACAGATTACGAGCTTCAGACTGATAATTACAGGTCAGCAGATATTTTCTATTCTGTTAAAGACTCGACATCATGAGGTCAGATCTATGATGGATTCCTGAACATGTCGTTGTTTTCTCCGGCTTCAGAGACGTGAGCTCAGTTCATGAAGCTGCTTCAGTGTTTGTGAAGCTTTGAAGCAGAGAAACTCAAAGAGTCACGTCTCGGTCTTATTTCTGAAATCACTGAGACGAAGCTTCACAGGAACCGAGCCACAGTTTGAATCCTGTTCCTCAGAAGCTCCGCCTCCATCACAGTTCATCAGGAAAATGCTGAAACGAATTACAACCTGTCAGGATCCTCAGAGGATGAACCACTGATATTACTATGATCTTTTCCTCTGGCTCCACCAATGAGGAATTGATGGTCGTGGTGCTCAGAGGATGAACCCTAACCACTTGTACAGACGCTCACAGCTGAGAAATAAATCATTTTGAATTCATGCATTCAAACGTTGTTGTTGTGTAAAAACACGAGGTCCTCACAAGGCTCTACAATCACACACACACACACAGAGACACACACAGACACACACACACACACACACACACACTGGAGGGGATCATGCACATGAAGCCTCTGGAGAGCTGGACTGTTGCTGAGGCTTCTCTTCTGAGACACAAACACATGTTCTGAATATGAGCTGAAATATCTTAAAGATATAAATGGTCGACAGGATGATTGAGGTTCTGGACGATCATCGTCTTCTCAGATCTTCATGTTCAAACCTCATCATCACGTCCAGTAGAACATGATCCTCACACATCTCTGACACGAGGAGCAAAACGCCGGCTCAGCTCATTTCCACAGGAAGCTGAATCGTGATCTCTGCAGGATTCAAACCATCGACTCTATTCTGGGTTCGGTGATTACAGCTCGTCTCCACTTTCAGCTCTTTGGATCTATTCCTGCTGTCGAACCCGACGAGCTCCGGTTCCTCCAGTGAAACCACTGGACTTATTATATATAAATAAATAAATATATATATATATATATGATATTTGTTCTTTGACACCGTGTTATTGGAAGTTCTTATTGAAGAACTTCATTTTATATTTATATTTATATTTGTCATGTAGTAGCTTATTCTTCATATTTGTATATTTTCCTCTGCAAAGAGTCACAGTTTGATTTTGACTCTTTCTTCATCAACGTTCAAGAAGTGATTCAAACAAAGTCGCTGAAAACACAAAGATATTATTTTATTGCAGATACATTTTCTGCCATTATATTTTAATATGTTTTAATGAAATGAAGCAAAGACAAAGTTGAACCTGTTGAATTCAGAACCGCTGAGGTCTGAACCGGGACATTCGACCACCAGACAAAACAATTTATTTTCAGCAGTTTAACATCGACAGGAGACTAAATATAAACAAACACATCCAGGTCTGTGGAAAACATGATTCATGTGTAATTATCAACACAAACCAGAAGCTGTGAAGTGAGGACGTGACCTCGGAGTCGGGCTGGAAACGGCTCCGGGACAAGGCTGCACTTTGAGACGTCGCCTGGCTGGAAATAAACTGGGGAAATAAACTGGGGAATAAACTGGGGCGTGTGGGTTCAGCCGTGTTGACTCAGGACGAGGACGCTCCTGAGAAACAGCCACTTGTCTGCTGGTGTGAGGACATAACAGCAGCGTGGTGTTTGTCCTCTCTGTGTGTGTGTGTGTGTGTGTGTGTGTGTGTGTGTGGTGTGTGTGTGTGTGTGTGTTCCCGGTTTATTTATGCTCATTATGCTTTTTCCATCCTGGACCGAGGGCGGCTGCAGCCTCCTCCTGCCAAGTGTCAGCGCCCTAGTTGCATTTGGCAGTTCCCCTCCGGCGGCGCTCCAGCACCTGTCGGCGGTGACGGGACAGAACGGCCTTGTTCTACCTGAGAGGAGTCGGTGCCGACGGTCCAATAAACCATCAACACATTACTTACATTTACACTTTAAACGCTTCCAAGAACTCAAGCTTCCTCAGCAGGAGCTGGGAGCTAACAGAGGATTCACACATGAACTGTGTGAGACATGTTGTGTAGTTGGTGTTTGTGAAGCAGCAGCAGCAGGTTGTTTCTGGACATGTTGTGTAGTTGGTGTTTGTGAAGCAGCAGCAGCAGGTTGTTTCTGGACATGTTGTGTAGTTGGTGTTTGTGGAGCAGCAGCAGCAGGTTGTTTCTGGACATGTTGTGTAGTTGGTGTTTGTGAAGCAGCAGGTTGTTTCTGGACATGTTGTGTAGTCGGTGTTTGTGAAGCAGCAGCAGCAGGTTGTTTCTGGACATGTTGTGTAGTTGGTGTTTGTGAAGCAGCAGGTTGTTTCTGGACATGTTGTGTAGTTGGTGTTTGTGAAGCAGCAGGTTGTTTCAGGACATGTTGTGTAGTTGGTGTTTGTGCAGCAGCAGCAGCAGGTTGTTCCTGGACATGTTGTGTAGTTGGTGTTTGTGGAGCAGCAGCAGCAGCTTGTTTCTGGACATGTTGTGTAGTTGGTGTTTGTGAAGCAGCAGCAGCAGGTTGTTTCTGGACATGTTGTGTAGTTGGTGTTTGTGGAGCAGCAGCAGCAGCTTGTTTCTGGACATGTTGTGTAGTTGGTGTTTGTGAGCAGCAGCAGCAGGTTGTTTCTGGACATGTTGTGTAGTTGGTGTTTGTGAAGCAGCAGCAGCAGGTTGTTTCTGGACATGTTGTGTAGTTGGTGTTTGTGAAGCAGCAGCAGCAGGTTGTTTCTGGACATGTTGTGTAGTTGGTGTTTGTGAAGCAGCAGCAGGTTGTTTCTGGACATGTTGTGTAGTTGGTGTTTGTGAAGCAGCAGCAGCAGGTTGTTTCTGGACATGTTGTGTAGTTGGTGTTTGTGAAGCAGCAGCAGGTTGTTTCTGGACATGTTGTGTAGTTGGTGTTTGTGCAGCAGCAGCAGGTTGTTTCTGGACATGTTGTGTAGTTGGTGTTTGTGAGCAGCCCGCAGGTTGTTTCTGGACATGTTGTGTAGTTGGTGTTTGTGAAGCAGCAGCAGCAGGTTGTTTCTGGACATGTTGTGTAGTTGGTGTTTGTGGAGCAGCAGCAGGTTGTTTCGGACATGTGTGTATGGTTTGCAGCACAGTTTCGACAGTGGTATGGTGTTGGCACAGCGAGGGTCGGACCATGTTGGAGTGGTGTGGGAAGCGAGCAGCAGGGCGGGCACTGTAAACAACAGGGCGGGTGGCGGGCGGGCCCGTAGAGCAGCAGGGGCGGAGCCTGTAGAGCAGCAGGGGCGGAGCCTGTAGAGCAGCAGGGGCGGAGCCTGTAAGGAAAAGCTAAGCAGCAGGAGGCCGGACATGACGTATAAACTCTGCTGTGGAAAGATCAGTGTTGTTGTTTACAGCTCGTCCACACCGGCGTCGGCCCTCAGCACCAGAAGATCTGGAACCTCCTCGTGTTTCCAAGTTGACGTCTTCGTCTTCTCGTGTCCGGCTCCTCTTCTTCATCCTTCTACATGTGAGGAACATGTCAGAACCTCCAGAACGTTTCTGTAACATGTCAAAGTCTTTTATGACAACAACACTCATAGAATCACTTCCTGTTTAAGTTGCAGTGGTTTCAGTTTTGATATAGTTTATATGTTCCAGTGTCAGAGTGTCAGTCTTCACACGTTATCGCGGTCGGACCTTCTCCGCCGCAGCTCGTCATCAGGGTGGAACCTTTATTTTTTGAGCCGTGTTTTTCTATGGGACGGGCTCGCTGATAAAAATAGCCACACTGACCAATAACAAGGAGGCTGGTGCCAACAGTCGCTCGCCACCCGCCAAGTCCTCCGCACCTGCTCCTGCGTCCAGTTTGAGTGTGTGTTGCCTGGAAACCAACATTCCCCCTCAGTGGAGCTGAACTGTAATATGATGGGCCCAGTGTGTGTGTGTGTGTGTGTGTGTGTGTGTGTGTGTGTGTTGTGGTGGTGGTGGTGGGGGGGGGGGGTTGTTGTTTACCTTCTTGTCAGGAACAATCTGATTTCAATGATTTCTATCAGCCTCCATCAGTCAAAACTTCATCACAACTTTTCTTCTCCAATCGCTGCGTCTCAAACACGATCACAGATGTTTTGACTAAAATATGATTTTCAGTGAAAACTGTTGTTGCTGCTTCACTTCCATTAAAACCATGTGAACAGTTGAATCCTTCATCAGAAGAATAAAGTGTAACTGGAGGTGCGTTCCCACGGAAACACGTTGAGCACGCTGACCCAGGACCCTTCAGCTGGAACGTGAGGACGTGGAGACGAGCAGAGAGAAGCTGCAGACGTGAACTTAGGTTTCACCGTTACTGACGATCACATCGTGTCTGTCCCCGTCTGAAAAGAGGAAGAAACACTGGGCTCAGTTTTTAATGTTTTAACAGAAGGAGAGTTTCCTCTGTCGTCGATCATCGGGACCATTTAGGAACACGACCCTTGACCTCGGACCGATCAGGTTCTCTGAGCTTCCCTCGATCTGGAGGTGAAGGTCTGAAAGCAACAAGGTGGGTCATGTTGTCCTCAGCATCTTTTGTCTGCAGCTTCAATAATCTGAAAAAGACATTTACAGTTTCAAACTTGTGAGGAAGGTTTGAGTTCCTCGTATGAAAGCCGGTTCCAGCTGGAAACCATTAGTTCTCAGTGTTCCAGGCGGTAAAGAGACAGAAGTGAGGACGGACATGTTCCTGCCTGGTGGACAGTCTTCAGTGGACCATCAGACGCTAATCAACTGTGTGTGTGAGCACAAATAACAACCTCATATGTGCCTGATATTAGACACACGTGAAACTCCCGCCCGGGGGTTTTCAGTGCACCAATTACAACCAGAGCGTTTCCCTGTGCAGCGCGAGTGGGCCTCTGCATTCCCTCCTCCAGCTCCTACTCCTGAAAGAGTCTCTCCCGAGTCTCTGCTCGGGGAGGACTCGCACGTGGGATCCTCTCCCGAGTCTCTGCTCGGGGAGGACTCGCACGTGGGATCCTCTCCCGAGTCTCTGCTCGGGGAGGACTCGCACGTGGGATCCTCTCCCGAGTCTCTGCTCGGGGAGGACTCGCACGTGGGATCCTCTCCCGAGTCTCTGCTCGGGGAGGACTCGCACGTGGGATCCTCTCCCGAGTCTCTGCTCGGGGAGGACTCGCACGTGGGATCCTCTCCCGAGTCTCTGCTCGGTGAGGACTCGCACGTGGGATCCTCTCCCGAGTCTCTGCTCGGTGAGGACTCGCACGTGGGATCCTCTCCCGAGTCTCTGCTCGGGGAGGACTCGCACGTGGGATCCTCTCCCGAGTCTTGCTCGGCGGAGGACTCGCACGTGGATCCTCTCCCGAGTCTCTGCTCGGTGAGGACTCGCACGTGGGATCCTCTCCCGAGTCTCTGCTCGGGGAGGACTCGCACGTGGGATCCTCTCCCGAGTCTCTGCTCGGGGAGGACTCGCACGTGGGATCCTCTCCCGAGTCTCTGCTCGGCGAGGACTCACACGTGGGATCCTCTCCCGAGTCTCTGCTCGGGGAGGACTCACACGTGGGATCCTCTCCCGAGTCTCTGCTCGGGGAGGACTCACACGTGGGATCCTCTCTGCGTCGAGCAGCTGAAGTTTCCTCTGCTGACAACAACCTTCAGTTCAGCTCAATGTGTCTCAAGGAGGTTTTCCTGCTGCAGGGTCTCAGCAGCACAGCGACGCTCTTCACTCGGGACTCGGGACAAAAAGGGCAAAGCTCTTATTAATCGAGCTTAAGATTCATTTGACTCAATTAAATAGAAGATGAACTTAATTAAGATCAAAGTTAGAACAGTGGAAGGTGGAACAAGAGGAGGAGGAGTCAGAGCCGGTGATTGACAGCAGCTTTAACATCGTAGCAGCTGACTCATCGACCTCGTCACCTTTGACTCCGCCCCCAGACGCCTGCAGGTAGACACAGGAAACAAAGACCAGTCCAACCTTTTATTTGATTTGATTTCATAGTGAGAAGAAACAGGTTGAAGCAACAGGAAACATTTAAACCTGTAAAAGATGTTTCAGAAAAATCTATAATTGTACTAATTATGAATTCCATAAATATAGATTTAGTTAGTAGAGCTGTTTCCCCCGTGGCCTCGGGTATTGATCAGGATGTAGATTAAAGCAACAGGATCCCACCTCCAACACTACAGGTACTTCATGTTGGTCTGAATTATCTGAGCCACAAAATCTATTTCAAACAACGGTGAGATCAGAAGGAAATGGTACAAATTTGTGTCCCCAGCTAAAATCTATAACATGTTAATTTATTTCAGAAGTATATTCCTCCCACTTGTTCCCGAGGGTGTAAACGTTCTCAGCTGAGTCCTGTCGGGAGTTAGATCTGTGGAGGTTTACCAGGATCAACAGAGGTGTGTCTTCACGTCCTGTTTCACTGTTGTTCTGCAAATTCCTTTATGACCATCTCATAAATGAGAACTGAAAGTTGTTCCTCCTGCCCACAGACATCGGCTTTTTACTGGCAGCTGATAAACGTCTCTATCTGAAGTCAACCGTGTCCTAAAGAATAAAGGAGCCTGACGAGTTTACTTAGAAAGTGTGTGTGTGGTGTGTGTGTGTGTGTGTGTGTGTGTGTGTGTGTGTGTGTGTGTGTGTGTGTGTGTGTGTGTGTGTGTGTGTGTGTGTGTGTGTGTGTGTGTGTGTGTGTGTGTTGTCAGAAGGAGGAGGTTTGTACACAGAGATAAGATTGTGCATCGTGAGCGAACCAACGACTTCACATGACAGCAGCAGATCTGAGACATGCATCTGGAAGATCAGTTAATATCTGTGTGATGTCATGAGACCTGATCCGAGAGTAAAGGCTCCAGATCCTCACAACACGTTAAACATTAAATACAATGGTATACAAACCAAACTCTATTTGAATGCAACACACAGATGTTCTGTTTCATTGTCCTGCAGCTTCAGGTCAAATACAGACATTCATCTCAATGTGATAATTATATTTAAAGATTGATAAAATGAAATGTATATCCTGTAACTGAATCTGTATGATGAACAGATCAACAGCAGGAGCCTTTAGATAGATGTGTAACTTCTCTGATGTACATATTTCACTGTATCATCTGCATACATTCGAACATGATAGGACTATAAGTGGACCTAGGACAGAGCCCTGTGGAACACCAGCATCTACGTGTCCCTGATCCTTAACATCGTCACTTCTGAGTTCACCACAATATTCAAACCATCGTAGCAGGAAAACATTTCTACAATGAATTCTTTTATCCAACATCACAATCTGGCCCCGGATCAAACTCCATGAATCCATCTGAAGAACCGAGGAGCAGACGTGTGGAGGTGGGGGGGGAAGTCCTCCAGCTCCTCCAATCAGCTTCACCCCCGACGTCTTCTGGACGCAGGACATTTATTCAGATCTCTACCATTCGCCCAGAGATATGGTGGGAAACTGACTTTGACCGCAGAAGAGCCGTTACCCCCCCCCCCCCCCCCCCCCCCCCCGCCCTCCACACAGGCTTCTTGTCAGGAAATAAAGCGTCTGCAGTGAGACAAGGACGACCCCCTGAACGCTCCCCTGCATAACAGCAATCACACTCAGGCCTAATGTGTGTGTGCATGTGTGTGTGCATGTGTGTGTGCATGTGTGTGCAGGTGGGTGGAGGGGGGGGGGGGGGGGGGGCAGCGGCTCGTGCTCTCACTTTCAATCTAAAGGCACATGAATCATGTCACATCGCCCCCTTCAGTCCGACGCGCTCACTGCTTCTCTCATTCTCCGATGTTTCCCCCGTGAAGCAGCTTCGGGCTCTGGATGGTTTCAAGGTCAAATTAAAGAAAATGGCAATAAATATTCATACAGGAGAGGAAATACTCAAACAGCAGCTTGCAATTATATTATTGCTGCATTTTGTAGAAATGAAGGTGTTGTCACACGATCACAAGGTCACAGTGACCTTTGGCCTTTTACATCCCGATTCTAATGAAGGAATTCAAGACCTCGATCTTAAATGTTTGAGCTGCAACTCGTTAGAATCAGTCGTATGAAAAGTTTGGGGGGGGGGGGGGGGGGGGGGGGGGGGGGGGGGGGGGGGGGGTTGTTTGGCGTGGTGACAGCGGGAGGCTTTCCACTGTCCGTCATCTGAGCTGCTGTATTATCCCTCGCAGCGAGAGACGCGGCAGGAATGCTCTGGTGGTGGTGGTGGGGGGGGGGGGAGGGGGGGTTCAGTCTATAGTTAGAGGGTTGACTGCATGCTGCATGCTGCACCTGTCCCCCCTGTCCCCCCCCCCCCCCCCCCCGGCTCACACCTCCGAGGTTTACTTCAACAAAAAAACTGCTGAAGTTGTTTTTTTTAATCTGGACCAGTTCTCTGGTTCTAACTGGTTTCATGGTTCTAACTGGTTTCATGGTTCTAACTGGTTTCATGGTTCTAACTGGTTTCATGGTTCTAACTGGTTTCATGGAGGTTCACTGGTCACAGGTCATAAAACAGGATGAGGCTCAGGTGAAGGTGACGGAAGAACTGCATTTTAATGTTTGTGTATTTCGTGTAAATCTACCGTCTGTAATACGCACAGAGACTTAATATTGATCACAGCTCAGTTCACATGTGATAGAAAATCAATAGAGCGGAGTCGTCATATTCCATAATCACATGAATCACTGCAGCTGAGGGACTCGGCCTCAGGGGGAAGTCAGAATCAGACGATAATTGTTGTGCTAAAGGATCCATTAGACGTGTTAGCATAGCAGCTAGTTATGCTAAGTTCAACCTGTGGAGACAAACAGTGACAGATTCAAACTTTGAGCTGTTTCATCCACAGTTTGATGAAGTTTTGACTTTTTCAGTGATTGTAAACGTCTTCATTCTTCTGTTGGTTCTGGTCCTCAGGGGCTCGGACGTGGTTCCTCCTCAGTCATGAAGCAGCAGGACCAGTATTCACTGGCGGGGGTCCACACATATTTGTCCGAGCTATTTTGAGACGAGGGAAACCCAAACCTGACGCAGGCCTGAAACTGCTGAGTAAAGGAGCTGGAGGACGAGGGCGTCTCCGGGTCGAGGGTCCGACTGACGGCGCTTCACCTCCGGCCGACACACGTTCAGCGGAGTGACAGTTAGCATGCTAACACCAGGTTGGATTTCCCTTGAGCCTTTGCTTCTCTTGCCTCCTCCACTTGTTGTGGCTCTGTAATGACACAGAAGATCCGGCCCAGGAGGATTCATGGTAGCTTCGCTCCACTGCCTGAAGAACAGTTCCAGAGAATCAGAGAGGAGACTAAAGAAAAGAGGCCGAGCAGAAGATGGGAGCTCGACTGATTCCAAACACACAGCCTGTCGTCGAGTCCCTGTTGAAACCACTCAGACTCTTAATGGCAAACCAGGTGTGAACGAGTCCAAAGAATCGTGATCAGATCTGGTTTGTGAATTTGTCTGAAAGTCCAGAAGCTGAAACTCATAAAAGCTGAGCAGGAGGTCGAGTGTGGAGGTGAAGAATCGTTTAATGTTTAATCCAGAGCAGGTTTCTCGTTGTGACTCATCGGACCGAGGGCTGGAGGCTCAGCTCGTCTCCTGCTGGAGACCCAACGGAGGTGAGGAGGTGGAAGACAGAGAAGGAGGGAGGACGACAGGAACCAGCGCTGATAGGTTCTCCGCTCGGTGACCTCTGCAGCAGAGCGATCGGCTCGATACGTTTCTCTGAGCCGCTCGATGAACTGTAATCAGGAGACAGACGTCAGAACCTCGTGGGTCTGATTAACACATCGTTCAGGTGGAACTTTCTAATGACAGAACTTCTCCACACGTTGCTTCAGCTTGGAAGGTTATAAAAGAGTTTTCTTATTATTTATGAGGTATTTATAAAATCTGCTCTTATGCTGATATAACCTGCATCACTATGTGAAAAAGGAATTGAGACTTTAGTAATCTGGCCAGCGAGCTTCTGTTTTCAGCCCATCCTGGTGCTGCTGCTGCTTCACCGGAGAAACACCAACTACACAACATGTTCCAGAGCTTTTCTAGAGTTCATGTGTGAAAACAGCTTCCGTCGTAAATCACGTGGAGCGAGAACAATTGTTTACGTGTCAGCGAGACACTGACACGACGTGAAGCTGTGATATTAAAGTCTCTAAGTTTGAGTCGGAGCCTTCATGAGGCTGAAAGACAAACAGGAGTGAGGGTCCTGAGTGGCTCGGCAGCTTATTGATTTGGGTCCAGGCTCCACAGAAGCAGTTGGTCTTATCTCACAGTGCAGCTGCTCCTCGTGCAAAGCTCAAGGTCCTTCTCTCCTTCTGCCACAGGATGAACTCAGCTCAGCTCCTCCACCTGAAGGAGCAGGGAGGGACCCAGCTGACCACTGGAAGCTGGGTCCCTCCCTGCTCCTCCACCTGAAGGAGCAGGAGGGACCCAGCTGACCACTGGAAGCTGGGTCCCTCCCTGCTCCTCCACCTGAAGGAGCAGGGAGGGACCCAGCTGACCACTGGAAGCTGGGTCCCTCCCTGCTCCTCCACCTGAAGGAGCAGGGAGGGACCCAGCTGACCACTGGAAGCTGGGTCCCTCCTGCTCCTCCACCTGAAGGAGCAGGAGGGACCCAGCTGACCACTGGAAGCTGGGTCCCTCCTGCTCCTCCACCTGAAGGAGCAGGAGGGACCCAGCTGACCACTGGAAGCTGCAGCCGTCAGCTCTGCTCAACCGTCTTGTGTTTGCTGAGTCTATTACTTGATAATTATGATTGTTGGCCTGAGGGCGAAGTCCACTCCGGAGAGTTCATGAGTTCTGAGGCTCCAGTGGTTCATCATCACTTTCAGAACCAGTGACTGATTTAACCTTT